>CM018692.1:40185425-40609102 GCA_009363875.1 Mikania micrantha
AACATAAATGGGTCGGTAAAGGAGCATTAGGGTTTTTCGAAGTGTGTTAACCGGTTTTCTAATCCATCGATACTAAGATTTTCAACACCAAAGCTCTTCTAAATTGTTTTAACACATAAACATATGTTTAAAAAATCAAATGGCAATAAAACACATGGGTTTTGTAAATGAAACTATAGGTTAAAAGGTTAATATCGAAGATGGTCAAGGGTGTTAACTATGTGTTAACTGAAAACCCTAATGACACCAATATTAACTTAAAGTTTTTAAACTAATAAATAAAGTTTAAATTAGTGAAGCACAACAAGAAATAATAGGATAAGTAGATATGGGTTACAATAACTAAAGAAATAAGTGAGATCATTGGGATTCAAAGAACTAAGTAAGGTTGTTGAGGTTATGATTACCAACACCCAATACTTAGCAAATTTTCATTACATGGTAGATTAACTAAGGATGTTCTAAATGAATAATCTTAGTTGATAACTATTTCAAGAGTGAACAAGATCAAGGATGGTAACAAAGAACTATTAAAGAACTTGATAATAAACCTATTTAGGTTAACCCAAGTTCTAACATGTTAACTTGTATTTTTCATAAAAGTAACTCGTATTTTATTAAAATGTAATGATTGTAAACATGTAACCATAGTTAGTTTTATAAATTCATCATAACTTGTTTTATTAAAATGTTATAAGGTAACTAAAAGGATTTTCTAAACTTAAAAACCTAAAATAAAATTTTATAAATGATGATGGACATGTATTTTATTATCATAAACCTTATGTAAATAAGGTTGAATCTCAATTAATTAAGGGATAAGGGTTCATAGTGGGTACGTAGCTTAGAATACTTAGAGAAATCATAGTAACACATTAGTAAGATCATGGGACACATAGTTGAACACCGATACCTAAACCCTATATACGTCGACTATAAATATTATAGTATCCAAATCATAATAAATCAACTCAACTCAGGTGTTGAAGATATTCATTGCCCCTTTTCTAAACAGTGTGTTTTATAAATGCGTGGCTGAGAAGCATGTGTAAATTATTTCCTCGGATTATATTTACTAAAATGCTTTTAAATTCTATATAGTTGCATGTATAAATGTTATCCTAGAGTCCATGTCTAGGTAAATTTTATGCAGGTTTTACAAAAAATATCAACTTATATAATAAGTGGATGATTATATCATGTACGAGAACATGTTGACAAATCAAGCAACATTTTCAGCGAATCTATTTTCAACGTATCTATTTTCAACGAATCAACGAAACAATTTCAACGGCACAAGTATTCAAATTCGATGAATCAAGGAATCATTTTGACGAAACAAGAATTAATGTTCAATGAACCAAGTGTTCAATGAACAACGAATCAAGTGTACATTTGTTCAACGAATCTAGTATTCATTGTTCAACGAAACAAGTACAGTTTTCAATGAATCTAGTATGAATCAAGAAATCATTTTCATGGGAAGTCTGGGAAATGTCAAAGATTGTGTGAACGAAACTAAACGAAACAAGGGACAAATCTAGACGAAGAAGAACGAAAACAAAAACCCTACATTTCAAGAAGTCCTAGATAGACCGTTTGATTTGTAGGTCACATGTTTGATGATGTTTACATAATTCCCTAACTACTAAGAACCTTTGATTGCTATACTAGTCTACTCGAGTTGACCAAGGCCCAATCATTAGGACTTAGCTTTCAATTAAATGATTATCTATTCATTTATTTAAGCATTTTAACTTAATTATTCCATATTTCCACATTTGCCATGGTTGTTGTTGTTTGTGTGTGATGAGCTTAAGGAATCAAGAGAACTTCCACATTTTTTGACGAGTCTAATGAAACTAGTGTTTTGATGGTAGAGAATGAAACGTTTAATTATCATTAACAACAATATTCTATGTGGTTTGGTATGGGGTGGGCTGGCGGCTGGGCTTGACCCTACGTATGCCCTATATATAAGCATACTTGGCTGGATAGTATAATGTGGTTGTTAGTGAGGTTAAGGTGGTCATTTCGGATGTTCAGTGTTATCATTTCAGAGTATTCAAGGTTGTCAACTCAGTGTGTGAGAGTGAAACGGTTAATTATCATTAACAACAATATTTTATGTGGTTCGGTATGTGGTGGGCTAGCGGCTGGGCTTGACCCTACGTATGGTCTATAATAAGCATACTTGACAGGATATATAGGTGGTTGTTAGCAAGGTTAAGGTTGTCACATGGTGAGGTTTTTTCAAACTCATTTTCGATAACAAAACTATATGAAGTCAACAACCATGTGTTGACTTGATTTTTGCATGACTTATCAGGTGACGAACATGTTTAGTTAGGAAGTTCGTGCTATTACTAGGAAGCCTAGATAGAGGACCTAGTATTTTGAATGTGCATATTTTTTAACATCATTATACAGATTATTTTGTATATCTTGTGCATATACAAGATAGATAATTTATAATGTTGCTGGTAGATTTACATTATTAAATTATGAAACGATACTGATGTAATTTAACTTTGTAATTCTATTTCATTTAGTGCTTTCTAATTTCATATCATATGCAATGTAAACAAATTTGAACACTTTGATTATCACCGATATCACGCCCTGAGATCTTTCCGCCCGACTGAAAGTTATTACATATATTTAATAATTATAATTCTATATAAAGTATATTTATTTTAATAAAAACTATAACCTTGTTTGTATAACCAATATATATATAGGAAGGATCATAAGAAACTCCTCTTTTTTAGAGAAAACCAAGAAAAAACTCATACTAACAATAAATTTTTTAAAAAAAAAAATCATAATTTTTTATTATAAGGTTAGAAATGTTATAATCAAAAAAGAAATTTTGAAAAAAATTTGTAGTAGATACGAAGCTACGTATATTTAACTTATAAAGTTACATATATGAAATCAGTATATGTACATACAAGTTACATATATGTAATAACCTAAATTTTTTTTTAAATTTTTTCTTTTTTTTACATTTTTTTATTTTATAATAAAAGAAAATAGAAAATGAAAAAAAAAAGTTTAAATGGTAATGATTGTGGTTAGTTTTCTTAATTTTCTCCAAAATGAAGGTTTTCTTAGGAACCCTCCCTTATATATAAGAACAAACAAAATTTTTTGAACAATACTATTACTTGGTAAAATAATTTATATTCAAATAATTAATCAAATTTTGTTAGGATTTTGTAATTACAAACTTTTTATATATAATTTGGTTATAAAAGATTTATGGTTAATTAATTAAAGTCTTTTAGAAAATTACCAACATAAAAAATAATAAGTAAATGGAGTAAAATGGTAATCTAGAAAAATAAAATTTTAGTTATGAAAAATTTGGAATCAAAATTTAGTTAATATGGAAACTAGAGGGGAAAAAAAGTGTTAATCCTTAAAAGTACCTTACTTTCTTTCCTTCTCTCACAAGAAAACTCGCTCAAAACTTCATCAATACAGGTAATTATGGATGCTGGATTTCGTTGGGTTGTAGATCAAAAGCCCTAAGATAATTTTGTATTACAGTGATTCTTCTATAGAATTAGATCGAGGTTTAAAACTAGGGTTCGTGTTGAATTGGGGGGATTTTGGGAATAGAATATAAACAATTCGGTGGAAAGATCTTCAACACACCACACCCTCAGCCTAGCGATAAGGAACCGTCGGCTGAGGGGTGTGGCCCGAGTTCAAATCAGGTTGGAATCGGTTTTAGGCATAAACCCCTTTTTTATTTTTTTTATTTCACTATTCAAATTTATTTGAAAAATTCTAAAAAATACATAAAAATCAAGAACGACATTTCAAACATTCTGTGAAAATTTTAGAATTTTTTAGCATATATTTATGTTATTTTTCTACTTAAATTATATTAAAATAGTTTTAAATATATTAAAAATATTAAAACATTTATAAAAATTCTAAAAAATTAACAGAAATTATAAATCATATTTATACACATTCTGGAATTTTTAAAATAATTTTTGGAGTATTATTTATATAAATTTATTTTTAATTGCTTAAATAAAACTTTAAAAGATAAAGATTATTTATAAAAATAATTAAAAAAACTCAAAAAATTATTTTTATTATTCTGAAATCATTTTTGTGTTAACGTAATCAATTTTATTAAATAAATTATTTCTTTAAAAAAAGAATCCATTTGAATTTAGTTTTAAACTTATAAAGATTTTTAAGAAATATGTATACATATATATTTTGAATATTTTTAGATAAATATTCTAAATAAAGTATAATAATATAGAATAATATTTTGTTGATTATTTTAAATAAAATATTATCTAGATTATTATCAAGATGATAAAATATAATAACATTTATATAATTCAAAGAAGTTTACTATAAAAACCTATTGAAATATTTTATTTTATATACAAATAAAATATTATTTACACAACATTTGAGTACGCAAAACATATACATAAATCTTTATTTTACAATTATTTTAAATTATAAAATGGGGGTTTAGGAATTTCAAATTAGGTTTGCCTTTTAGGAAGAACCATTGTTGAACTACAAGAACCTCGAGTAGTGGCTGTTTTACCAGTATCAAGGCTTTAAACACATAGTCAAAGCTTTAGTTTTAGCTCCCTCTATAGTTTTGCGCAAAGTTATTTTCGTTGTTTTAGTTTTCTTGCCTAGAAAGAAAGAGAGGAGAGAAGAGATAGAAAAAACAAGGAATTTGGGGAAAGTAATTCAATATATTCAGAGAATGTTGGGACTTAAATACCCAAACATTCTGAGATACCAGACAAGAAATAATAAGACAAATAGCTGACATTGTTACAGACACTGATACAACAGACTAGTACAAATATAAAGTCAACAACAACGGAAACAAGAGTCTTCAGTAGTCTTCAGAGGTTGAAGTAGATGTACTGGAGTTCAGCGGTTATTCTTTTGGAAGATGTTCATCGGAAGATGATTAGGTAATCAGTTATTTGGGAAGAGGAGATTGTCTTCCGAGTCATTTGACTTCTTCTGATGCAATGGTTATCTTCCGAAGATGTCAAAATCAGCTATTGTCTTCTGAGGTAGATAAGTTCATTGGCACTTCTTTTTGGCGAAGCTTCCGCTGATGGCCTTCCGATACTGAAGCAGTCCTTCAATTGGAAGAGAAGCATTCGCGGTTTTGTCATTCTCGGTTTTATTCATCTGTCTGGCTTCAGTGGTTTTGCTCATCAGTCCTTATTTTTCAACAATCTCCCTCTAGATTGATGAAGCCAAAACCTATTTTATTTGTTTAAAGCCAGACCAATTTTATTCCTAAGAGTTCGAACATAGTTCAGAACTTCATACTCTGTGTCAGCTTTGTCCAGAGTCTTGTGCTGCAATTCCTTCATATCATCAGTTGGTAGGGTGAGTATCTCATCCCAAATTAAGAAGAAAGTTCTTGAGGCATTGAATTTCTCTATGGCCATACTCTTGGAGACAGAGTCATAGAACCATCTCTTTATTCTTATTCTTGAGTTTTTGATATGAGGAGGCTGAAATTTAGCAGATGGAGGTTCTGCAGACCCAGCACCTAGAGTTCCCAAAGATGCATTTAGCAAATGATCAAGAATTGTGCTTGGGTTGGCATCCTTGAGCTGAGTCACTGTAGAAGGATAGGGAGTGACATCTTTCCAAAGCTCAGGGTGATCTTTGTTCTCTCTTTTGAACTTAGACAATTCATCGAATAGAACTTCGTCTCTCCATCTTGTTATTTTGTTCTTTGGTCCCTATTGATTTTGGATAAGGATGTGCTTTATTCTTTTCCTCTGCTCAATGATCTTTTTCTTCCTTACTTCAGCTTTTATTCTGTTGGATAAAACTTCCACTTCATTTCTGAGGCTAGTGATATCCCAGTTGCTGAAGTTTTCAACCTTGTATTTCCCTTCATCCAATAAGTACTTGATCAGTTGCTCCCTCTCAGCCTGATAGGGTTTATCTTGCTGCTGATCCAATCTGGCTATTTGTTCTTGATAGGTCCTCACCAGTTCGTCTCCTGAGAGAGCAGTGGCTTCAAGACCATCCAGAATCAAGTTTTCCTTCTTCGTTTCTTTATTCTTTATCTTCCGAAGGTCTTCATCGGAAGGGAAGGTCCTAACAGCGGAGTAGGATTTCTTTATTGGAGAGGTTTGTGGTCTTAGCATCTGCTGATCTTATTGGTGAAGGAACTATGGTGGTGTTTGGAGGATCAGACTCATTATCATCAGCCAATATGAGCCTTCTCTTTCTTAAAACAAGAGAGGCAATAGGCTGATCATCATTTAAGTCTGAGGTGGGGTTTTGAGCAGGGGTTAGAGGTTTATGAGGTAGGTTATTAAGGGTTTTGGTTTTCCTGACCACAATCTTTTGTCTTCTTGAGAAAGACTGAGTGATTATTGGTGTTGGTTTTTGGCCAACTTTGGAGGCATTGAGAGTGATAGGAAGGGAAGATAGTTCAAGGAGGGTTTGAGAGGCAGAGTTTGGAGAAAGAGTGGGTGAGCTTTCTTTATTTGTTTGTGTGGAGGAAGATGGGGCAGTGTTTATGAGCTTTGTTTGCTCAGTGGGAGCTGATTTAGAAGGTCTGGGTTTTCTGGATACTTTAGATGTCCTAGTGTTTATTTGAGCTTTGGCTTCCCTTTGCTTCTGCTCTGAGCAAGCCTTAGCAGCTTGAGTTTGGAACTGTTGATCCAATGCTGCTTTGAGAAGTGCCTCTTGGTTTTGCAACCTTATTTGCTTCCTCCTCCTTTGCTCAGTCTTGTCTTCTGCCATTTAGCAGCTTGGGCAGCAGACATGAGTCTTTCATTCTCCCTCTTTTTGGCTTCATCAGACTGTTCTTTGAACTAGGAAGAAGGAGGAGCAATCCCAGTAAGGGACTCAAGAAATCTAGTATGGTTAGTGATTTCAGGTTGTAAGGAGGAGACTTTGGTATCTACTGAAATTTTCAGCAGATCCAGTTGGATATTTTGAGTGGTGAGGAATTGATGGGTAAAGGATTGAATAAGTTGGGCAGTGAGAAGTGTGTTTAACACTTCTTGAAGAACCTGAGGTGAGAAGGTGGTGGTAGTGGAAGTAGGTGAAGTGGTGGAAGTACCTTCAAGTGAAGGTGCCTGCATTGGGATGTATTTGGGTTGCAGGGATTGGTTGCTTAAGAATGTTGAGACAAGCTCAGTGAGCTTAGTCACATTAGCCTGAATGTGAGCAACAAAATCCATCAATTCCTTTAATTTAGAATCTGATTCGTCCATCCTTTTAAGGATATCATTCGAATCCCTGACTAATGAGTTAGTTTTATCATGACCTGAGTCCATCTCAGGAATGTCATGGACCCCTTTTTCTTGGTTCCGAGGATTTCCAGCCTCAGTTTCAAGAACATCATGGGTTGTTGCCATACCTGGAGTCTTATTGCCTGATCCATTCAAATGAGAGCCTAGTGGATTCTCATGTGAGATGGATGCTCCAGATATATGATCAAGATGTCTAGATGGACTGGACATCCTGATCTCATCCTCTTCTCCATGGGTAGGATATTGATGAGTTTTAAGCAAAGGTTTGATGAGGCAACTCCTCTGTTGGAGAAGGGGGAGGAGAACCAAGCTGCTCAAACACGTCATCACTCTCATGGAGAACACGGGTAGGAGAGTTAAGGGCTATATGTGGGGAAGAAGTAGAAATGTCCTTGGGAGAATGGACTGCCATCTGAGTGTCAATTGACATTGCGGTGGCTAAAGAAGGTTCCCTTTGAAGTACAACATCATCCTGTTGAGAGGATTGATGAGGAGCTAGGTGGGCTAGAGATCGTTAATGCATCTGTGAGGATGGAACAGATGTATCCAACTGCCCAGTGGGGACAGAGACATGTTCAGGGATCTCATCTTCCTGAACAGTCTTTTTGGGCTTCTTAGGTTTAGAGGCTTTGGTAGAAGCTTTTCTTTTGGTCGGTACCTTTACAGGTGTGGAAGATGAGGTGGATGTGGGTTCACCGAGGATGGGTGTTTCCTCAGTGTCATCCGTTTGTTTTGCATCAGTGTTCAATCTAGTGAACACCTGTTTGTCAATGCCCTTAATAGTGGTAAGAGGAGCAATGTGACAAACCTTATTAAGGTTAGCAAAGAGACATGCCATTACAAACCTGGGATACAGCAGAAACTTGGGACTTTTCTGGTGATGTACCAGATGGTCAAAGATGATTCGAGACAGGTTGACCTTTTCGTTGGAAAGAACTGCATACATGACATATTGCATGTCATATGGAATTTCTCCCCAACTTGTTAACTTTTGAGATAAACACTGTAAAATAGTGGAACTTGTATTTAGGGTAGAAGAAGGCTTTGTACAAAGTCCTATTTTTCAGGTCACCTTGATAATCACACTGATGTGTTGCGAAACTTATGTGTCATTTCACCAAATAAGCTGAGTAAAAAGAGAAAAAAAGAAAAAGAAAAGAAGTTGGATTAAAAACATATGTGTCACACGCCGGGTTGCAGCCTGGTTGAAACACCACTAAGTTAAATTCAATGGATTGAAAAATAAAAAAAAAATGCTCACGCTTCCATCTGTTTCATGTGTAAAAATCTGATTTGAGAAATTCCTGGTTTGTTTATATGTGAGGGCGACTTGAAGGCTAGAACCCAGGTTTGATTTGATTCTATATTACCTAAGTGTGGGTCTAATGAAATGAAATGCAAAACATGAACTTAATGAACCATGATTAAGGGATGAGAATAATCAGTACGGGTTTAACAGGACAAAAATACTTGCAATCTTTTCCAAAGCATTGAGTTCTGAATTGACTCGGTTAATTGTGTGGAAACCATTTTATTTGGCTATGATCCCAGATTTTTTGCATAAGCCTTTTCAGAGACAAAAAAGAGATAAGTGTGGGGATGTGATGTGTTGCGAAACACATCTGTTTTTCTAATTGTTTTTAATTAGTTTTTGTACAGTCTTATGAAATTTTAGAGTCGATTGATGCTGGTTCTTCATATTTCCATAAATTGTTGCTTGCAGGTAATAAACATGTTATTTTATCATAAAAGATCAAGAAAACGAGCTCCCGGGAGGACGAGAACAGACACAAGAGCAAAGGAAGAAGAATTCTGGAAAATATCCTTGTCGCGTAGCGTGACAACCACAGAAAACCCTGTCGCGTAGCGAGACAGGTGGAAAAGTCATTTTTACCACTGTTTAATGATTGCGGGTTGACCCGACTATTTTGTCGGGTAGCGGGTCCCGTCGCGTAGAGCAAAGGGTATAGAGGATCCTGTCGCATAGCGCGACAGGGTTAAAAATCCAGAAATTCGAGTTTAATGTTGGGGAAACGGCTGAGGGCGAGGGAATTCGATTTTGGACGATCAGAGACGACTTGGGAGGCGACTGGAAGCTAAAGGACGAGATTGGAGTCGAGTTGGACCATAGGGAAGCCCTAGACGAGTGATCCGAAGGGTGTAACGTGATCGGTTCTTCTTTCTTTCTTGTTATTCTCATTTGAATGATGTTTGAGATTTGTTTTAACATTAGTTCTTACTGTTTATTTAGTATGATTTGTGGCTAAGCCTTCTACACCACCTAGGATTTTACAAATATGCATGTTTGATGTTTATAACGATTGATTGTGGAACAAGTTTGGATTTTTCAATGGTTTAATGAATTGGTTTGGATTCTTGGATGTATACGAATGCTTTTGATGTTTGTGATCTGAGTTATTGTTTCCTCGTGCGCTTTGGCGAATGTATTTCGTGTAATAAGTGCATGCTAGGTCATTTACTTGGTGTTTTTGATTTGTGGATGGATTACTAGACGTAGTGATTCATAGGAGGAATGGTTAGTTCACAAATGGATTAGATATTTAACCAAATTTATAGCCGTGAGGTGAGGGTTTGTTAGTATATCTTGCATGTTTAAGAACTAGTTAAAGTCTTTGTGAAAAGACCAAGATTAGGTAATTTGAGCATAGTCTTGTATGCTAAATCCAAGATAAATTTCCTATTTATCCCTTGCATTTCATGCATTGAGACTTTCATTCTCGTGAGGTAGATGGTCTTTAGGATATACCATTGATGGGTTGGTTAACTTGTGAGAGTGATTGACCTCAACCGGTGCTTAAAATACTTACAGACATTTTAGTTGAAATCTTTGAAAATGGTTAAAGAATCTCTAATTTGTTGATAAGCTAAAATTCAAAGATCCCGGTTCCAAAATAAGTTCCATAATCAATCTAACCACATTAGACATGTATAAAGTAAACCCTAGGTAGTCACTTCATCATTCGTGAGTTTTAGTTTCATTTTCCTATTTGAGTCGTAATTCGGTTTTCCAGATTTTATTAATTTCAGTTTAATCAGTTATTTACAAAACCCCCTTTCAAACAATTAATTTAGTTTAAGTTATTTGTATAGATAAGTCCTTGAGTTTATTTTGCACTTTCTATAGGAGTCTGTGGGTTCGATATCCGGACTTATTTTTCTGTACTACTTTTCGATAGGTTCACTTGCCTGTTAGTTGTTTAGTTTAGAGAGTCTAGAGTATTACTTAGTGTTTAGGTTAGTTTTGATTTTTATTAGTTTTAATTAAACTACTTTGCACACATCAAGTTTTTGGCGCCGTTGCCGGGGACTTCTTAGTCGATTGTGCAGTTTAGTTCTTGTGTCTTATTTGTGCATATTTATTTAGTTTTGTTTTTATTTCTTTTTGATTCATTTTTATTTGTTTGCAGGTTTGGTAGTGTATGCCACACCTACGTTCACACGGACTGCCACCTGAGCTTTCTTTACCTTCAAGGAGCGATTCGCGGGACTTTTCTGAGGGTTCTACGAGCGAGGTAAGTGCTTCTACACCCATCTCTGCTGATTTTTCTGAGCACACACCACCGTCTTCTTCTTCTTCTTCTTCTCATTCTAGTCCTTGTTTGCACTTTATTCCACCCATGGCTGAGCGTCGCATTGTTCACCAGCAGGCCACTGCAGGTTTCACGGGACTTAATAATCCCATCACTGTGCCAAATATCATGAATGAAAATTCGTGGCAGATTCCCTCGTATATAATGACAGCCATTAATAACTCTCAGTTTAATGGCCGGGATGATGAGGATGCTCCAGCACACATAGCTCGCCTCACTCGCATATGTGGTACCTTCAATCTTCAAGGTGCCATTGAAGATGCCATTTTCTTGCAGCTATTTCCCTTTTCTCTTGCGGGTAGGGCCGCCACATGGCTCGATTCGCATGCACCTGGATCTTTCACTACTTGGGGCAGTCTTAGGGATGCATTCCTTAAGAAGTACTTTCCACCTGCCAAGGCAGCTCGCCTTCGTGATGAGATCCATTCTTTTCGTATGGCACCCAATGAGGCATACTACCTTGCTTGGGAGAGATTCCAGAATTTGCTTAGCAGATGCTCCCTGCATGGTCTCTCTGACTGGGCCCTTGTAGAGAAATTCTACAATGGTTTAACTTATGAGACCCGGGCTCGTTTTGACACTTCTGCGGGTGGTCATCTTATGGGAAAGAGGGATGTTGCTGAGTGTACTGATATGTTTGAGAGTTTTGCTCAGGCTGAGTATGAGCAGAGGTCTGCTAATAGGAATTCCAATCCTATTTCTAGTTCCTCCTCTTCCACGAGAGGGGTTCGCCACGTTAATGTGGATACTAGTGTGGCAACTGCTCTCGAGGCCTTGTTGAGGGATGTGAAGTAGTTGAAGATGAAGGTGGATAGGTGTGAGATCTGTAGGGGTGGCCATGCCACATCTGAGTGTTTGGTGGTCAACCAGGAGCCTGTAGACTACTTGGGGGTCAAGGTAGGGGTAGCACGAACCCTTTCAATAACTCCTACAATCAAAATTGGAGAAACCACCCGAATTTTAATTGGCGCTCTTCCGGTCATCCCCCTGGTTTCCAATCTGGGTCATCTAATAACCAGGGGCAGGGTCATTCTTCATTTAGTCATCCGATTCATACACCTGGGGCGGGTAGTAGTAGTGGTGGTAGTTCTGGGGGTAGCATGAGTAAGATAGAGGAGTTACTGACCCAGTTGGTTGCTAAGGATGCCAATACTCAGAAAACCCTTGCAGAGCATGACATTCTTCTGAAAAACCAACAATCTTCTTTTCTTGATCTTCAAAGATCTGTTGGTGATATTGCTAAGCGTTTGGATGAGAGGCCCCAAGGCCAGTTTTTGGGCAGCACTCAGCCTAATCCAAACGCTCATGTGAAAGCAGTGACTACTAGGATTGGTTGATGGGGTGTGAGTGTACAGCCACCGGTTGAGGTAGATGATGAGGAACCGGTGGATGAGGAGATTGAGATGGAGACTCCTGGGGGGTGCACATGAGGCCAGTCCCAGCAAGTACAGTACTGACCAGTGAGTCTCCTGTAAGGTCCTGATTGAGAAGAAACCGGTTGAGGTTAGGCCGAGTCCTAAGATTGATCATGCACGACTTCCTTACCCTGCTCGCTTTGCTCACCAAAAGCATGCTAAGGAGTATGGTCATTTTCTTGACATGTTCAAACAGTTGAAGATCAATCTTTCGTTTATTGAGGCTCTTCAGCATATGCCCAAGTATGCCAAATTCCTTAAGGATTTGTTGAAGTGCAAGGATCGGCTAGGGGAACTTTCTAATGTTCCATTGAGTGAGGGGTGTTCTGCGGTGATTTTGAATAAGCTACCGGAGAAGTTGACAAATCCTGGGATTTTTACAATCCCATGTTTGTTTGGTAGTGACACTCAGAAGAACGCGTTGGCAGATTCAGGTGCTAGCATCAATTTGATGCCCTATTCTTTGTATGAGAAGCTAGCTCTTGGTGAACTTATGCCTACGTGCATGACATTGTCCCTTGCTGACCGGACGGTCAAGTGTCCACGGGGTATTGTTGAGAATCTGTTGGTGAAGGTGGACAAATTTGTGTTCCCTGTGGACTTTGTGATTCTTGACATGGAGGCCGATGAGAGTGTGCCTATCATTCTAGGCCGTCATTTCTTGAGGACCGCTAAGGCCATCATTGATATGTTTGATGGGAAGGTCACTCTTAGAGTGGGTGATGAGACTGTCACATTTGAGGTTGTGAAGTCTATGAGGCATCCCGGTGATCATGATGACTTTAGTGGCCCATGTCATTCTGTTTACTTCATAAATTCTTTCATGTCACACGTATATAGGTGTCTTGAGTACGTGTGCGGGGCTGATTTGGTAGTTGAGAGGAGTGAGAAGGAGTTTGAGATAGTTGATGAGGGGGTTGATGCTATTTCTGAGGTGTTAGAGATTGATTAGTTGAGGTAGGAGAGTAAGAAACCCTCTGTTAAGTCACCACCCGCCCTAGAACTTAAGGTTTTACCATCCCATTTAGAGTATGCTTTTCTAGGAGAGGATTCCACTCTACCTGTGGTCATTTTATCTAGGTTGAGTGAGGAGGAGAAGAAGAGATTCCTAGGTGTGTTGAGGTTGTATAAGGGGGATATTGCTTGGAGACTCTCCGATATCCAAGGCATTAGTCCTGCTTATTGCACACATAGGATACTCATGGAGGATGAGTATAAGCCGGTAGTCTAACCTTAGAGGCGTTTAAATCCTAGTATGCAAGAGGTTGTTAAGAAGGAGTTGTTGAATTTGATGGATGCATGCTTGATTTATCCTATCTCGGATTCATCATGGGTGAGCCCTACTCAGGTTGTCCCTAAAAAGGGAAGGATGACAGTTATCACAAATGAGAAAAATGAGCTCATTCCTTCTCGCACTGTCACGGGGTGGCGAGTTTGCATCGACTATAGGAAACTTAACGTTGCCACCCGAAAGGATCACTTTCCCCTTCCTTTCATTGACCAGATGTTGGAGAGATTGGCAGGACAGCAGTTCTATTGCTTCCTTGATGGCTTTTCTAGGTATTTCCAGATCCCCATTGCACCAGAGGATCAGGAAAATACCACATTCACGTGCCCCTATGGCACCTATGCTTATCGTCGCATGCCATTTGGGTTATGCAATGCTCCTGCTACATTTCAAAGGTGCATGGTAGCCATTTTTCAAGATATGATTGAATCATCCATGGAGGTGTTTATGGATGACTTTTCGGTTTATGGCGATTCATTTGATCAATGCTTGGGGAATCTTGAGAGGATGTTGAAGAGGTGTGTAGAGACGAAGTTGATGCTTAATTGGGAGAAGTGTCACTTCATGGTGACCGAGGGGATAGTGTTAGGTCATAAGATTTTGAGAGCGGGTATTGAGGTAGACCAAGCTAAGATAGAGACTATAAGTAAACTCCCACCACCTTCAAGTGTTAAAGCCATTAGGAATTTCCTTGGTCACGCGGGTTTTTATAGGCGGTTCATTAAGGATTTTTCCAAAATCATTAGGCCTATGACCCATCTTTTAGAGAAATATACCCCATTTGTTTTTGATGAGGAATGCATGAAGGCATTCGAATTTTTGAAGGAGAGGCTTGTGAGTGCTCCTATTTTGGTGGCCCCCGATTAGAGCTTGCCCTTTGAGCTCATGTGTGATGCTAGTGACCAAGTCGTTGGGGCGGTCTTGGGACAAAGAAGAGAGAAGCATTTTCACCCAATATAATATGCTAGCAAAACTCTCAATGATGCTCAAGAGAATTACACTACCACCGAGAAGGAGCTTCTAGCGGTAGTGTTTGCTTTTGACAAATTCCGGTCTTACCTTGTGCTTTCAAAGTCCACCATTTTCACCAACCATTCGGCTTTGAGGTTTCTTTTTGCAAAGAAAGATGCAAAACCTCGTCTCATTAGGTGGATTCTTTTGTTGTCAGAATTTGACATTGAGATAAAAGATAAGAAAGGGGCTGAAAATGTGGCGGCCGATCATCTCTCCCGGTTGGAGGATCCGGAGAGGAGTGAGATTAGTGAGGAGGAGATTGGTGATAGGTTCCCTCATGAGATGATCGACTTTGTAGAGGCGGAAAAGCAAGGAATGCCATGGTTCAATTCACCGACTTGGCAAACTTCCTTGCCCATGGAGTAATGATTGAAGGAATGACTTCTCAACAAAAGAAGAAGTTCTTTAGAGATGCGGGTAAGTATATTTGGGATGACCCGTATCTTTATCGTGTGGGAGGTGATAGGATTCTTAGGAGGTGTGTGAGTAGAAAGGAGGGCCTAGAGATTTTGAGACATTGCCATGAAGGCTTGACGGGTGGACATCATGGTCACCATTCCACCGCCCAAAAGGTCTTCGATTGTGGGTTTTATTGGCCTTCGGTGGTGAAGGATGCACTTGAGTTTGTGAAGAAGTGTGATCCTTGCCAACGCACCGGGAACATCTCCTCTAAGGATGAAATGCCTCAAAACCCGATTCAAGTGTTGGAGGTTTTTGATGTTTGGGGCATCCATTTTGTTGGACCTTTCCCTTTGTCAAAAGGGAATAGGTATATACTCGTGGCCATAGATTATGTCTCAAAGTGGGTGGAGGCTCAAGCCTTGCCTACAAATGATGCCCGAGTAGTTCTCAAGTTCCTTAAGAAGTTGTTTAGCAGGTTTGGGACTCCTAGAGCTTTAACAAGTGATCGTGGCACGCACTTTTGTAAAACAATGTTAGAAAAGACACTACAACGCTACGGTGACACTCATCGTTTAGCTACCGCTTACCATCCTCAAACAAGCAGTCAAGTGGAAAATGCAAACCGAGGGGTGAAAAGGATACTTGAGAAGACCGTAGGGAAGAGTCGGAAGGATTGGTCTGACAAATTAGACGATGCGTTGTGGGCGTTTAGAACAGCCTACAAGACACCTTTAGGAACTACACCATACATGGTCATCTATGGCAAAGCGTGCCATCTTCCCGTTGAATTGGAACATAGAGCTCTTTGGGCTCTCAAGACGGTTAACCTTGATCTTACCGAGGCGGGTAGGAAGAGGTATTTTCAAATTCATGAGTTAGAAGCCCTTCGTGATGCGGTCTATGCACGTTCATTGAGCATCAAAGAAAAGACCAAGTCATTACATGATAGGAGATTGAAGGGTTTGAAGGAGTTCAAGAAGGGAGATCGGGTTTTGCTTTATAACTCCCGATTGAAATTGTTTTGGAAGGAAGTTGAAGTCCAAGTGGACGGGTCCATACGTAGTTGAAGAAGTTTTTCCTTATGGAACCGTTGAGTTGCAAAACGAAGTTGATGAGATTACATGGAAAGTGAATGATCATAGATTGAAACATTACATCGGAGGACCGATTGATGAGAGTGAGGAGGGGGAAGAGATCCTCCTAGAGAAACCCGAATGAAGAAGTGTTGAGGGGTTCTTGGGATGAATCCCAAGTGTAGAGTTTGTAAATGGTAGATTTCTAAGGTGTTTGATGCGTGTTTAGTTTGATCTTCGTATTTATTTTCCGTTTTTTCGTTTTCGTTTTTTGTGTGTTTTCTTAAATTTTGCAGGTGTTTAATCATTGTAATGCAAGGAAGATGGTTTTGGAGCTCCCAGGTATGTTTACTTGCCTTAGAATAGATTTTAGGTGTTTAAGAAGGAAAAAGGGGTTGGAAATTTGGCTAAGGCATGGAAATTCCGGAAACTCTCTGGAAATTTGACCCCGTCGCGTCACGCGACACCCACAGGTCCAACTGTCGCGCTACACTGCAGGTTTGGTCAAACACGCGGGTCAACACTTTGTCGCGCTACGCGACAACCTTAAGGTTACCTGTCGCGATACGCGACGCGCGCCCAGACCAGTTTTTAGCCATTTCAAGCCCTAGATTTCGAATTCTAACCCCATTTTCTCCTTCTTAAGGTCGTCGCCCTTTTTCTTCCACCACAATTTCTACTTTCTTTCACCATTTACTCACCAATTTCATCAATCAAAACCAACAAACATCATCCCCACCTTCAAAATCATCTAATTCTCCCACCCCATTTCATCATTTCACCACCTCCATCAACCATTGACGGTTCAAAGCGAGAAGAAGAAGGGTTTTCTTAAAAGCTTCAATTTTTCTTCTTAATCTCATCTTATAAGTCGATTCTAAGGTAATGTGACTAACTACTTTCAATTTTTCTTGCATTTTTAATAATTTTTGTCAATTTCTAGTTTAGCCTAAGATTAATTTTTTTTAGTTGTGAATGTTTTGTGTTGATTTTAGTGTAGTATTAGTTTGTCTAATCTTGTTGAATGCTTCTAGGCTTCCCGTTATGGTTGAATTTGTTGTTTGATGTCAAAGAACCATAGATTATAGTTTAGGTAAAAGCTTGGAATTTGAAATTGGTTCTTTTGATCTCGACAAGTTAAATAAACTGATTTTTGGAATGAAATTGAGAAGATGATGTTTATTTAACCATTAAAATCAGTTTTTGGGATGGTTTGTTCTTGGAACCTAAATTGTATTATTGGGTAACCGCGAATGAAATGCTATACGGTTACAATTCCTAGTTCCCTTACTAATTTGGCAGCTTGTGTTTGATTTTGATGTTGTTTTAGGATGTCTGGAGCTAGCTCGTCAGGTACAGGGGGAAAAGAAGAAGGGGCCAATTCCAAGGCCCCGGGGAGAACCCAGTTCCCCAGTCTAGCCACAAAGAGATGAGAGGACAATTCGCTCTCTTGAAGCTGAGCGGGTACCAGTTATCAAAACCAGAAGACTGAAGGATCATACCCTCTTGATGTTTGACATGGGCACCTTTGAGAGTGATAGACTGGATAGGTTTGTATCTCTAGATCTCCTACACCATAGGAATATCAATTGGGAGTTAGTTGACCAACTAGGTCAGAGAGATAGGTTGGAGAGGCTATTAGGGCCTAAGTGGAGGAGGGTATTAGCTTGTGATTGGCCTCAGTTTAAGGAGTTGACCATGGAGTTTCACTTCACTTTTATGTATGATGATTCTGAGTTCGACTCCTTGGATGCTATTTCTTTCTCGTTAGGTAGGCGGGTTTATGAGATGTCTATTCCCCAATTTGTTGTTGTTTGTGGATTCTATACTGAGGACGAGGTCCTGTCAACTGATTTTGTGCAATCTTTGAGGGGAGCCACTAAAAAGAATAGAGATTTTTGTCTTTCTGAGGTGGATTTGAGCGAGTTTTGGGTTACAATTGCTGATGCCCCATTTTCCACTAGTATGCTATAGTCAAACATCAGAGACCTCTTGTTGAGATACATTCATAGGGTGTTGGCATGTACTGTTGTAGGAAGGAGTTCGGGGGAAGAAAAGGTCAACTGGATTGACCTTTTCTGTTTGTACTACATGTTGGTCTGCTGCAGTTTGTTTGTGATTATTGAACACTTGTACTCTTTGACATTTGTGGTTGGGTTGGTCATGGTTTGGTGGACTTTGAACTTATTTTGGTTGTGGCTTATTACTATATTTGAACTTATGGCTGTTTATCTTGATCTTTTTGGTGCTTGTTTCATATGGTTGTTTATGACTTATGGGGATGGGAAACTTAGTAGTTTAATTTTGTTTAATTTTGTTTTTAGTTTAAGTTTGTTTTAGTAGTAGTTTTTGAATTTTAAGTTTTTGAGTCAAAATATTTGTTTTGTTTTTACATCTCTGGTTTGGATCTTTTTGTTCCTTGTTTAAGTTGGTTGCAAAAAGCATGATGGGAAATGATAGGAAAGTTAGGTTTTGTGGTTTCATTCATGGTTAACTGGTTGGTTTGGGTTTATGTTTTGGTTATGGGATGTGTAAGTAGGCTCAACTGATTGTATTTGTCCCGTAGGATTGGTAAAATTTTACTTAAATGCATGATTTTCATGGGGAACATCTTGGGGGTTTGGAATTAATGAAACTGTTTCCTAGTCATAAAGGAATCTTTGCATAACAACAGATTAAAGTTTTGAAAATCTGATTTTTGTTTGGCACATGAGTACTCTTTTTATGAGAATAAATCCGAGTCTTATGGCGCCTCCATTTCACCAAATAAGCTGAGTAAAAAAAGAAAAAAAAGAAAAAGAAAAGAAGTTGGATTAAAAACTTATGTGTCACACGCCGGGTTGCAGCCTGGTTGAAACACCACTAAGTTAAATTCAATGGAATGAAAAATAAAAGAAAAATGCTCACGCTTCCATCTGTTTCATGTGTAAAAATCTGATTTGAGAAATTCCTGGTTTGTTTATATGTGAGGGCGACTTGAAGGCTAGAACCCAGGTTTGATTTGATTCTATATTACCTAAGTGTGGGTCTAATGAAATGAAATGCAGAACATGAACTTAATAAACCATGATTAAGGGATGAGAATAATCAGTACGGGTTTAACAGGACAAAAATACTTGCAATCTTTTCCAAAGCATTGAATTCTGAATTGACTCGGTTAATTGTGTGGAAACCATTTTATTTGGCTATGATCCCAGATTTTTTGTATAAGCCTTTTTCAGAGACGAAAAAGAGATAAGTGTGGGGATGTGATGTGTTGCGAAACACATCTGTTTTTCTAATTGTTTTTAACTAGTTTTTGTACGGTCTTATGAAATTTTAGAGTCGATTGATGTTGGTTCTTCACATTTCCATAAATTGTTGCTTGCAGGTAATAAACATGTTATTTTTTCATAAAAGATCAAGAAAACGACCCTGGAGGACGAGAACAGACACAAGAGCAAAGGAAGAAGAATTTTGGAAAATATCCTTGTTGCGGAGCGCGACACCACAGAAAACCCTGTCGCGTAGCGCGACAGGTGGAAAAGTCAGTTTTACCCATGTTTAAGGATTGCGGGTTGACCCAACTATTTTGTCGGGTAGCGGGTCCCGTCGCGTAGCGCGAAGGGTATAGAGGATCCTGTCGCGTAGCGCGACTGGGTTAAAAATCTAGAAATTCGAGTTTAATGTTGGGGAAACGGCTAAGGGCGAGGGAATTCGATTTTGGACGATCAGAGACGACTTAAGAGGCGACTGGAAGCTAAAGGACGAGATTAGAGTCGAGTTGGACCATAGGGAAGCCCTAGACGAGTGATCCGAAGGGTGTAACGTGATCGGTTCTTCTTTCTTTCTTGTTATTCTCATTTGAATGATGTTTGAGATTTGTTTTAACATTAGTTCTTACTGTTTATTTAGTATGATTTGTGGCTAAACCTTCTACACCACCTAGGATTTTACAAATATGCATGTTTGATGTTTATAACGATTGATTGTGGAACAAGTTTGGATTTTTCAATGGTTTAATGAACTGGTTTGGATTCTTGGATGTATACGAATGCTTATGATGTTTGTGATCTGAGTTATTGTTTCCTCGTGTGCTTTGGCGAATGTATTTCGTGTAATAAGTGCATGCTAGGTCATTTACTTGGTGTTTTTGATTTATGGATGGATTACTAGACGTAGTGATTCATGGGAGGAATGGTTAGTTCACAAATGGATTAGATGTTTAACCAAATTTAATAGCCGTGAGGTGAGGGTTTGTTAGTATATCTTGCATGTTTAAGAACTAGTTAAAGTCTTTGTGAAAAGACCAAGATTAGGTAATTTGAGCAGTCTTGTATGCTAAATCCAAGATAAATTTCCTATTTATCCCTTGCATTTCATGCATTGAGACTTTCATTCCCGTGAGGTAGATGGTCTTTAGGATATACCATTGATAGGTTGGTTAACTTGTGAGAGTGATTGACCTCAACCGGTGTTTAAAATACTTACAGACATTTTAGTTGAAATCTTTGAAAATGGTTAAAGAATCTTTAATTTGTTGATAAGCTAAAATTCAAAGATCCCGGTTCCAAAATAAGTTCCATAATCAATCTAACCACATTAGACATGTATAAAGTAAACCCTAGGTAGTCACTTCATCATTCGTGAGTTTTAGTTTCATTTTCCTATTTGAGTCATAATTCGGTTTTCCAGATTTTTATTAATTTCAGTTTAATCAGTTATTTACAAAACCCCTCTTTCAAACAATTAATTTAGTTTAAGTCATTTGTATAGATAAGTCCTTGAATTTATTTTGTACTTTCTATAGGAGTCTGTGGGTTCGATATCCGGACTTATTTTTCTGTACTACTTTTCGATAGGTTCACTTGCATGTTAGCAGTTTAGTTTAGAGAGTCTAGAGTATTACTTAGTTTTTAGGTTAGTTTTGATTTTTTATTAGTTTTAATTATACAACTTTGCACACATCACACACTGAATAAAAGCATTATGAAGAAGTTTTAGAGAAACAGTGTTGGGAGCCTCGGTGTCATTATAGTTTAGGGCAACACTTATTTTTGTGGGAGTGATGGTGACTTGTTGACCAACGACCACAGAAGCGATGCTTTCAACAGAGTCATCCTTCATCACCAACGATGAGTTTGCCCAAAACTGGTTTAGAGCAGGTTCAGAGATAGGAGGGTTTAGAATGAGAGCAGTATGAACGAAAGAGTTTACCAGAATGTCGATAGCTTCATTGTAGTGAGGATATTCAGAAGATTTGACAAGGTAAGCTCCGAGGTTATGGATCGGCTTGATTTTCAGGCCATTTTCTTTTGCGATGATGAACACCGAGCAGTTATGAACGCAAAGTGTGAGTACAAACTTTGATTTCAAGAAAAAGTAGATGAGGAAGATTAACCGTTCACACACAAGGGCGGTTTCAAAAATAAAAACTGCCACTGCTTATAGTGTATCAAAAGCTTTACCTTAGGGTTTTTACCCATTAGACAAACATGTGATCATGAGAGAGAAGAAACAAACGACAAGGAAGTACTTTCATGCACACCCTGAAGTACAGACAAATCTTTGTCTGGAATGAAGCCTGGTCTGATGCTGTTACACCAACATCATGAGCATAAAGCTCAGACGGAATCGGTGTAAATGCATCGTGCCAGGAGACAAGCCTGACAAGCAGTTGTCCTTCGCCATGAGTAGCATCTGGAAGAAGCAAGCTTGAAAGAAGAGTGTTTTTGATCCTGAGATGATCAAGCAACTATTATGAAAGAACTGAAGGATTAAAGAAGACAACTACTGATATAAATAAGGAACTAAAGATCTGTGGTCATTTGGATTAAGAGGGATAAAAATGGAAAGAAATATATCATCGAGCCGTGAGAACAATTAATGAGTGTCAATTCAATTAATTGTGAGGAGTCTAATCTTGCAGAGTGATTTGTGACGGCCGAATCGGCCGTAATTATCAAGAGATTTGACAACCACACAGGCAAGAAGGATTTAAGCATGAAAAATTATTTAACCTTGGAAGAGTCTTATCTTCGGAAGAGGTTTAACCATGGATAAATAAGGAGGTTAAAAGTCTCGGAAGAAGAAAAGACGTCGGAATATGAAGCAGTGCTTATAATAACTACTGATCCTATCCATGTGATGGGATAACCACTGAGAAAGACCAAGGTTTCTTCATTCGAGGTTTATCAAATATCCGTTGTTAGGATAATCATTGAATATTATCCTTTTATGTATTTATTTAAGGGTTTAAGAAACACATTCTTAACCATATTTATTAGCTCATATTTATCATACCCAATTTAGCCACAAACTTAGAAAAAGTTGAAGAGTCCAAGGGTTTGGTAAATATATCCGCTATTTGGTCACTTGTAGAGACATGTTCTGGGGCAATTAGTCATTTTTCAAAACAGTCTCTAATGAAGTGATGCCTTATTTCTATATGTTTGGTTTTTGAATGGTATTCATGATTCTTTATTATATTTTTGGCTGCTTCGCTATCTATTAGGAGAGGTGTTTTTAGTTCAGTTATTCCAAAATCCAGTAGTTGATATTGCAACCTAAGGATTTGGGCAGTGCAATGGGCTACTGCAATGTACTCAGCTTCAACAGTTGAATTTGACACCGATGTTCGCTTCTTGCTTTGCCATGACACTAAGCAATTTGCAAAGAACTGACATCCTCCCGAAGTAGACTTTCTTGTGAGCGAGCATCCAGCATAATCACTGTTTGAAAAACCAACAAGCTTACAAGTTTGGTTAGCAGGATACGAGATACCTAGCATAGGAGTGCCTTTCAGATATCTGAGTATCCTCTTCACAAATGACAAATGGGATTGTTTGGGGGCTGATTGGTATCTTGCACAGACACATGTTGCATACATGATGTTTGGCCTTGATGCAGTAAGATACATCAAAGATCCAATCATGCGCATGTAGAGGGTTTGATCTACAGGTTCATCATTTTCATCTGGACTTATTCCAGGACTTGTAGCCATGGGGGTCGAAATTATTTTACAATCATTCATATCAAATTTATTTAAAATATCATTTACATATTTAGATTGATGAATGAAAGTCCCATTGGGGGTTTGTTTTACTTGGAGTCCTAAAAATGTTTTTAATTCACTTAAAGCACTCATTTCAAACTTAAAAGACATTAATTTAAAAAATTGTTCACACAAGGAAGGTTTTGTTGATCCAAAAATGATGTCATCAACATAAATTTGGACCAGCAAAAGTTCCTTGTCTACCCTCTTGATGAACAAAGTCTTATCAATGGTTCCCCGATAAAATTTATTAGAAAGAAGAAATTGAGAGAGAGTATCATACCATGCTCTGGGTGCCTATTTCAGACCATAAAGTGCTTTGTCTAGTCTGTACACCTAATCAGGATGATGAACATCATCAAATCCTGGAGGTTGACACACATAGACTTCCTCCTTTATTGTCCCATACAGGAATGCACTTTTTATATCCATTTGATATACCTTTATGTTATGGGATATAGCAAATGCTAGGAAGAGTCTAATGGCTTCCAATCTGGCCATAGGAGCAAAGGTTTCATCGTAATCGATGCTTTCCTCTTGGCAGTAACCTTGTACTACCAATCGGGCTTTATTTTTGATGACGGTGTCTCTGTCATCTGTTTTATTTCTGAATACCCATCTAGTTCTGATAGGTATTTTCCTGCTAGCAAGGGGCAGAGAGTCCAAACGTTTTGCCATTTGAACTGTAATAGTTCATCTTGCATAGTCTCTACCCAATTATTATCTTTAAGAGCTTCCTGATATTTGGAAGGCTCAACTTGGGACAAGAAGGCTGCATGAAGGCAAAAGTTTGAAATCTGGCTCCTAGTTTGAACACCTTTATTTAGATCACCTAAGATTTGTTCTAGAGGATGATTTTTACTAAAGGGAATGATGTCCAAATAGTTATTTGAGGAGGCAGCATCGGAAGAAGGTGAGTTTTAGTGGGGCCAGGAGAATTTCCTGAAGGGGAAGCATGACCATGTACAGGAACATCTACAGGTATATTATCCAAGGCTGGGGATAAAGGAGTAGATATTTGTTCATCTGGGTCCTGAGAATTTATTTGATGAGAAGGAAGTGAAGTAAAGAATTTAGAGACTGAACACTCTTCAAGAGAGGATAGATCTTCAGAAGTTTGATAAGATTCTGAAGAAGAAGAAGAAGAAGAAGAAGAGGGGTAGAAGAGATGTAGGTGAAGCTTTCAAGATCGAAAAGATCATCAGGAGCAGAAGGGAAAGATGAGGTTGAAGCAGACTCATTGAATTTGACATCAATAGTTTCCTCGACAATTTTGGTCCTGAGATTGAAAGCTCGGTAAGCCTTAGAGGTCTGAGAATATCCAACAAAATATCCAGAGTCAACTTTAGCAGCATACTTGGATAAAGAGTCTTTTGTGTTCAAAATGAAACACGAACACCCAAAGACTTTAAAGAAAGAGATGAGAGGCTTTATGTTATGGAGGACTTCATAGTCAGTCTTGTTATGTCTTTT
This sequence comes from Mikania micrantha, assembly GCA_009363875.1. NCBI lineage: Eukaryota > Viridiplantae > Streptophyta > Magnoliopsida > Asterales > Asteraceae > Mikania > Mikania micrantha. The sequence goes on from CM018692.1 coordinate 40,210,036, forward strand.
CACAATGTGAACTTTGTTCAAGACATAGCAAGCAGTGTTTACTGCCTCAGCCCAGAAGGATAAAGGTAATCCTAAATCTGCAAGCATAGTTCTTGCAGCTTCAATAAGTGTCCTATTCTTTCTTTCCACAACTCCATTTTGAGCAGGAGTTCTAGGAACACTATATCGTCAAAGGATTCCTTTAGAGATACAGAACTTATCAAGAACCTGGTTCTTGAATTCAGTCCCATTATCACTCCTTATAGTTTTGACTCGAAGACCAAATTGTCTTTCAAGTTGGGTGATAAGGGAAATTATTTTATAAGAAGTCTCATCTTTTCTGAAGAGAAAGAAGGTCCAGCAAAACCTTGAGAAGTCATCCACAACAACAAAACACTACCTCTTTCTTGCCAAACTGGCTACCTTCACTGGACCAAAAAGATCCATGTGAAGTAAATTGAGACAGTTAGTTGTTTTGGACTCCTTAATAGACTTATGTGATGTTTTATGTTGCTTTCCCTTTAAGCAAGATTCACATTGACCTTCAAAGTGAAATTCTTTGGAAGGTAATCCTCTTACTAAAGAAAGGGTAGAAATCTTATGAAGAGATTGGTGGTTGAGGTGACTGAATCTTCTATGCCGAAGAACGGTTTCAGAAGATGATGCTTTGGCTATCAAACAAGTAGGAGAGGAGGTTTGAGAGTCAGTGGTCATGTCTACAACGTAGACATTTCCACTTCTTTTAGCCGTAAGCAAGGTGTGTTGATCAATTAAGATCTTTATTTTTGAATTTATTTCAGGAGAAAGAATTTTGCAACTGTCTTTGGTGAAAAATGAACTAAAGTCTTTGTCAGTTAGTTGAGAAACACTTAAGAGATTAAACTTGAGGTTTTCAACTAAGCTAACATCCTTAAAGTGCAGTTTTCCACTCAGGACAGAACCAGACCCTACTATCCAACCTTTTGCATTATTTCCAAAGGAAACAGATACTCCATTCTTTGGAATGAAGTTATTTAATATGGATCTGCATCCTGTCATGTGCCAAGAGCCTCCACTGTCCACATACCATAGATGACTTTGGTTTGAAGAAGGTCTCAGCACATGACAATTAATTTCAATAGGTTAGATATGGGTCTTATTTTGTTTTTAGAAGAGAGAAAAGATGTTTATTTGTTTTGCTGAGTGTTATTCATCAATTTCTGCATCATCAGTATCAGCTGTTGCTGATTTTGATGCAAGATATTGATTTTTGAATCCACCGAAGGAGGGTTCTCATCAGCAGAAGAATGGGCAGCAGGAGTCACCATGGGCTAAGAAGGTGGTGTTCCAAGGATAGAAGCTTCGAATGAAGCATGTGAAGGAGAAGAAGAGTGAGGTGATGGATGAGAGTTATATCTTATTGAACTGTTTGCTGAAAATCTATTAGCCTTCTTTGATTTCTTCATTTTATTAGGGAAGTTTCCTTTAATTGAAGAACCGTGTTAGGCTTTCAAACTTTCAGCATTTAGTTTTTCTCTTGCTTTCTCCAAGGAAGTTTTTGTCGAACAGTTTTTAGTAGTGTGATTATACTTAAAACACTTTAGACAAGCAGGAGACAGAGAGGAGTAGTTGGGGATGAAAGTATTATTTGCCTTCATTATTGGATGGGGGATGAGGATGAGAAGGAGGAAATCTAATGTCAATCATGGGCCTCTTTCCGTTGTCAAGGCGGGCAGCATGATTATCAGAGGTTTTAGGAAGACATGTACCTTTCGAACTTTGAGTAGAGCTCATGGTTGGAGCAATTTCCGTTTGTTCAGAGGCATTATTATTTTAATCACTTTCCAAGGGTGTTTCCTCCTGTTTCTCAACGTTAGTTTCAGTGTGATAAACAAACGTGGGAAACTACGAGGGTTGGTACACTCTTGGAGGTGTGATTGTAATGGATGGAATTTCATCAGGAAGAAAGGTGGCGGAAATGGGCTCAGAATCAGTCTCTTTTATTTTATTGTCAATCGGGGTGTAGTCCTTCGGAGGACTAGTATGATTAAACCCGATTCCAAATTTGGCCTTGCTATGAACTTGCTTACTTAAAAGCATTTTGAACCCTTTGCAAGATTCAACCCACTTGTCACAGCTGACCATGGTGTGAGACAATTCATCTCTACAAGCTGCATATTTTTCATTTTGCAAATCAAATAGAGCTTGTAGGTTGGACTTTTCAGTCGTTAGGACAGAGATTTGACTGTCTCTATTCTCAATTAATTTTTCTATTTCAGAATGTTTATCATCAAGCAGTTGTTCCAACTCCTGATTTTGTTGTTGAAGCAACACATTGGCTTTCTTTATTTATGCAAAAGCCTATATGCACGCATCGGTACATAGTTTTTCTAGAGTGGAAAAAGATACATGCGCATCAGGAATGTCTGCTGTAGGTTGTTTAGAAGGGTAAAAGTCGTCACCAACAGCCATAAGAGCGAAATCTGTTGGTTCGGAGGTGATGAGGGCATAGCCTACATCTTCAGGTAGGCTGCTCCAGTCGACATACTCTTGGGTGAAAAGAGCATGTTGACTAGAAGAAGGGGATTGGACAGCAGAGCCTTGTATGTTTATTTGAGAAGAGGATGGTGCAACAATTTGTGGAGGTGCAGGAGTAAGTTGATACATGCTACCATTTGTAGCCTGTACAAATTGTACATTGGTGGGAGGAGGGGTCTGTACAATGTGTGCTGACTCCTGAGGATTGTTGTGCCTTCTGAAAGATGAGGAGGAAGAAGAAGAAGAAGAAGAAGAAAAAGGTGCAGAAGAAGTATGTGATTGTGAGTTAGGGAAAGTCACATACGGTGAAGAATTTGAGTTGGGAGCATTTTTGCATTCCCTGGCTAAGTGTCCAGTGCCATGACATCTATAGCATTAGACCTTAGCCTTATTTAGACTGAACCTGGTTTTCCCTTGAATACCAGGAAATTTCCTTCCGGTCCTCTTGTAGAACTTATTCGTTCTTATGCTCAAGAGGGCCAGTTGGTGAAGAATGTCCATCTCTTCCAAGTCATCACTTGGAACTTGATAGAGATCATCCATGATAAAACACATATGATCAGAAATAGGAGAGTGGTCATCACAGGAAGAAGAAGAAGTGATCCCAGTATTTATGTCAATATATTCATCATAACCCTGATCATTTGACTCAGAGTTATGACTTAGAAGAGCTGTGTTCCCTTGAACATACTCTTCAGTTGATTTACCAGACTTTATTAGTTTTCTTTTCTGGTCAATCTCTCGCTCAAAGGTGAGCAACTTACCATGAAGTTGAGTAAGCGAGAGTTTGTCAAAGTCTGGAGATGATCTCATAACAATGGATTAAGTTTTCCATTTTTCAGGTAAAGATCTCAAGAAGCGGTTCAGAACAGAGACAGGTGGATACACTTGACCAGCTAGTTTTAATTCACTTAAGAGAGAAGTGAATCGTTCAAACTGCTGAGTCAGTGACTCATTATTTAGTTGGGAGAATGTCTCGTATTGTTGAGCCAATATCTCCCTGGTATTAGCCACAACGTCTTCGGTACCACCGAATTGCTCTTTTAGAGCATCCCACAAATCTTTAGAAGACTCATGGTGAAGAAGACCAGAGTATATTTCATTAGGAAGGGCCATAGCTAACTGAGCATGTGCCTTTGCATCAAGCTCCAACTTTTGGTAATCCTCTTCGGTGTAGTTCCGAGGATCTTTTGGGACATCGTCTCCAGTCTCCGTGTCCAGGACCGTTGGTTTATGCGGTCCGAACATGACAGACTTCCAACATCATGTATGATTATTGGACAGGAAGTGTGACATCCGCCTCTGCCAAATGTTATATTGATGCCTAACCGAAATTGGTGGCTTCGTGGCAAAACTGGTCTTATGAGGGTCTAGGGTGTATTTCTCTGCCATTGGTTCACAAATAGTTATAAGCAAATCAACGAGTGATGAGTTCTCTAAGTGATTTGTTAGAATGATTTTTGAACACAGTTTAGTTCAAAAATCAAACTCCTACATATTTTAAGAAAATAGAAAGACAGAAAAGACAGAATGTAGAAAACTAAAACAACAAGATATTAGTGAGAGCTTTGAGTTTTAGTCTTGATGGTTAAACCAAGACTAAGGACAAGGCTCTGATACCAATTGTTGAACTACAAGAACCTCGAGTAGTAGTTGTTTTACCAGGAACAAGGCTTTAAACACTTAGTCAAAGCTTTGGTTTTAGCTCCCTCTAAAGTTTTGCACAAAGTTGTTTTCGTTGTTTTAGTTTTCTTGCCTAGAAAGAAAGAGAGAATAGAAGAGATAGAAAGCACAAGGAATTTTGGGGGAAGTAATTCAATATATTCAGAGAATGTTGGGACTTAAATACCCAAACATTCTGAGATATAAGACAAGAAATAATAAGACAAATAGCTGTCATTGTTACAGACACTGATACAACAGACTAGTACAAATACAAAGTCAACAACAACGGAAACAAGAGTCTTCAGTAGTCTTCAGGTCTTCCGAGGTTGAAGTAGATGTACTAGAGTTCAGCGGTTATTCTTTCGGAAGATGTTCATCGGAAGCTGATTAGGTAATCAGTTATTTGGGAAGAGGAGATTGTCTTCCGAGTCATTTGACTTCTTCCGATGCAATGGTTGTCTTCCGAAGATGTCAAAATCAACTATTGTCTTCTGAGGTAGAGAAGTTCAGCGGCACTTCTTTTTGGCGAAGCTTCCGCTGATGGCCTTCCGATACTGAAGCAGTTCTTCAATCGGAAGAGAAGCATTCGCGGTTTTGTCATTCCGCGGTTTTATTCATGTGTCTGGCTTCAGTGGTTTTGCTCATCAGTCCTTATTTTCCAACATCCATTAAGAAAGACAAAAACTTTTAAGGTTCATGCATGAACTTTATAACTTATACAAAATCATATTACAATATAGGGTGAATTGTGACGTCACAAACTTTCATCCTTACTCAAGAACATCGTGTAATCAAAGCTTTACATGTGAATTATTCTCATACTTTTCTTTTTACTTTTGTGAAATTTGGGAATGTCACATATGTCTTATTATAATTCATTGTATTTATAAAGTCAAAACATGATGCAATTACTTAGTTTGGTATATTGGCCTTAAGTGTTATGTGAATAACTTGACTGATATAACATGTGATGACTTAGAATTCTTGTATTCATATTCATAATACACTAAATTAGCCTAAGAATGGTTAGATACCTTCTTCACACTGACTTTGGTCTTTGTGCTAAAAAGATGAAATGTGGACATTTGCAAACTTGTAGTTTAAATAACTTAATTAAGATCTTGCAAACCTTGATTTACAAGTTATGTTATATTACATTTTTGAGGACAATTGTAAATGACAAAGAACATTGGAAATAACTTGATTACTTATACAAGTTGAATGACAAATACTTGTGATGACTTGTGATAAATTCTTTTGGTTTGGCATGCTTCTAGAATAGTCGTAAGGACATAGACTTTGGCTTATTGCCACTTAGACTAGTATTGCATCTCTTTACTTATATATATATATATATGTATGTATATATATTATAACTTTTATAAGTTCTCGCCAACTATGAAAATAGTTGACAAAATGTATTTTACATGTGTGATAGGAAATTGAAGGATGATGAATGCATAAAATAGGATTAGAGGACCTAGTTCATAAAATAAACAATTTATTTTATGTTTTCTTTTGTATTGTTGGATTGAAAATTTCTATGTTTGAATATTTGGATGTTGAATGTTGAATGGTTCTTTGAATATTTAAAATGGATGTCTAAGTATATAAACTTTAATTGTAGTCCATGAGCTTTTGAACAATCAAACTCGCGTCCCGATGTATTCTACCATTGGTTGGGGTGTGACAATAAGCATATGAGATTTTATATGAATGATTATGAATAAATTATATAGAACACTCAAGTATTTGATATCGTATAATCTTTAACTATTTTGATAACTAATTATCCCTAATATTAGATATAATATCATAGAATTTTTGAATCATTTTTTTGAATATACATGTATGGAACAATTCTTCTTAATATCAATAATATGAATCATGTGAATTTGATTAAATTTTTATATGAAGTCACTCATACTAAAATTCAATTAGTCCAAATCATCTCCATTTTTAAATTCTATACGATTTATGAAGTATAATAATAAGTCATTATATCTTGGTTAAAATAATTTAATGTAAAATCATGGTGACTTGTTAAAAACACAAAGGAATTATATACTTAAGTAGAATATCGTTGACTTATTAGATTCGTATATTTTATAACTTGTTTATCTAACAGCTTTGGCCTATAGGTTAGGATATTCTCTTTAGGATTCCCCATGAAAGCTAGATTGGTCCCACAATATATGTGAGGCCCCGAAACCGGGCACCTCACAGAGGTTGGTTTTCATCATACACATAGCTCTTAAACTAAAAACTTTCATAATCATGCAGCGGAAATGTAAACATAGTCTGATAAACAGAAATCAATAACATGTCTGTATCAAAATCACATCGGATTGCCAAAACCACCGGATCGTATGACTCTATGCCCGAGCTCCATGCCTTCTCTTATCATACCTTCAACCTGACATACATGCTAAATCAAGTCAGCTTACGCTGGTGAGTTCTAGTTTTCATAAAACAACATTAAACATACATAACATATACATCATTTCATACACATAGTCCATAACATTAGCACATAACATCCTTACATCAACATCATCATACGTTCCACTGTTACCATGCGAACAGTGGGCTTACGCCGGCACAAGGCTCCATAACCGTTGATCTGTCCTGCCGAAGCGTTCTACAGATCCATACTTACCCAGTAGCAAGTACTGGAGCAGCCATACTTACCCCATATGAACATGGGAGCAACGTCATACTTACCCCGTAACGAGTACGGGAGCAACCTCATACTTACCCCGTAACGAGTACGGGAGCAACCTCATACTTACCCCGTAACGAGTACGGGAGCAACGTCATACTTACCCCGTAACGAGTACGGGAGCAACCTCATACTTACCCCGTAACGAGTACGGGAGCAACCATACTTACCCAGTACAAATACTGGAGCAACCATACTTACCCAGTAACAAGTACTGGAGCAACCATCATTCATCATGACATGACACACTAGCACCTTATCATCATTCATCATAACATCGTATCATTATCCTAATAACATAGGATTTCCCATACAGGGTATGCTAGTATCATGTCATCATAACATCCTAGTACCATGCACATGTCATGCTAGCCGCACGTCATCATATCATTCATCATGGCAACATAAACACATTTGACTAGCATGTAATCATCATAACATCATACTTTCATCATAGCGTACCTAGGATTTCATCATAACATACATCCCTATTTATCATCATAGCATGTTATCATTCAGTTTATCATCATAACTTACTAACATGCATTCATCATTCTTAGCATACTTTCATGCAATAATCATACTATCACCTTAACATGCGTACATGGTCAGGGCATATCATCATTCATTCATCATCATCATAGGCACATATCATTATAGACATAACAATAAGCATGTATGTCAGCCCAAAACATTAAGCATAAAATAGGGCGTCTAGAACTCACCTGATAGTAGACTCTTGTTCTTCTTAGCCGAACTCCTTAGCCAAGTCTTAAGAACCTACATCCGTTACATCACCTCATTTCGTTACATTACGTTCTTAGTCTTAGAAAATATTCTAAGTCCCAATAGCCTACTAGTCCCCCCCTTCTGAATCCAAGTTCTCGAAACTTAGCTAAGTGTTCGAAACCCTTGAAATTCGTTAAGTTCCCATGTACACGAAACCCACGAGTATTCGAAATGCTAGTGTATTCGAACTACCCTGTGTATTCGAAATAACATGTATACGAAATGCATTGTGTATTCGAACATGGCACTGTACTCGAAATTTCCATGTATTCGAAATAATCATGGTATTCGAATTACTCCCTTTGTGCCTGATTTCGTGTACTCATCACTTTCGTCATTAAACATCTCAGAAATTCATCTAAGACTTTGGGGAGCTAGTTCTAGGTTCCTTATGTTGTTACCAACGTATTGGAACCTTAAAGTTATGAACTTTATGCATAAAGGTGTGAGCTTTATGCATAAGTTCACCCTTTGTTTAACCATCCTAACTTTTGTATAAAAATCCAGCTTTCTATACATGAATCACTTACTTGAAGGTAGCTGATCCTCCTGGTAGGATCCCGTGCGTTTCCTACTTCGTTTGGTCGATCAAAGTTTGATTCTTGAAATTCTTGGACTTAAACTTCGTGTACTCGAGAGCAGATGAGTTTCCAGCCAAAGGTTCGCACATTTCCCAAGGCACCACTATTTATAGGCAAGGCTGGTACTCGAAACCTGAGTACACGAAATCCAGTGTACTCGAAATTAGTGTACTCGAAACTGGAGTACTCGAAATTTTACTAGTTAGAGTACACGATCTGTAATCCTCGCCTTGGTTATTTTTCGTCTCTTTTCCTACAAGTTAATTGTTCGTCACGCATTCGTAAGTCCAAGTAACTTGTATTAGAAATTTGGGATGTTACAATATATCAGGGATTTATACAAATCGTTTACCTAGAAGGGATTCATAACTAACAATATCCACTCTTCTAGTGAATACATGTATATTTCACAAACCTAACTTTAACATGATTAATAATATAACTTAAATACATATACATACATATGTATTGAGTTAACTTAAGGAATGTAGTTAGGCATTGCCGATGATTTGATTTTCTATCATCTGAAAGATTATGACAAGGGAATTACTTATAATATAAGGCATTCTAAGGTAATTATCAACTGTTTGAAATATACTATGTATAAGAATATCACAATCTTAAGCATATAGTTTTATAACACACATCATATATTCATGTAGCACACAAGCATATATTGAGCATAGAGTGATAAACATAAGATAATTTATGTTTGGGGTTATCTTAGTTATAGTCTAGGTTATACTTTCTAATATCCTAAATCCTTATAACCTAGCTCCGATATTAATCTGTCACACCCCAACCGACGATGGAATACGTTGGGGGTGTGATTTATAACTGTTCAAAAGCTCGTGGTGCTACATTAAAGTTTGAATATTTAAGAAAACCAATTTAATACTTCATAAATAAACATTTGATTACATAATTATCATTACAATCATACAAATTAATATACAACATAGTTTGATATAAGTTTAACTACTTCCTCTTTCCTAGCTTAATCTTCCATAAGTCTCAACTTATCCTGTTACACATGTAAAATAAATCTAATCAACTATTTCCATAGTTGGTGTGTCTCATTAAAGTTTATTATATATATACAAGAATAAATATGATGAAACCAATAATCTAAATAGAATTGATTTAAAAGCATGCATATGTGCAAGTTTGACAGTATGCATATGTAAATTATAGTTTCGAAACAAGTATAAATACATAGCTTTTAATCAAGACTACTGACCTTGGATTAAAACTTATCAACAAGTTTGCTAGGTGTACATTTTTTCCTTTATTACTCAATGACAAAAGTCAATGAGAGTTAGGTATCGAATCATTCATATGCTACTAACAAAGAGATTCTAACATGTAAAAGCACATCCAAAACAAATCTAACTATATGTAAATGTTGGATCAATCATTTGATTTGACTCTAGAATTGACATGCTTGAATTGTACATGTGTAACATTCCAAAAATACAAAAATTGTAAAGAGAAAAGTATGAGAAAAACTCACCTTAATGGTGCTTGAGCAAACTATAATGATGGAAAAGAACCAAGATCAAAAGCTATATCTGTGACATCCTGTATTTTTACGAATAATAATCCATACTGATTAGTGTACTAAACTTCACTAAATATTGTGTTAATAATTTAATATTTTTTTATTAAATTTAAGACAACGAAAAGTCTAGCAAAGAGTGTTTTTTCAAATGCATGGATTTGTATGTGGTGATTTTTAAGATTTCGGTACTGTTAGACGGTGTTGAAACGAACATTGGTGACGACTCGGTTAATGAATTTAGTTGATATGCTTGAATTTGCATGAAATAATAAATTATAAATGAATAATTTGAGTTAAAGATGAAAAACTGTAATTACCATTAAACTTCCAGGCAACAGATTTTATCAGTGTTTTATATGGATAAAATGGTTATAATAAACAAAATGCTATCTAAAGTCACTATTATTAACTAAAGTTTAATTATTTTAGTGAGTTTAATATTTTAACAGTTTTTGAATAAAAATCGTGTATAAATAAAATTTTCTTGTGTTAGATTTAACCAACGTATGACTTACATTATACTAGTTTTCAACCATAATAATCCATAGTAGGACAAGTGTCCTAACACTTGTCATGAAGAGGCTAATGGAAGATTAATTTTTTTTTTTGGGAAATCACCCTCAAAATTTCTTATACCTACACAAGTTAACTCTACCTCACTTGATAGGCCAAGTTATATTAATTACAATTACCACAAATGACTCCATTGACTTTTACATTAAGTACCTAGACTACAAAAGGCATTAATGAAGTTGTCTTAAATTCATCTTCTGTTGATCTAATAGTTGTACCTTGTTGCTAACTGTAATAAGAATGTCTTCTTATGTGGTTACGATTGTGAAATGCAACTATGAATCCTTCTTTTAATGGAATTCAGAATCAGCAGTTGAAAGTTTTCAGAAGTATCTGGATCAGAAGCTTTTGAGCATTCTCCAATCTTGATCTAAAGAGTTATGCTGGTGAAGCATCAGAATGTCATATTTTCTCGGAAAGCTTCTGATATTCATCTGCTACGGAAGGTCATTCTTCAGTTGTACATTTGATTGGCTTGAAGACCTTCTGATCTTATTCTTTATCATAAAATTAGTAAGATGTTGTTAAATTAAGGCTTGAATGTCTTCTGATATGTTGTACTCTTCGGAAGCTTTATCTACTATCTGCTCGTCAGAAGGATAGAGTTATTCTTCGGAAGTATTCAATATTCTGAAGATTAATTTTACTTCTGAAGGTTGATGACATGCGAAGGAAAAATATATCATTCCAATGTCTTCTGGACTTGTAGGAGAGGGGACTATTAAAGGGAGTTAGCATTTTGGTAAGCACCTACCTTTTATGATCTTATAGTCTCCCCCTTGGTTAATGCTACCAAAACTTATGGGCTTTCCATAAAGACTTTTTTCTTCCCATGACCAGTTTTGTTGCAAACCTTCCATTTAAGTGATTGGAAGGATTCATGAATGGGAACTTCTCAAGATCAAAAATTTTTAAAGAAATGAGAGCTGAGAGTTTTTCATGAGGGAACTTCATGATGCCACCATTTCCCAGTTTAAGAGTAAACAAATCTGTAGTGGTATTAAACCTCCACTCAAGAACTTGGATATATATACATTTATGGGCTCAGCTTCCCATTCATCATATCTCATGGCCAAATTTTTTCTTCTTTTAAACTTCATAAGCACAGGTTCGCCCTCATGGATTGGCATGGTGCCATGTGCCCTAGCTTCTTCGTCCTTCCCAGCTCCCTTTCTTTTTTTTGCTTCATCAACTGCACCACCGGCTACAACAACTTCTTATCCTCGTCTCTCATTCATTCTTGAATGCTCATCAGGATCAGGGTTATTGATTTTGGCGAACAGAGCCCCTTTTTTCTTGATCACTGAGGAAATAGGCATGTGGTCATCAGAAGGTTTGGATGGAGGAGTGATGGGCTCACCTTCTGGTTCCATCATCTTTCTAGCTTCTTTAGCTATGACTGTCTTTACCTCTTTGCTTACTTCCACAGGCAGAGGCTTGGTGGAGGGATCCCTTCCAGCTAAGTCTGGATCTGGTCCGCTAAAGCTAGTTCTCTCTTAGATAAATTACTTTTAATTTCTTTCTAGTGTGTGTCCATGGTGGAGGTCTTCATTGTACCAAGCTTCTGTGAGAGAATCCATTGTTAAATAAGAACTGCTTCATCTTCTCTCTGAATGCAATTTCGTTTTGCATTTTAGATGAAGTTGCAGCAACTTAGGTAGAAGCAACAACCTGTTCAAGCTACTCCAACATATCTAGCTCAGCAGTCATTCAAAGGACCGGCCATGTAAGTACCTCATCTAGGTCATATCCTTTTCCTTGGAGGAGAGATGCCAATCTAAATGTTTCTCCATCCAAGGAGGTATCTGGTCAGCCCTTCTTCTTTTCCTCTAGCCTCCTCTCCTCCTGTATGGCTTCCTCTTTTGAGCTTAGTTTTTTCTTTCCTTTTTCTTGTATTTTCATCCCCGAAGAGAGACCTTGTGGTCTCACGAATGACTTGGTCCTTGGAGACAACTTCAACATCATAGTTAACTTTAGCCTGTACCGCCCTCCCCCAGTTGACCTCCTAGAAGGCTCCTTTGGAGACTTCTCATGGAACATAAGGAGAAGGAATCAAGAACCACTATCCCAAAGGAGGCATAGTCCCAAGACAGGATCGAGGTTCCAAGGAGGTAATAGATGTTACTTGAGTACTTTCTCTATGGCCTCCTTGGATATTGTCTCGAAATAGGGCACAGTCCCAGAATGGGACATAGGTTCAATGTAGATAAGAGATTTTTGCCATTAAGCATTCTCCATGGAAACTTCTTATGCCTCAGAGGTGTTTTTGAGAATTAAGTCCCCAAGAACTCATCCAATTTAGTTTCAAATTCATAAGTGAATGGTGTAGGTTCTTGAGGTTGGTCCCTCTCTTCCTGGCTAGACTGGTAGATCCACTAGGCTGTTCCATCTCCCCCCTTTTTTGTAGCATCAGGGGAAGAACTGGACACTTGGTGAGGATCACAATGGAATGAGGTATAGAAGATTGATGAGTCTTGCTGCATGTCCAGAATATGTGCATCATTTTCTCTAGCTTGCAACATCAAGGTAGCCACTTCAGCTTCTAATGAGGCTACCTGCCATGGGGTGAGATGATGGTTGCCGTCAATTCCAATATTGTGGTGCCTCCTCCACTAGAGTGGAATCATTGGGCGATGGAGTCTTGAGCCTAGCTCCTGAACCTATATCACCAGTAAGAGTTTCTTGACGCTCGAGATTCCCCTCAATAATGATGATTTCAAAGAAATCATCAATAGATTGGGTTGTCGTAGGAGAGGTCCTATTGCATGTACCACGGTCCTGTTGAGCTATACAGAACTCAATAGTAGTGGTAGCCTCTCCTGTACTGACCCCTTCAATACTCCTGGGATCAACCTCTATAACACAGGTCTCTAGATTAGGGAACCTCTTCTGAAGCTCTATCACCACTCTCTTAAGAGATAGGGTAGTGGGAAAGAGTGGCTCATCCTGAGCAACAAGTGAGGCTCCTTGAGCCAAAGGGACTGTATGGATAGGGGTGCAACTCTTATGGACATGGGAGACATTCTTGTAACTATTTTAGGTCCTCTAGTCGAAGGAACCTCAAGTGTGGGGATTTGCCTTTGGATATTCTCAGGCATGTTTTGAGACATGCTCAGAGGGCCTTCAGGCTGGTACAGGGCATCCTTTGGATCAAGAGAAAGATCCAGTGGAGAGACAACAAGTGTGATTTGTAACTCAGGCATATGCCCCTAACAGTCCTGTTTTCCTTTTTCTGGGAAGAAGTGGTAGGAGCCTGCACATCTGGTAGAGAGATTTGTAGGGGTTCGTTTGCGCATGTATGTCCTTTGATGGGGTGTGGTGAGAGGGTGGAAGGTGTCAGTTTAGCATCTGTTGGGTTGACATAGTTGTCACCTTAAGGAGCAGGGTCCTCCATTAAAGGAAGAAGAGGAGTGAAATTCCATTAAAATTGATCACTCCTCGTCTTCAGTTGAAAAAAAACCTCAAAAGTAACCAATGGAATGATGTATGTACTCCCAGCCATTGAGCAGTGTTCACCCATCTTAGGGTAAAATATATACTAAGAAAATATGGGGTACATACAAACTTATTTGGGGATGAACGATTGTCCGCCAAATTATTAAAAATGGAAGACGAAAAATTAAAAGTTTGGTTGGAGATCAACCCATGAGGAGTCGAATCCAAATCAAAGGGTAATTGATGCCAACCACATGTCTTATTAGAAAGATAGTGCAAAAAATGTCTAAGATACTAATAATTATAGGACACTTTACCCTTCAAATAAGTTGTTCAAGCAATAGGCCTTCATATCCCAATGACCTAAAGGTCACTGTTACCTCGTCCTTGGTGAATATAACACGTCCATCATCATCATTAAGATGAAGACGTCAACGTATGGTTTCCACTGAAATGGAAAAAGGACGGGCATAAACGGTAGCCATAAGAGTTCTACCAAGGGAGAGGAAACAATAAAGCAAGAATCCCAAAATTGATGGTCATGAGGGTCATACACCATAGGGAGAATAACCAAGGCATATAAATATCTGCTCCTTATAAGAAGGAGATGTTCAATGCATAGTTAGCATCATTGTATGCTGACAACTCTGCTTCTAGATTGTTAGTTGGTTTGAAAGCACGGTAGGCCATGGAATATGAAATTATATGAACATCACACCCCCAAATTACCACTTGTGGTGTTAGGCCGCTGGGTGTGACATGGAAGGATCAGATACGTTGGTCATATAGAACGACTCTATATGCTTATGAAAATACATGGATATATTATAAAAATCCCAAAATAGTTTAAATAGTTCTACAACGAAATTAAAATATTCAAGCGGAAGCTTGTACAAATTAATAGATTGTTTGCCAGGCCCGAAGCCCTAAGTGTCAGTTGCATCACTACCGAACTAGACTGTTTGTTTTGCCTCCACCATATCTATCATACAAACAATAGCGCAATGGGTTGAGTATACACACGTCCTGACCTCCAGTCCGTATTGGCGCCGTGTGGGGTTTGTCAAACCCAATAGTATCATCTAAGCTCACCTCGTTGTGTTTACATTAACGGTATGAGTGCGAGAACTTTATATGATTTACAACACTTATGAGTTTGATCCAATAAACTAGCAATCATATCAATGTTAGTCAAAAATAATTTACATGCATTCTCTGCTAGTTTAAGTTTGAAAATGCTTGAAGAGGAAAGGGGTCGCAAAATCACTTGTGTTTGTGTTTGCTTGAGTGCTGAGTTTGCTCGTTCCGTTATCTATTACCTATATCACGTAGGTATTATAAGTTCGTGTTCATGTTCGGGTCCAAACAAATCCAAGTTGCATGTTTTGTTTGACAACGTTTGTCTGATTTTGACCGATTTTGACCTATATTATCTCAATGACCCGTTGGTGACTCGTTTAGTTCATTTTCATTTGTTTAACGTTCATCAATCAACCATTCAAATATGTCTCTATGCCTATTATCATCTTAAAAATAATCATTCCAACTTGTTTGTAACTTTATTATTAGGCATAAATCATCATTTAAGAATATGTATCATGTTTAAAACACAATCTATCATCATATTGCATAATAAAAGCTTCTATTTATAGAAATAATCTTCTAACTTTTCAATGTGTCTCCAAATGTCAACCATATCCAACATAGATCATTCCAACAACATAAATCAGTCATCAAGACATCCAAATACAATTTTACATGTGAATAATTTTGTGCATGTGAATATCTTGGAGTTGCATGTAGGTATTTATCCTTCCATGTGTGTTTAGAAGTGTTCGTAGTGCAAATAGACCAATAAAACTACCTCGTAAACCTCTTTGAGGGCTGGGATGAGGTTAATAAGCTTCTAGAGTGGCTGATGGTTGGTGGTCTTTTGGGGTGATGGCTGGAACCAAGTATCTAGCTCTTCCTTCAAGCCTCTAGCCTTCAAAACTCCAATGTAGCTTCAAAACCAGCTTCTAGGTGACTTCTGGAGGTTGAAGGTGATGTGGGAAAAGATTTTGGTTGGAGGGGTAGTATTTCAGTCCAGAGGAATGAGTAATGGAAGTAATGGGAGAAATGGGTTAGTTTTTATAAGATTTTAAGGTTCTGCTGGCCTTCACATACATCCAAGGGGGTCCTCCAGAAATCTTGTCTTACAGCCAAGGACAAAATAGTCGAGCTTTCATGCGGAACACGCCGTGCATCACCAAGGGAATTTGATCGGTCACCAAGTACCGCGACGTGTTTCAGCTGATTTCAAATTTCCCCTCCCAATCCTTCGCATTCCACGAAGGATTTTGCCGGGCCTGGTCGCGGACCGCGACGGGTCTTGGGCAGACCCATTTGCCTAATATCAATTGTTTGATTTGTTTTTTGTCCGGTTTTCGATTATTCATCATCTTTTGTCAACATACGTCTGAATTTTTTTGCTACGTGATTGTATATTGGTCGTTGTTACACGTTTGTTATTCTTGTTCATTGTTTCATCAACATTCGTGAGTTCAAGACACGTGTGTGCGTTTTCGGAAATTCATTGAAATACTGTTCGAATGTCTGTGTTTGAACTACCATGCCATGTGTCATACTAAATTATTCTAATTCAAGTGCCACGTCTGATTAAACATTTAATTAATAATAAATACGAATTTGTTAGCTAACCTAGATCTTACAGGGTGTCACATCACCCCCTCATTGAAAAGAATTTCTCCCGAAATTCAACTATTGTTGTTCATGTTTGTTGCGTTCTCGAATCAGTGCGGGTATTTCTTTTCCATCTGGTCTTCACGTTCCCACGTGAATTCCGCTCCACATTTCGAATTCCATCGAGCTTTTACAATAGGTATGCGACTGTGTTTGAGCTTCTTAATTTCACAGTCAATTATCTCGACCGGTTCCTCAATGAAGTGAAATTGTTCATCAATTTGAATTTTCTCAAGTGGAATTGCAAGCGTTTCATCAGATAAACACTTCTTGAGGTTGGATACATGGAAAATGTTGTGCACACTGCTCAGTTCCTGAGGTGGGTTCAGAGCGTAGGCTACATGTCCTATTTATTTGACGATTTCAGAAGGTCCATTATACCTCGTTTTCCTATCTCGAGCCGCTGCCCTTCGGTTTCGTGAACAAGTTTGGGGCCAGTTAGTTGACTTTCACCTACTTTTGCCCAGCAGATGGGTGATCGGCACTTGCACCTGTAAAGCGCTTCAAACGGTGCAGCCTTAATGCTGGTGTGAAAACTGTTGTTGTAGGAGAACTCCACCAGCAATAAGTGAGTCTCCCAACTGTTGCCAAAATCAAATACCCATGCCCTCCGCATGTTCTCCAGTGTCTTACTTCTTCGCTCACTATGCTCGCCTGTTTACAGATGATACGCAGTGCTCATATCTAATCTCGATCCCAATGCCTTGAGTAAGGACTTCCAAAAGTGTGCGGTGAATCGACTTTCACGGTCAGAGATTATCTAGATTGGCACCCAATGTCGCATGAATAATTCCTTCAGTTAAATACGCGTCAATTTATCTAACGTGCATTGATGGGAAGAAAATGAGCAGACTTGGTGAGTCGGTTTACAATTACCCAAATAGTATCGCAACCACTCGTGGTTTTGGGTAGTTTTGTGATGAAGACATCCTGATTGCTTTTGATACTCAACTTTCACTTTTCAACAAGTCAGGCACTTGCTTACGGAAGTCGCGATGTCATATTTCATGTTTGGTCACCAGTATGTCGTCTTGAGGTCATGGTACATCTTGTCAGATCTAGGATGTACTGAGCAATTGCTGTTATGAGCTTCGTACATCACTGTATTTCGTAGCCCTCCGTAGTGTGGTACCCAAATTCGGTCCATGAAGTAGTGGATTATGTCGTTTCTCACCTCCAATTGTTTATCTATGCCACGCAAGGATTCATGAATAAGTTTAATTTTCCGTTTTTAGTGCCTCCAGTTGAGCATCACTTATCTTACTAGGTAACTCAATATGTATGGGGAGTTGTAGCAACCGTACCCACTTCATGGTCTCTTTCCTGCTCAAGGCATCGGCCACTACGTTTCTTTTCCGCAGGTGATATTTGATTACACAATCATAATCACATATGAGTTTGACCCATCTTCGTTGCCGGAAGTTCTGTTCCTTTTAGTTGAAGATATGTTGTAAACTCTTATGGTCAGTGATTATAGTGCATTTCGTGCCATATAGATAGTGTCGCCAAATCTTTAGTGAGAACACCACGCCTCCCAAATCTAGGTTGTGGGTGGTATAGTTCTTCTTGTGCACTTTCTGTTGTCATGATGGATATGCGATGAACTTCTCTCATTGCATTAATACACAACCGAGTCCTTGCTTCGAGGCATCATAGTAAACCATGATGTCTTCACTACCCTCTTGTAGATATAGAAGTGGTGCACTGTAGAGTTTTTGATTCAGTAGATTGAATGCAACTTCCTGCTTCTCTCCCAATCGAATTTCTTGTCTTTGTGGGTTAGGGAGGTGAGTGCTTGCGCGATCGTCAAAAATCCTTCTATAAATCGTCTGTAGTACCCTGCTAAACCTAGGAATTGTTGCACCTCAGTCGAGGTCTTTGGACTTCGCAAATCCAAAAGTCACACATGGAAAACTTCGCATAGAGTTGTTCAATTTTCAGCAATTCCAAAAGTAGCCTTAGATGTTCTGCATGCTCTTCTTGAATCTTAGGTGTTGTTTGTTTTATCATAAAACATCTCCGTAGCCTATTTTGTCTGCGTCGGTCAGACCACGCGTAGACGTTGGTATCTATAGACAGTTTGTTTTTTCGAAGACATTTCATTAAAAAATCGTCTGCGCGTGCTCTTCTTGGTACAGATGTGGCCCAACCACTTCTAGGATCTTCTAAGTTATGTAGAAACCACCCACCACCACCACCATTGGCCACCACCACCACTGTCAGCCACCACCATCATCAGCCACCACCACAGTCACCGGCAGTCACCACCGTCAGCCACTGAAAGCAACCACCACCACCACCTTCGGCCACTATTGCCTCCACCACCGCCATCATCGTCCATCGCCACCACCATCAGTCACCCCCACGACGACCACCACCACCACCATTGACCACCATCGTCTACCACCACCATCGTTGGTCACCCCCACCACCACCACCATCAGCTACCACCGCCATCGCCGGCCATCACCGTACACCACCACAAATTTATTTTAATTGGTTAATAGACGTTCAAAAAGAAACACTCTTCCTCTTGCAGAATGCAGACATTTGGTCGATCTCTTCTTCTACATATGTCTACACATGTGGTCCGCAGGCTTCAGATATTTTACGTCTTAAAAACCAGACAGCACCTTAGACTAGATCAGGATATCTTCTATGAACACTATCACGAATTTATCAAGGTATGGCTTGCATACGCGGTTCATGAGGTCCATGAATACTGAAGGTATGTTGGTCAGTTCGAAAGGCATGAAAAATAACTCGTAGTGTCTGTAGAGAGCTCTGAAGGATGTCTTAAGAATATCATCTTCCTGTATCCTTAACTGGTGATAACCAAATCTCAAATCGATCCTCAAATAACAGCTTGACCCTTGTAGTTGGTCAAACAAATCGTCTATTCGTGGGAGTGGGTATCTATTCCTGATCTTCATGTTGTTCAGTTCTCGATAATATATGCACATCCGAAACATTCAATCTTTCTACTTCACAAATAAAATCGGTGCTCCTAAGGTGAGAAGTTTGGTCTCATGAACCCTTTGTCTAACAGCTCTTGAAGCTAGTTAGACAGCTCTTGCATTTTGGTATGTGCTAGTCGGTAAGGTGCTTTGGTAATTGGTACAGATCTTGGTGTGAGGTCGATCTGGAACTCTACTTGTCGCTTTGGTGAGAGTCTAGGTGGATCTTTAGGAAATACATCGGGATAATCACGAACAACATCGATGTCCTCAATCTTCCTCTCCTTCTTTAGTTGTTCAATAATAAGGGCTAGTAAAGTTGTGTATCCCTTCTTCAAACACTTGTTTGCCTTCATACATGACATTATGTTCAAGGGTATCGCCCTTCGTTCTCCTTGTATTGCGAGTTGTTCTCCGATTGGTAACGTGACTCGGACGATCTTTTCGTAGCATACAATCCCTGCTTGGTTTGTAGCTAGCCAATCCATTCCATCCATCACGTCGAAGCTCCCTAGAGTTACCGACATTAGATCGATTTCTAGCTTGTGTCTTGCCAACACCATGAAGCATCCTCGAAATATTTTGTGTTTCAATAAGTTTACCGTCGGCTAACTCTACTATGTACTTATGGTCTAGTGGTGTTGGTTTGATGTCAAGTAGTTGGCTAAACTCTCTAGATATGAAGCTACTATCACGAAGGCTCGGCCTTTCACCATTTTTCCTCCTGCCTTCTTAAGTTGCGGGCAGCCCCCGCGCATGTGTCCAGGCTTACCGCATGCGTAGCATCCCCTAATAGTGTCTTGGTCAATGTTGGTTGGTTTGCTCACACAATACTTTGCCATGTGGCGGTGCCTCCCATATTTCAAGCATTGGTATCGGTCGCACGAGCCATAGTGGTGGTAAGAGAATCGGTGTCAGATTATGTAGCTGTGAAAGCTCAGGCTGGTGCAGATCGATGCTAGGAGGGTGGTTGTGGAGTATAGGTCTTGTTGTTGCTAGATTCCAGCTTTCGCTTATTATCAACTTGTTTCAGATGCTTGCTGTAACATCAGTGCCAGAAGCGTAACCAGAACAGTGACTTGTACCGTAACTCAGGTATGAACTATGTGTATTACATGTGTGTTATTATCATTTGATGTTGAATACAGAACTATTACACATCTGTTTCCGAACATATTGCAAATCCATGGATTAACAGTCAGAATTATATCTAACAACACAGAACTGTTATGTGAATGTTAGTTAGGACTTTATTACTTATAGACGTATGTGAGATTTCACAGAACAAAACAATAACGGACGTCGTTACGTGAATATTAAACTGATGTAAAATTCATGCCGATGACGATTCGCACGAATATATCTGAAAGTTTAACGTTCTTAATGATGTCTGATAATTAGAAAATCACATCGAAAAGTATAGTTGTCGTCGTGTTTGTATGGGTGACGATCCGAACGAATACGCATGAAAATTGTACGATTCAATTAAACAAATAAATTTAACGTTTTCAAAAATTTAAAAATAAACAACAGATATCTAGTTAATTTATTAGGAATTACCACCAAATTTAAATTAATAAATTCTATTTTTAATATCGTAACGAATCGTGACTAGGAAACCGAAAACCGACACGCCGAACGAACCCGAACACACCCGAAAAGATGTTTGAAAGGCATTAAATGTCCGTTTCCACCCTCACCTACTCACTCTCTCTCTCTCTCTCTACAATTCCCATTCATCTCTCTCTCTACTCTCTCTCTAAAATTTAAAAACCCTAGAACCTTCAATCCTTCACCAAATCAAGTGATTTTGGAGTCAAAACGATCCTCATAACACGTAGAGCACGAAAGTACAACAAATAAGAGCTTTGAACCATCAGAAAGGAGGTAAAATCTAGTCCAAAGTCACGATTTTAGGGTTTTCTTTCTTGGTCCGAACACCCCACTTACAACCGGTTTTAAACCATCACAAACCCTTAGGAACTGCACGAAAATGGTCTAAAAAGGTGTAGGAAGTTGTGGGACACTTTGGTTTGGCCACGATCTTGAAAAAGGTTACCAAATGTATGCTTGGCCGTAGCTCATACGAATGAGTTTTATAGGATACATATCATACGAATAGCCATGTTAACCAACACCATGGGCGAATGGCTTCATCCGAATAGGTTTATGGCCGACTGAGCTTCTCGTTCGCATGAACATGGGCGACCGAATGAACCTCATGACCGAATGAAGCGTGGGGACGAATGAAGCTACATTCTCATGCCTTCCTCATTCGGAGTCCATGTTCATTCTCCTAGCTAGTGTTGAATGAATGAGATCCATTCGCATGATCATCTTTATTTGCATAACTATCCCCCTTGCATGCTGGTTTGCACGAATGGGAAGCCATTAGGGTTTTCAAGAGGTGTTAATCGGTTTTATTAACCATTTATGCTAAGAATTTCAATATCAAAACTTTTCTAAACTACTTTAACATATAACCATGGGTTTTAACGATCAAAGGGGTTTAAAACACTTGTGTTTTTGTCAACTAAAACCATAAGTTAAAAAGGCTAATATAGAAGCTAGGCTTGACAGTTTAACCAAATGTTAAGCGAAAGAGTAACCTTGGGAATTATAAACATAACTTATGCTCACTAGGTTACTATCAAGGGTAACATGGTGAGTACTTATGAGCTCGAGGAGCTAAGGAAACAAGTTGAGAATTAATTAAGGGTCTAGAAACAAGCTAAGCATATATATGTGTGTTGATTACATTTGTTAACACTTAATACTTAGTAATTTTATGCAAATATATAACTAACCTAGATAGTTAAATTGAACTTTCTAAGGTAAGTTATACACAGAGAAGGACAAAGAACAACGTTGCAATGAAAGAACTAATGAAGGGCTTAGAGTTAGTCAAGTGAGATTAACTAAGCTCAAACACATTTAAAATACATTTTTCATAAAAATAATTTATGTTTTTAATAAATTAAAATAACTTATAAATGTCTTTATTAAATGACTCCAAAATAACTTAGATGATTTCTAAACTTAATATTTTGCAACATAAGAAGAATTTACAAATGATGTTTTATTTAAAAAGATTCATGTGTTTTAGTAATATAAACCTTATATAACTAAGGTTTAGTTGTGACTATCTACGGGATAATGGTTCGTAGAGGGTAATTAGTATAGAATAGTTAGAGAAACTTTGAAACACATTAGCAAGTATGTAGGACACATAGTCGCACACCGAGACCAAAACCCTATATACGTTACCTTCCGATACTTATAGCACTCGAATCATAAAAAATCAACATAAGTACTGAAGATACTTAATCTACAAACAACGAGCGCATATCTTTTGTGATACATTGCATAACAACACAAGTGAGTTTCTAAACATTTTGTTTTATAAACGCGGGGCTGAGAAGCATGCGTAAATTATTTTTCTTGGATTATATTTACTTAAATGCTTTTACTTCATATATGTTTTACATGAATAATTATTATCCTAGATTTTGTCTAGGTAAACTATTTGCAGGTTTTCAAAATGGGTTGTTTATTCATCAAGAATAGATAACTATTTTAAATCAAAAACTATTTCCAACGGTCTATTCTCAAAGAACTAACGATCTATTTCAAAGAACTAATGATCCAATTCAAAGAAATGTTTTCAGTGGGGTGTTCAGTGGTGTGTTTTCAAAGAACTAAAGATCTATTTCAAAGAACTGTATACAACGATCTATTTCAGAGGAATGTCTGGGAAATATTCAAAGATAGCGTGCCAAAGAACTAACGAACTATACAAACAAGAATGAACTATGGACGATCTAGACGAACTATAAAATCCTATACATCAAAACATGTCCTAGCTAGACTGATTGATTATAGGTCGCATGTTTGATGATATTTACAGATTTCCTCAACTACTAAGAACCTTGATTACTAGACTAGTCTACTCGAGTATGACCAAGGCCCAATCTTTAGGTCTTAGATCTTATTAAATGTTTATGTATTTGTTTACTTAAGCATTTTAGTTAAATCTTTCTAAAAATACCATAGCTGTCATATGTATATAATGAGCTTAAGGAATCAATGGAATTCCCACGTTTTGTTGAAACTAATAAGAACTAAGAACTAAGAACTGGTGTGTTGGCAATGAGGAATGAAACACTTAATTATCATTGACAACAATATGTTATGCGGCTTGGTTAGTGTTGGGCTGGCAACTGGGCTGGCAGTAAGCTGGACCCTACGTATGCCCTATATATAAGCATACTGAAATAGATAGTATAGGTGGTTATTGGTGAGGTTGAGGTTTTCATCTGGTCAGGTTTGTACGAATTCATTTACAAATAAAACTATATGAACTCATGATGGGTTGTAAAACACATCCGGTTTTTAAGTGATTTTGAGTCAATTTTAGTTTGTAAATACGTTGTTTTTGTTTATTTTTAGATTATTTTTACGTTTTACGGTTTTTACAGGCTTGTCGAATGAAATGAGCGGAAATCGAGTTCGAAACCCGAAGGAATCGAGCCCCGGTTGAAATCAAGAGAAAAAGACAAGTTTTAATCATTTTGAGAGCTTCGCGGTACGCGAAGAGGGAGAAAAATACCTTCGCGGTACACGAAGGAATTCAAAAGTTCCCCTCTTATTTTGTCCATCGCAGTACGCGATGTTGTTTTGAATTTGTTTTCGCGGTACGCGAAGGAGTTTGAAATTTGAAAAAAAGTCAAGTTGAATGCGAGAATAAAGAGGAGACGCTCCTCAGCCGTTTGGATCATCATTCTCGACCATTTTTGAAGCAGGAGAGCATTCCAGGAGCTTAAGGAAGCATTTGGGAAGCATTGGAGGGCTAGAAGGCTTTGTTTACATGTGAATTCATCTTGGTCACTCTTTGTTTTCATTTGTTCTTAATTTTAAGTAGTTTATTTCATTACATACTATTGTTTCTGAGTATTCTTGACTGATGATGATGTTATTAGGCTAGTAGTTTGATTCTACTTAGGTTAGAATGAATGTTTGATGATTATTGATACCTATTGACTATTGTTTTGAATTTTTGATGGAAAACACTTTTGTAACAGATCTTAGTATGTCATTTTGATGAGTTTTGCATATTTAATCTTGATATATCAATTTATATCATGTTCCATACGTGTTTATTGAATGTCTTTCGGTGTTAGACACGTGTTAGGTCATCGACTTGGTGTTATGACTAGTTTGTGGCTTGTTTGATATCACTAGCCATAGGAAAAGATATAATTGATGTTTTTAGGGTTATATGTGTATCTAAGTTTAGAAATCCGGAAGGTGATAGACTTGTCGGGTGATCTTTAGGATTAAGATTTTCATAATAACTACCCGGAAGGGATAGTTCTTTGAAAGACTTAGTGTTATTGTCATTTAGTGTCAAATTAGAATTTTAAGATTACTCCTTGCATCTTTGGTGTATTGGAATGGGAAAATCAGGAATGTGACTTGTTCATTTGAGTACAAAAGTGTTATTGGAAAAATCCGAAAGGTGATTCAATTAACTAGTGTATTTATTGCAAGATTAGGTTTTCTTAGTTGGTTACATCTGGTAATTGATCCAGAATCCATTAGGTTACCTATATTTTGTTGTTTAAGATCCTAGTTCCATCATATCAAACAAAGTCAATAGTGTTAATAATCACAAACAGGAATTCTACCTAAGTAGAGTTTTTCCCAATTGTTTAGGTTTTTATAAAATTGTAATTCATTTCTTTTAATCAAATTAATTAATCTGTTTTAGGAATTAATATTAGTTGAATCTGCTTTTTCTAATTTAATTAGGATAATTAGTTTAATTGAATTGTCATTTTTATTCAAAAACCCCTCTTTGTTTTAAATCATTTTCTAATCTCGTTTATTCTAAAATTGATAGGTACACTTGCCTGTCGTAGTGGTTTAGTTTAGGATTTTGGTTTTAACTCGTTGTAATTAAGTTAAGTCTAGCTTATTATTTGTAGTTGTTTTCTTAGACCACTTTTAGGAACATCAAGTTTTTGGCGCCGTTGCCGGGGATACTTGGCAATAGCAAAATTAGCTTAGATTGTGATTTAAAAGTAGAAGGTCTAATTTTTGTTTGTTTTTAGTATTTTAGGTTTTGAGTCTTTTCTTTTCTTTCTTATGTGCCTTAATTGTTATGTGCCTTAATTGTTTCTTGTCTTCTAGCTTTTAGGTTTTTATTTGTTTTGTTTGTTAAACTCCCTTACTTGTAATCGTTTACAGTGCATGCCACATACTCGATCACAAGGACCACCGCCAGTTTTAGCTTTTGAAGAACCGAAGCAAGAGTTTCACACGAACCTTAGGAGTCGTCTTTCCCAGGTACGTGTTCTTGCCCCGATTTTGTTTTCTCCTTCTAGTTCTACACCTAGTTCACCTTCACACACATCCACTTCACCTTTCTCGATCTCACCTGTTTGCTTAGACATGGCCGAGGAGCTACCACCGCGTAGACGCACCGTTCACGACAGAGCTTGCGATGGATTCACCGGAGTTCGCAACCCGGTCACTCGTCCCGTGTTCGCCAATGATGCTACTTGGCAATTCCCTTCTTACATCATGACTGCTATCACCAATTCCATTCAGTTTAATGGTCTTGATGATGAGGATGCTCCCGGACATCTGTCCCTTTTTTCTAGGATCTGCAACACCTTCAATCTACATGGAGTTTCTGAGGATAACATTTGCTTGCAGCTTTTCCCATTCTCTCTTGCTAGTCGTGCATCCACCTGGTTCGACAGCCTCCCTGAGAACTCCATCACCACGTGGGATGATCTTCGAAAGAAATTTCTAAAGAAATATTTTTCACCTTCCAAAGCTGCTCGTCTTAGGGACCAAATCCATTCCTTTCATATGGAGCCCGATGAGTCTTACTCTGCAGCTTGGGAGAGATTCCACACTTTGCTTAGCAAATTCCACAGCATGGACTTTCTGAATGGGCACTTGTAGAGAAATTCTACAATGGATTGACACTTGAGAAGCAAATCATGTTCAATACAGCTGCAGGAGGGCATATCATGGAGATGAAGGATACAGATGAGTGTATTGACATTTTTGAGAGTTTTTCTAGAGCCGAGCAGCAGCAGAAGCCATCCGCTAGATCCACCACCACTAAGGCTACCAACACCTCATCCGTTGCTCGAGGTGTTTATCAGGTCACTCCTGACACTAGCCTTGCTGCTACCATTGAGTCTTTAGCAAGAGATATGAAGGAACTGAAGACACAGCTGAAGAAGTGTGAGATATGTCGAGGAGGACATGAGACTGCCGAGTGCCCCATTACTGATCAGGAGCAGTTAGATTCCATTAATTCTGGTTGGAACAAGGCTTTCACTTCCAACTTCAATTCCAATCCCAATCCTAATTGGAATCCTAACTCAAATTGGCGAAACTCAAACAACAACTGGCGTGGTAACAACTCCTATCAACCACGTCAGAATCAGGCAGTGAATGAGAATTCAGGAGTGGGTCCGAGCAGCAGTGGTGACCCAGAAGTGAAGGACATGCTCAAGCAGCAGATGCAGATGCTACAGCAGTTGATTGCCAAGGATCAACACACACAGGTGAAGCTTAAGGAGCATGATACATTGCTGAGGAATCAACAGTCAACATTTCTGGACCTACAGCGATCGGTAGGTGACATTGCGAAGAGGTTGGATGAGAGGCATGGTGGATCCTTCTCGGGAATGCTGAGGCAAACCCGAAAGGTCATGTGAAGGCTGTGACGACTAAGAGTGGTCGTGGAGGTGAGAAGGAGGCGGAGAAGTCACCGGATGTCGATGTAGAGGAACCAGTTGACGAGGAGATAGAGATGGAGACTCTTGATAGGGTGCACCAGAGGCTAGGCCCAGCAAGTACAGCACCAGAAGGAAAGTCTTCAGTTGAGAAGAAGGGAGTTGAGGCAGAGAAGAAGAAGATGGAAGAGAAGAGGACTCCCGAGGTTAACATAAGAAGGCTTCCATATCCGGCACGTGCATTGCAGCAGAAGTATGCACAGGAGTATGGACATTTCTTAGAGATGTTCAAGCAGCTTAAGATTAACCTCCCGTTTGTAGAAGCACTCCAGCATATGCCCAAATATGCTAAATTCTTGAAAGATCTTCTGTCTAACAAGAAGAAGCTGGAGTCACTGTCTACGGTCACATTAGGAGCTCGATGTTCTGCGTTGGTCCAGAACAAACTGCCCGAGAAGCTTGACGATACAGGGGTTTTCACTATCCCTTGTTTATTTGGCAGTTCTTCTGTGAACTACGCGTTGGCTGACTTGGGTGCTAGCATTAACTTGATGCCATACTCGACTTATCAGAAGCTAGATCTTGGAGACCAATCGCCGACGCACATGAGCATCACTTTGGCCGATCGATCGGTGAAGTATCCAAGGGGAATTGTGGAGAATGTTTTGGTTAAGGTTTATAAGTTTGTATTCCCCGCGGATTTTGTCATTCTAGACATGGAGGCCGATAACCGAGTCCCGCTCATTATGGCACGTCCTTTCCTACGCACTGCTAAGGCAATGATAGATGTGTTTAAAGGTAAGATTACATTGCGTGTGGGTGAGGAGAATGTTACATTCGATGCGAGGAAGTCAATGAAGCATTCGAACAGTCAGGATGATTCTGTGTATTTTCTTGATTCTTTCATTCCTTACATAGATCGGTGTCTAGATTACATTTCTGGATCAGATTTATTGAAAGATCAAGACCTGGGTGAGGAGAACCAGGCTGTTGAGATTGATGCTTCTTCTGAGCACATTCCGACTGCTTTTGAGGTTTTTGAGAGTACAGATCCGGTTGAGAAACCGTCCGTTGAGGCACTACCATCCCTAGAGCTTAAAGAGTTGCCATCTCACTTGGATTATGCATTTCTGGATGGTGATTCTGATTTGCCCGTCATTATTTCATCTTCATTGACGGAGAAGGAGAAGTCGAGATTGATTAAGGTGCTTAAGGCGAATAAGCAGGCGATTGCGTGGAAGTTGATGGACATAAAGGGCATACACCCTTCGTCTTGTACGCATCTCATTTTGATGGAGGAGGATTACAAGCCGGTGGTCCAACCACAGTGACGGCTTAATCCTAACATGTCTGAAGTTGTGAAGAAGGAAGTTCTTAAGCTTTTAGATGCCGGATTGATCTATCCCATTTCAGATTCAGCTTAGGTCAGTCCGGTACAGGTTGTTCCTAAGAAGGGAGGCATGACTGTCATTGTGAATGAGAAAAAGGAGTTGATTCCGTCTAGGACAGTCACTGGTTGGTGAGTATGCATCGATTACAGAAGACTGAATGATGCCACCAGGAAAGATCATTTCCCATTACCTTTCATTGATCAGATGTTGGAGCGGTTGTCAGGACAACAGTTTTACTGTTTTCTTGATGGTTTCTCAGGTTATTTCCAGATCCCTATAGCACAAGAGGATCAGGAGAAAACCATGTTTACATGCCCATACGGTACCTTTGCGTATCGCCATATGTCGTTTGGGTTATGTAATGCTCCAGCCACATTTCAAAGATGCATAGTGGCTATATTTCAGGATATGATCGAGACTTCCATGGAAGTTTTCATGGATGATTTTTCAGTTTTTGGAAGTTCTTTCGATCATTGTTTGCAGAATTTGGATAGGATGCTTGCTAGATGTGTGGAGACTAATCTGATGCTGAACTGGGAGAAGTGCCATTTCATGGTGACTGAGGGTATTGTGCTAGGGCACAAGATTTCGCGAGATGGCATTGAGGTAGATAGAGCTAAGATTGAGACGATTAGTAAACTCCCACCACCGACGAATGTGAGAGTGTTGGACTAAAAGAACCAATGAGCCTGATCAGAAAACCTTTATGTCTCACAACACACACAACAACTGAAGAAGAACACATCAGCTGAAAGTCACTTTGAAGAATTACAAGATCTGAAGTTATTCACAACAGCTGAAGTGTTAGTCTTCAGATGTTGTGATGTCTGTTTTTGTCTTCAGTAGTTTTCTTTCAGTAGTTGTAAAAGTCTGATGATTATTTTACTCATCAGATGTTGTAGTTTACTTTCAGTAGTTTAGTTCTTCAGTCTTTGTAAAAGGATGTCTTCAGTCGTTGTAAACATCCTTAGTAGTTTTGTTTATTTCAGTTGTTATCTTTTGTCTGTTAGGTGTCAACATCATGTGACATCATCAGACGTCACTGTTTCTATATAAGGACAGTTGACATATTGTATTGATAATGAAGTTAGAGCATTGAATGATTTTAATTCCTTTTGCAGAATTCTCTTTCTATAACAACTTGTTCGTTACTGTTTTATTAGATTAAAAGTGTTCTTGTTAATTCTATGCTAATTCATCTCTGAATTCCGCTGCTATAACCTAATATTGATCAAATGAGAACAACTGATCCTACAATTGGTATCAGAGCGGGTTAATCATTGATCGATTAAACAATTGATCTCTGAAACTGCTCATTTTAGTTCTCTGTTTGATCGAATTAGCCAATTAGTAAGAACTTGTTATAGATTGAAGTTTTCTGATAACTTCCGTTGATTTGTTTTTAAACATAGATTCGTTTGAATTAATTTGTGAGTTTGTGATTAAGTCATTTGAATTTTGTTGAAATTGATTGAATCTGAGAATATGTCGACTCCAAACAATGATCCGCACAACACAGGCTCCGCAACCAAGCCTCGATGCTGGTTCGGAGTGAGTACAACATTTGGCAACGTAGAATGCTACATCACCTGTCAATTAACAGTGCAGGATGTTGGAAATCTGTAGTGCATGGTCCGTATAAACCCATGATCACTGATCCTGAAACTAAAATCATGATTCCGAAACCATCGGATATGTATTCGGATGAGGATATAAAATTGTTTGAAATTGATGCGAAAGCTCATGGTATTCTAGCCATGGCTTTGCCGAATGAGATTTATTCAGGCTTGATGCATCATGATACTGCTCATGATCTCTGGGTTGCACTGAAAGAACAATTCGGTGGAACCGATGAGGTTTTAGCAAATACTAGAGAAATCCTTGCTCAACAGTATGAGACTTTTTCTCATAGAAAGGGTGAGTCATTGACTCAACAATTTAAGCGGTTTTCATGTTTGATTTCTAAATTGAAAATGGTTAAGCAGGAGTATACAAATAGTCAGATGAACAACAGATTTCTCAGATCACTGCCAGAGAGATGGGACACTTATACTATTGTCTTACGCTATAATGCAAATCTAGAGAATCTATCTCTCACCCAACTCCATGGGAAACTCTTAACTTTTGAGAGAGAGGTAGAACAGAAGAGAAAACTGTCTTCATCTGGCAAACTCACTGATGATTTCATTCCTGGCAATACTGCATTGATAGGTCAAGAGTCAGAATATACTGGGTCTGAGTGTTCTTATGATGAACATATTGACTTTTCTACTAATAGTGCTGAACATGCTTTTGTGGGAGTTGATGGTAATGCAGGTACATATGGTGATAATCTGTGTTTTATGATGGATGATTTGAAGGGAATTCCAGATGATGATCTGGAGGAAATGGATATATT
The DNA here is from genome assembly GCA_009363875.1 of Mikania micrantha. NCBI lineage: Eukaryota > Viridiplantae > Streptophyta > Magnoliopsida > Asterales > Asteraceae > Mikania > Mikania micrantha. The sequence continues at coordinate 40,241,106 of CM018692.1, forward strand.
AAGTCAGATGGCATTAATCAACATTAGATCTCAAAAATTCTACAAAAGAACTGGAAGAAAATTTCCCGGATTAACTGGCAAAACCAAAGTTGGTTTTGACAAAGGGAAGTTGAGATGCCACAAGTGTCACAGGCTTGGTCATTTTGCTAGAGAGTGCAAATCCACTGGACCTAGCTCCTCTGCACCCTTTGTGACCTTTCCTAGTAATAACACACCAAACAAAGAACAACAATCTTCTGTATCTGGTCAACAAAAATTTTATCCAGCCCATTTTGTTCCACAAAGTCCTATGCCTTATCCATATCCGTGTTTCTATATGCCACAACCCACTCATACTCCAGCACTAATACCTTCACAATCACCTGCTCTTCCTGAACCTAGCAAATCTCAAACAAATCAACAGCCTCAACAACAACATCAGAGTTTCTTCACCCCTGGAGTAGCTGATTGGAGTAGTTTACCTGATGACTTATCTGATTTCAATATGCAGCTGAACTCTGAAGCTGGTCCACATGGTGGAGACAACCCATTCGGGAATCTTGCTTTGATGGCTATAGATTCAACTGACACCTCAGGTCCAACTTCTTCAACATCCCAGGTATCATCTGAATCAAAAGCTAAGTTGTGTTCAGAATCATGTATTTCAGCATTTGCTTCCATTAGAGAAATAAATGTTGAATTAATCAATGAGAAGTTGGATTTAGAAAAGGCTGTGAATAAGAATAAAACTGAATTTGAGAAAGTTTTGAATGAAAAAGAGTCTGAAATTTATAAACTCAAGTGTCAGTTGTCTGATGAAAAGGCTAGGGTGGAAGTCATGCTTGTAAAACACAATGATCTGAAACGAACACTTGCAGCAACCCAAGTAGAGTGTGAAAAATGGGTTGAGTCTTGCAAGGGGTTTGAGATGTTGTTAAACAAACAAACAGCATCAAATGTGAAGTTTGGTATTGGATACAATCACACTGCCCCTCCAGCTGATTATACACCAAAAAATCTTGACTGTGAGTCTAAAGGGGACAGTGTATACCAATCCACCAAATCTTCAGAAAAATCTGATGCTGAAGAATCATCTGAAAGTGAGTTAAGTGCATGCAAATCTGAGTCTGAAACTATGGATATTGAAACATATTCTTATTCTATTGGATGTACAAATGTCATCCAGGGTGAAACATGTCAGGATAGTGTTTTAATTGAGATTGATCCTGATGAAAAAAGTCTCAAATGAATTAAATTTAAAACTGAATGAGTCAGATGGGCATGGCACTGGAGAGAATGATGCACGGCTTCTGATAAGCCAGAGTGTCTCATCAGCAGTTGTAAAAAACACTGGTAATGGTACAATTGCTGATGAGAAATGTATTGATAGACAAGTACTGAAGAAGAACTCTTCAGAGGTTGTCAAAGCATCAGTAGTTGTAACACAATCTACAAATACTGAAGCACCATATGTACTGAAGAACAAAAATTCAGTATCTATGTCTTCAGTACTTGTAGGTACTCACAAGGAGAAACACAAGAGAGTGCCTTGTGAAGTTTGTAGGTTGTTCAATCATTCTTCTGATGAATGCTGGTACAGAAGAGGATCTAAATTCAATAAAATTAAGCACAAAAACAAGAACATAATTAAGATGAAAAATGAATTTTGTTCCAAGTTCGTACCAGAATCATCAGTAGGTTCAAAATCTGGAAAACCCTCACAGGGAAATGAGTCAAGTAAATCCAAGAAAAGTAAAGGGGTTTTTCCAGATTCAAAGAAACATCACTTGAAACCTTCTTCATTACCCAAAGAAGTTAAGGAAATGAAGCACAAAAATTTGATGTCAAGTATTGATGTTTCTAAGGAAATCAAAACTTTGACTCAAAACCAGCATCAATTGGTTATGATGTTGCAACATCTGCTAGGAAGAGCCAACCTAGTAGATGCCTCTGTTGCTTCATTTCATAAGAAGAAACCAAGGTCAAAAATCAAGGTTAAATCTTTTGAAAAGAATGATTCAAGTGTTGCTTCAAATGAAAATGTTAATTTTGTTTCTTCATGTGTTAACAGACCCAAAACCAAACTGGTTTGGGTCCAAAAGTCTAACTGAGTGTGTTCATGTATGCAGGGTCCTTCAGCATGCCAAAATAGCATCTGGTATGTTGACAGTGGAGGATCCATGCATATGACTGGGAGCAGATCTCTTCTTAATGACTATTTTACAGGAAGGAAGGGATTTGTTTCATTCGGAAATGATGCTAAGGGTTACATTATAGGAAAAGGATATGTGTCAAATGGTGAGATAAGGTTTGATGATGTGAATCATGTAGAGAATCTTAAGTATAATCTCCTGAGTGTCAGTCAGATGTGTGATAAGGGTCACATTTCTCTTTTCACCAAGCAAGACTGCAGGATACTGTCTTCTGAAGTGTTGCCTCTGATTGGCAAAGTCTTGGATGAATATACTCTCCTTAAGGCTAACAGAGTGGGAAAGGTTTATGCCTTTGATCTGTCAAAGAAAATCTCTGTTAAAGGTCATCCTTGTTTATTTTCTAAGGCCTCTTTCAAGGAATCTAATCTGTGGCACAGAAGGTTGGGTCATGTCAATCTCAAAAACATGAATCAACTGGTGAAACATGGTTTGGTTCGAGGTCTTCCAATGAAGGATTTTAGTTGTGATGAGAATTGTACTGCTTGCTTGAAAGGGAAGCAACACAAAGTATCTTTTCCTCCAATTGGCGATACAAAATCAACTGCTTGTTTGCAAATGTTACATATGGATTTGTTTGGGCCAGTGAAGGTCATGAGTATGGCAAAGAAGAAGTATTGCTTAGTAATTGTTGATGATTACTCCAGGTTTGTCTGGACTTTCTTCTTGCACTCAAAAGATGAGGTTGCTAAGTCTATTATAAACTTTGTGTTGTATGTTGAGAAACAATATTCTCTTCCTGTCAAGTGTGTAAGGAGTGATAATGGAACAGAGTTCAGAAATCATATTCTGGATGAATTTTATCTGGCAAAGGGAATCAAGAGGCAGTACAGCATCCCTAGAACTCCTGAACAAAATGGAGTAGTTGAAAGGAAAAATAGAACTTTAATTGAAGCTGCCAGAACAATGCTTGCTGATTCCGGCTTGCCATTGACTTTCTGGGCAGAAGCTGTCAATACTGCTTGTTATGTGCAAAACAGGGTTTTGGTGAATCAAAGATGGTTGAAAACACCTTATGAAGTGCTTCATACTTTGACCCCTTTGATTTCCTTCTTCAGAGCTTTTGGTTGTCCTTGCTATATCCTCAATACCAAAGATCCACTTAAAAAGTTTGACTCCAAAGTGGATGCAGGATATTTTGTGGGATATTCTTCAACTTGCAAAGCTTACAGAGTGTTTAATTGCAGAACCAAGATTGTTGAAGAAACTCTCCATGTAAAGTTCAATGAATCACCAAAAGATCCCATCCCACAAAACCCTGTAGAGATGTTTGATTTGGATATACTGCAATATGTTCCATATCAACCTCCAGCTGAGTCTGTTATTCTGGCAGATAATGTATCAACAGCTGCTAAAGGAACCTTACAAGGTAGTACTAATGATGATGATGATGTTAGTACTCACCTGTTCAGATTTAGTGATAATCTGCCAATCTCTGCTAAACCTGATGCTCCTCCTGCTCTAGTGGTTCCTCCTAATACAAATGCTGATGAAATTCTGGAATCTTCTACATCGTTTGAAATTCCTGCTGAACTGTTCCCTGGATCTTCATCAACATCTGCAGCAACTGGACCTCCAGCAAACACTTGCACCGATCTTATTCCATATCAAGAACTGAAAGATCATCCATTATCTCAAGTTCTGGGTGACATTTCTGCTGGTGTTTCAACAAGAAGCCAATTGTCAAATTTCTGTCTCTATGCTTTATTTGTCAGTCAGCAAGAGCCAACGAACTATCACATAGCACTCAGAGACAATGGCTGGGTGGAGGCTATGCAGTTGGAGCTGTTGCAGTTCAAGAAACAACAAGTCTGGGAGCTGGTTCCTTTACCCCAAGGTAAGTGTGCAATAGGCACTAAATGGGTGTTTAGGAATAAAACTGATGAAAATGGTCAAATAATTAAGAACAAGGCCAGACTGGTTGTACAGGGGTTCTCTCAGGAAGAAGGTATTGATTATGATGAAACTTTTGCCCCTGTAGCCAGACTAGAAGCAATTAGGTTGTTTTTAGCATATGCTGCCTTACACAAACTAAAAGTTTTTCAAATGGATGTCAAAAGTGCTTTCTTATATGGTAAAATAAAAGAGGAAGTGTATGTGTGTCAACCACCAGGTTTTGAGGATAATAAACATCCTGATTGGGTGTACAAGCTTGATAAAGCTCTTTATGGGCTGAAACAAGCACCTAGAGCCTGGTATGACACTTTATCCACTTTTCTCCTTCAAAATAATTTCACTAGAGGCTCCATAGATAAAACTTTGTTCATAAAGAAAGTAGGACAGCATAAGTTCCTTGTTCAAATTTATGTTGATGACATAATTTTTGCTTCATCTGATCCAAAGTTGTGTGCTGATTTTATTGAGTTAATGACAAAGAATTTTGAAATGAGTGCCATGGGGGAATTACAGTTTTTCTTGGGTCTTCAAATCAAACAAAGTCCTGATGGCATCTTCATTCACCAGTCCAAATATACAAAAGAGTTGTTAAAGAAATTTGATTTGCAAAACTGTAAACAATGTTCTAACCCCATGAGCAGCACCACACAACTTGATGCAGATTTGAAAGGTAAATCAGTTGATGAAACACTTTATAGATGTATGATTGGTTCCTTGATGTATCTCACAGCATCTAGACCAGACATTATGTTTGCTACATGTGTTTGTGCTAGATTTCAGGCTGCACCTAAAGAATCTCACTTGATTGCTGTAAAAAGAATTTTTAGATACTTGCAGGGCACTCAATCACTGGGAATTTGGTATTCCACTGGGCATTCCTGCAAGCTGGTTGCTTTCTCTGATAGTGACTATGCAGGATGCAAACTTACCAGAAAATCAACTTCTGGTGGTTGTCAGTTTCTAGGAAACTGTTTGGTTTCTTGGCAGAGTAAGAAACAAACATCTGTGGCTACCTCCACAGCTGAAGCCGAGTACATTGCTGCTGCAAGCTGCTCTTCCCAAATTCTCTGGCTTCAGACCCAACTTTTGGATTATGGCATCAAAGAGTCTAAGACACCATTGTTAATGGATAGTGCCTCAGCTCTTTGTATTGTCAAGAATCCAGTTCAGCACTCTAGGACCAAACACATTGAAATCAGACATCATTTTATAAGGGATTGTTTTGAAAAGGGTCTGATTGATCCAAAGTTTGTTCCTAGTGTTGATGAACTTGCAGATATCTTTACTAAGCCTTTAGACACTTCAACTTTTCAAAATTTAGTTCTAAGGCTTGGTATGCTGCAACTTGAATAAATTGGTTTTCACACTAATAAAATTCCATCCATCAACTAAAATTTTCAAAAATACAAAAATATTCACCTTTGTCAAAACTCAAATTTTTGTATCACCTTGCAACTCCTGATATTTTCAGTAAGTACTGATAAGTATCAGAAGTACTGATTCAAGGAAACATCTGACCTTTACCAATAGTATCAGTTAAAAGTACTGATGGGTTTTGGTTGACAAAGTACTGAAGGTCAAAAATATTTCACAAAGCCTGATGAACAACTTTTGTTCACAAGTTCTGATGACAAATTTTTTACAAAATCTGATGAGAAAATCTGATGTTTCATAAAGTCTGATGAGTAACTGATGAAAACAGCTGATGCACAAATAATGTCAACAACACCTGATGAGTAAACTTACTCTTCAGATGTTTCAACCACTGTTGTTTTCTCTTTGTAACATCTGAAGCACAAATTCCAATATCTATTTAATCCAAACCCTCTTCAGTTGTTTCATTACCACTTCATCAGAACTTTCAATCTTTTTCAAAAACCTATCTTCCCTCTCACGTCTCTGCTTCCATGGCGACAATGAACCTTAAAACTCGTCATAACTCAGTCGCATATCTCACCAAATCATCTTTCTGGTCCAAATTTGATGAAGCCGTTGATCTTATGAATGCATCCCAATTCCAAACAGCGTTTCTTATCAATCCAACAATCCATGTTGAATCCATTCATCAATTCTGGACAAATGTTGAGCTTATCAATGTCGGCACTGGTGTCATCTCCCTTCGCTCAACAGTAAATGGACACAATGTGCATATCAGTCCAGCCGAACTGCGGGATGTTCTTCAACTAGATGATGCTAACTTGGTCACTCAATTTCCAAAGAACCTAACTGACCTCTGTTTCACAAGTCACGAATACCAGGGTGACTTGAGTGACTCCACTCTTTACAAGAAACACTTCAATGATCCTGAACGTCTCATTTTCCACATGATCAACATCTGTCTAGCTCCAAAATCATCTTCATGGGACCAGATGTCCTCAAGGTGGCAGTAGGTACTTTTCTCAATTCTGGAATCACAAAAACTTAATTTTTCACAAATCTTATTTTCAGAATTAACTGAACATGCGGCTAAACCTGTTTCCTCAAGATGGCTTCTTTACCCACGTTTTATAATGGCCACCATTGAAAAACAATTAAAACAAGAAGGCCTTGTTGGTCAGGGAATCTCTGCTCCAGCAGTTTTGTTAGAGGTATATTCCTGGCACAACACTAACCTCACACTCAAAGAGGCTGCCCGAAAGCTAAAACCCAAGCATAGGGAACCCACAGTCTCCACTTCCAAATCCAAATCCAAAGTCCCCACCAAGTCACATACCAAAAAGCCCAAAAAGGCTGCTCAGGGAAATGAGTCCCCTGAGTCTGCCCATGCCTCACCAAGGCATGACATGGCCACTGGCAGTAGTCAGCCAGTGGTACACCAGACTCCACCAGCTGACACCGTCCAAGATTCCTCTCAACAGGAACTTGGTGCAACTATTGAAGGGGTAGACACACATCTAGAGCCTCTTTCATTTGAAAAGATTTCTATTGAACAACACCATTCTCCCCGGGTGCACTCTGCTTCACAGCCTATCACTACTGAAACCACTCAACAAAGCCCCACATTTGTTATTGAACAAATCCTGGATCAGCTTAACTGTGAGGCCCCGAAACCGGGCACCTCGCAGAGGTTGGTTTTCATCATAACACATAGCTCTTAAACTAAAAACTTTCATAATCATGCAGCGGAAATGTAAACATAGTTTGATAAACAGAATTTAATAAAGTGTCTGTATCAAAATCATATCGAATTGCCAAAACCAACGGATCGTCTGGATTGATGCCCGAGCTCCATGCCTTCTCTTATCATAGCTTTAACCTGACATACATGCTAAATCAAGTCAGCTTACGCTGGTGAGTTCTAGTTTTCGTAAAACAACATTAAACATACGTATCATAAACATCATTTCATACACATAGTCCATAACCTTAGCACATATCATCATTTCCATCATCGTCATACGTTCCACTGTCGCCATACGAACAGTGGGCTTATGCCGGCACAAGGCTCCATGTTTATAGTCCGATCGACTCTTACCATGTTTATAGTCCGATCGACTCTTATCATGTTTATAGCCCGATCGGCTCCGTGTTTATAGCCCGGTCGGCTCCATGTTTATAGTCCGGTCGACTCTCATGTTTATAGCCCGGTCGGCTCCCTTGTTTATAGTCCGGTCGACTCCATGTTTATAGCCCGGTCGGCTGTTCATATCCTGATACAATCTGGTCATCATTCATATTCACCCAGTACAAGTACCGGAGCATCATCATTCGCACATATCCTATAGCATGTATAGGGACATCATTCGTTCATCATTCATGATACACTAGCATCATACCGTCATTCATTACAATCCTCATGCATTTCATGCTAGTATTATAACATCATTCATCGGGTTAATCATAGCATCTGAGGCATGTCATACTGGCCTCATTTCATCATACCATCATAACATACTAGCATCATTTCATATCATAACATCATGGCATCATGTATACATATCATACTTTCATCCTAGTAACCTAGGACCTTGTCATACTCCTATAACTATTCTCATAGTTATCAACATGAAGCATGTTATCATAAAGTCATCATCATATCATATGCTAGCATCATTATCATGTCATGTTATTCATCATCATAACTCATTTATAATGCATTCGCCATACTTAACATACTTTCATGCATAAATCATGCTATCACATAAACATGCATACATAGTCAGAGCATATCATCATTCATTCATCATCATAAGAACATAACATCATAGACATAACAATAAGCATGTATGCCAGCCCAAAACATTAAGCATAAAATAGGGCGTCTAGAACTCACCTGATAATGGATCCTTGTCTTCTTAACTGAACTCCTTAGTTAAGACCCGGGAACCTACATCCGTTACATCATCTCATTACATTACGTTACGTTCTTTGGACCTAGAAAATATTCTAAGTCCCCATAGCCTACTAGTTCCCCCTGCTGAACCCAAGTCCTCGACACTTAGCTAAGTGTTCGAAACCCTTGAAATCCATTAAGTTCTCATGTACACGAAATCCATGAGTATTCGAAACACTAGTACACGAAATTCCCAAGGTACACGAACCCCCGGGTGTACACGAACATCCATGTGTACTCGAACCTAATGGTGTACTCGAAATCACCTTGTACTCGAAATGTCACTGTACTCGAAATAAGATGTATGATTTCGAATACCCTCTGCTCATGATTTCGTGTACTCATTATTTCATCATTAAACATCTCAGAAATTCATCTAAGACTTTGGGGAGCTAGTTCTAGGTTCCTTTGGTTGTTACCAACGTATTGGAACCTCAAAGTTATGAACTTTATGCATAAAGGTGTGAGCTTTATGCATAAGTTCACCCTTTGTTTAACCATCCTAACTTTTGTATAAAAATCCTAACTTTTCAGTCTAGAATACTTACTTAAAGGTAGCTGATTCTCCTGGTAGAATCCCTTTCGTTTCTTCCTTTGTTTAGTCGATCAAAGCTCGATTCTTGATGTTCTTGAACTTCAACTTCGTGTACTCGAGAGAAACTGTGTTTCCAACCAAAGGTTGTCACATTTCCCAAGGCACGGGTATTTATAGAGAGGCTCCCTGTATTCGAAAACCCCTGTACACGAAAATGTGGTGTACTCGAAATTGGTGTACTCGAAATCTTACCATTTCGAGTACACGATCTGTAATCCTAGACTTGGTTATTTTTTTGTCTATTTTCCTACAAGTTAATTGTTCACCACGCATTCGTAAGTTCGGATAACTTGCATTTAGAAAATTTTGGGATGTTACAAGTCTCCCCTCCTTACAATAGGTTTCGTCCTGAAACCTGCCTCGTTACATATCGAACAAATGAGGATACAACTTCCTCATCTCGTCTTCCAATTCCCACGTCGTGGCTGAACCCTTCCGATGCTTCCACTGAACTCTTACTTGACGAACCGTTTTATTCCGTAGCTGCTTTTCCTTCGTATCCACAATGGCGACTGGTTCTTCAATGTAGTTCAGTCGGTCATCTACCTCAATGTCATCCAAAGGAACATGTGCTAGCTCGTCCGCCAAACACTTCCTAAGATGTGACACGTGGAAGGTAGGATGAATCCCGTTCAACTCCTCTGGTAGGTCCAGTCGATACGCGACTTTCCCTATCCTTGCCTTTATCGAAAACGGCCCGATGTACCTCGGACCCAACTTGCCTCGCTTTCTGAATCGAATGATTCCCTTCCATGGTGATACTTTCAGCAACACTCGATCGCCAACATCAAAGTCGATCAGTCTTCGGCGCTTGTCAGCGTAAGACTTTTGGCGATCTTGTGCAGCTTTCATTCGAGCTTTTATCACCCGTAGTTTTTCTGCCATATCAATCACAGCAGCCTTGTTTCCCATTTCTTTCTGTCCAACTTCACCCCAGCATACCGGGGTTCTACATCGTCTTCCGTACAACGCCTCATATGGGGGCATTCCGATGCTGGGGTGGTAGCTGTTGTTATAAGAAAACTCCACCAATGGCAAGTGGTCATCCCAGCTCCCTCCAAAATCGATAATGCATGCCCTAAGCATATCCTCCAACGTTTGAATAGTCCTTTCTGACTGTCCATCAGTCTGAGGGTGATAGGCGGTACTGATATTCAACCTCGTTCCCATGGCATCATGAAACTGCTTCCAGAATCTGGAAGTAAACCTCGTATCCCGATCTGACACAATAGAGACAGGAACTCCATGTCTGGCCACACTCTCTTTCACGAACAACTCAGACAACCTTTCGGACGTATACGTTTCCCTGATAGGAAGGAAGTGTGCACTCTTCGTCAGTCGGTCCACAATCACCCATATGGTATCATGCCGCTTAGCTGTCCTCGGTAGCTTGGTGATGAAATCCATGGTGATGTGTTCCCATTTCCATTCTGGTACCTCTAGAGGTTGCACATATCCGTAGGGCTTCTGATGTTCAGCCTTCACTTGCGCACAAGTAAGGCACCTGTTCACATACTGCATCACATTAAACTTCATGCCCGGCCACCAATAATCTTTCCGAAGATCTTTATACATCTTTGTCGCACCGGGATGCACAGAATAACGTGATTTGTGGGCTTCATCTAAAATCCTCGACCGAATGTCCCCATTTCTGGGTACCCACATACGACCGAATCGTACTTTCACACCGTGATCATTGTCTTCCAAGTTCTTGACTTGCCCGAAGACACGTTCAAAACCCACATACTCTTCTTTCAATCCTTCCTGTTGCGCCTGCTTGAGCTCATTCAGAAAGTCTGGCGTTATCACCAAACTATACGATTTTAATCGTATGGCAGGATGATCAGTCTTGCGACTCAAGGCATCTGCCACTACATTGGCCTTTCCCGGGTGATAGAGAATATCACAATCATAATCCTTTAGTAGCTCAAGCCATCGTCTCTGCCTCATGTTCAAATCCTTTTGCTCGAAGAAGTACTTCAAGCTCTTGTGGTCGGTATAGATGGTACTCCTTACTCCATATAAGTAGTGCCTCCATATTTTCAATGCAAACACCACTGCAGCGAGTTCAAGATCGTGGGTCGGGTAATTAGCTTCATGAATTTTTAGCTGGCGCGAAGCATAAGCTATTACCCTTCCCCTTTGCATGAGTACGCATCCCAACCCTTGTCGTGACGCGTCGGCATACACAACAAGATCATCATTTCCATCCGGCAGTGCTAGAACAGGAGCTTGGGTAAGTTTCTCCTTTAGCACTGAAAACGCTTGTTCTTGGTTTGGACCCCATTCGTACTTTACGTCTTTCTTCGTGAGCTTCGTCAGTGGCGTCGCTATCTTGGAGAAGTCCTGAATAAATCTCCGATAGTAACCGGCCAAACCAAGAAAACTGCGTACTTCCGTAGGTGACTTTGGAGGGCTCCATTTTATAATCGTTTCCACTTTAGCTGGATCTACCATAATGCCTTCTGGGTTCACCACATGACCCAGAAACTGTACCTCTCGTAACCAGAAAGCGCATTTGGAGAATTTAGCATAAAGTTTCTCTTTCCTCAGGATCTCCAATACCTCACGTACGTGGCAAGCATGGTCTCCCTCGTTCTTTGAATAAATCAAAATATCGTCAATAAACACTATCACCGATCGGTCCAACATCAGTCGACATACCCTGTTCATCAAATCCATAAATGCTGCGGGAGCATTCGTCAATCCAAACGACATAACGAGAAACTCGTAATGTCCATAACGCGTACGGAAAGCAGTCTTTGGAATATCCTGCTCTCGAACTTTCAACTGATGGTAACCGGATCGGAGATCTATCTTGAGAACCAGCTTGCACCTTGTAATTGATCGAACAAATCGTCAATTCTAGGTAGAGGATACCTGTTCTTTACGGTCAACTAATTCAGTTCCCTGTAATCGATACACATACGCATACTTCCATCTTTCTTCTTAACGAACAACACCGGTGCTCCCCACGGAGAGACACTCGGTCGTATAAAACCTTTATCAAGGAGTTCTTGTAGCTGGGTCATCATTTCCTTCATCTCGTTTGGAGCTAAACGGTACGGTGCTTTGGCAACGGGTTGTGCCCCCGGCACTAAGTCGATTTGGAACTCAATTTCCCGTTCGGGTGGTAATCCAGGCAATTCCTCAGGGAATACATCGGGGAAGTTACACACCACGGGAACATCATCAATCGTCCCCATATCCATACGTTCCTCAATCACGTAGGCCAAGTAGGCTACACACCCTCGCCTCATCATAACATCAGCCTTGATCATCGAAATGATCTTAGGCGCATACATCGCTTTATCACCATAAACCGTCACGGAGCTCCCATCCATCGCACGTAAACATATCATCTTTCGTCGACATACTATGTTAGCCTCATATTTGGCTAACCAGTCCATACCCAAAACCACATCGAATCCTCCTAAGGTAATAAGAAACAATCGAACAGGGAACCTATGACCTTCTATCTCAACATAACAGTCATCTATAGCCTCAGTCACCCTGGTCATCTTACCAATAGCCGTCTCTACATCAAATACCCGATCTATCTTCTTAACCTTCCCAGATAACCCATCACAGAAAGTAGAAGATATAAAACTCATACTGGCACCAGAATCAAACAATACAGAAGCAGGAATATTGATGATAGAAAAGGTACCTGTGACCACATCAGGGTCCTCAATCGCATCATCCTTCGTCATCGTAAAGGCTCGTGCTTTAGGCTTCTGCTTCTCTTTTCCTTTATTCTCTTTCTTACCCGAGCCCGAAGCATCGGCCCGTGGTTGTCTACAATCTTTGGACAGATGTCCCATCCCGTTGCAGTTGTAGCATCTAGTGGCACTTGGGCAATTGCTGGAAAAATGCCCCGTCTTTCCGCATCGGAAACATAAGTTAGTGCCCACCAAGCACTGTCCGGTGTGAATTTTTCCACACTTGTTGCATCGGTTCGCATCTTCACGTTTCACCTTCTTGCCTGAAAACTTTCGTTGGTCTGTTCGACCCCTCTTAGTCCCGGAGGACTCTTTCACCTTTGCTTCTTCTTTGGCTGGTTCGGCTGACATAACATCATCCCAAACTATTCCACTGAGCTCCACAGTGGAATCATAAGTCTTGGGAGCATTCGCCTTCACATGAATCCGAACCTTCGGAGGCAAACCCTCCATGTACAACTTCACCCTACGTTCCTCGGTAGAAACCAAGTGAGGAACGAGTCTGGCCATCTCGTTGAACTTTGACGTGTACTGACGGTGGTTCAGACTTCCAGCTTTCAGAACCAGAAACTCCCTTTCAACCTTATCGAGTTCATTCTTGGGACAGAACTGTTTAGTGACCAGTTCCTTGAGATCATCCCAGGTCATCTTTTCCATATCATCGGCCGTCTTGGATTGTTTGACGGTGTTCCACCAGTGGAGTGCCTCCTCAACGAAAGAGTGGGCTGCAAACTTGACAGCCTGGTCAATTCGGCACTCACTGATGGAGATAACAGCCTCCATTGCAGAAATCCAATGGCAGGTCGCCACAGCATCCTTCTTACCGTCAATGGTTGGTGGGTTGCATCCCTTGAAGGACTTGTAGTCACAGCCCTTCAGTTTCCCGGTCATAGAGTCGCCGCTCTTTGTCTCGATGATCACCACCTCATCTTCTTTAGTGCTTTCCTTAGTTCCCTCAGACTTGTCTTTTAAAGCATCCTTCAGTGCCTTAGCAATCAAGGCTGGTAGCTTCTCATCCATGATTTTGCAGACCTCATCAGAAATAGCCTTCACCACGATAGGCTCTAAAGTGAACTCGTCTTCATTCTCCGGTTGCTCGTTGTGCTCGTGGTCGTCCTCATTGACAGGGTCTCCATTCTCGACACGTGGTTCTTCAGGTTCCTGTGGTTGCTTACGTGGTCTACCCTTTTGTCCGGCCATCTTAACTTTCTACATAATGCAACAACTGATGAGTCAGTACAGGAATTAGTTTAGCACGAAATAAGTGTTGTAAATCGTTAATGACGTTGATCAAGTGTTATTAACCATTTACCCAACTCATAGGCTCTAAACGTTTCCCATCCCATCTCTTCAATGTGCATGACACTAACCACATACATAACCTTACACCTAACCCTTAACTCATACAAAACAATTCAGCTCGTGGCATCCGTTCGTCCGTGGTTGGCAATCCGCATCCATTAATCCCATTCTCAGTTTAAGTCTTAGCATTTGGGATGCTAAGATCTCTCAAACTATGGCTCTGATACCAACTTGTGAGGCCCCGAAACCGGGCACCTCGCAGAGGTTGGTTTTCATCATAACACATAGCTCTTAAACTAAAAACTTTCATAATGATGCAGCGGAAATGTAAACATAGTTTGATAAACAGAATTTAATAAAGTGTCTGTATCAAAATCAAATCGAATTGCCAAAACCAACGGATCGTCTGGATTGATGCCCGAGCTCCATGCCTTCTCTTATCGTAGCTTTAACCTGACATACATGCTAAATCAAGTCAGCTTACGCTGTTGAGTTCTAGTTTTCGTAAAACAACATTAAACATACGTATCATAAACATCATTTCATGCACATAGTCCATAACCTTAGCACATATCATCATTTCCATCATCGTCATACGTTCCACTGTCGCCATACGAACAGTGGGCTTATGCCGGCACAAGGCTCCATGTTTATAGTCCGATCGACTCTTACCATGTTTATAGTCCGATCGACTCTTACCATGTTTATAGCCCGATCGGCTCCGTGTTTATAGCCTGGTCGGCTCCATGTTTATAGTCCGGTCGACTCTCATGTTTATAGCCCGGTCGGCTCCCTTGTTTATAGTCCGGTCGACTCCATGTTTATAGCCCGGTCGGCTGTTCATATCCTGATACAATCAGGTCATCATTCATATTCACCCAGTACAAGTACCGGAGCATCATCATTCGCACATATCCTATAGCACGTATAGGGACAACATTCGTTCATCATACATGATACACTAGCATCATACCATCATTCATTACAATCCTCATGCATTTCATGCTAGTATTATAACATCATTCATCGGGTTAATCATAGCATCTGAGGCATGTCATACTGGCCTCATTTCATCATACCATCATAACATACTAGCATCATTTCATATCATAACATCATGGCATCATGTATACATATCATACTTTCATCCTAGTAACCTAGGACCTTGTCATACTCCTATAACTATTCTCATAGTTATCAACATGAAGCATGTTATCATAAAGTCATCATCATATCATATGCTAGCATCATTATCATGTCATGTTATTCATCATCATAACTCATTTATAATGCGTTCGCCATACTTAAGATACTTTCATGCATAAATCATGCTATCACATAAACATGCATACATAGTCAGAGCATATCATCATTCATTCATCATCATAAGAACATAACATCATAGACATAACAATAAGCATGTATGCCAGCCCAAAACATTAAGCATAAAATAGGGCGTCTAGAACTCACCTGATAATGGATCCTTGTCTTCTTAACCGAACTCCTTAGTTAAGACCCGGGAACCTACATCCGTTACATCATCTCGTTACATTACGTTACGTTCTTTGGACCTAGAAAATATTCTAAGTCCCCATAGCCTACTAGTTCCCCCTGCTGAACCCAAGTCCTCGACACTTAGCTAAGTGTTCGAAACCCTTGAAATCCATTAAGTTCTCATGTACACGAAATCCATGAGTATTCGAAACACTAGTACACGAAATCCCAAGGTACACGAACCCCCGGGTGTACACGAACATCCATGTGTACTCGATCCTAATGGTGTACTCGAAATCACCTTGTACTCGAAATGTCACTGTACTCGAAATAAGATGTATGATTTCGAATACCCTCTGCTCATGATTTCGTGTACTCATTATTTCATCATTAAACATCTCAGAAATTCATCTAAGACTTTGGGGAGCTAGTTCTAGGTTCCTTTGGTTGTTACCAACGTATTGGAACCTCAAAGTTATGAACTTTATGCATAAAGGTGTGAGCTTTATGCATAAGTTCACCCTTTGTTTAACCATCCTAAATTTTGTATAAAAATCCTAACTTTTCAGTCTAGAATACTTACTTAAAGGTAGCTGATTCTCCTGGTAGAATCCCTTTCGTTTCTTCCTTTGTTTAGTCGATCAAAGCTCGATTCTTGATGTTCTTGAACTTCAACTTCGTGTACTCGAGAGAAACTGTGTTTCCAACCAAAGGTTGTCACATTTCCCAAGGCACGGGTATTTATAGAGAGGCTCCCTGTATTCGAAAACCCCTGTACACGAAAATGTGGTGTACTCGAAATTGGTGTACTCGAAATCTTACCATTTCGAGTACACGATCTGTAATCCTAGACTTGGTTATTTTTTTGTCTATTTTCCTACAAGTTAATTGTTCATCACGCATTCGTAAGTTCGGATAACTTGCATTTAGAAAATTTTGGGATGTTACATTAACACTCCAATCCCTACCCAGACACCTATTACCACTGGGATTAACTCCAACATTGAGGGGGAGGATCAAAGTGTTTCTGATAACCCACAGGATTTTGACTACAATATCAGATCTCCTAGTGTGGACAGAGAGATTCTGACTTCTGACAGGGCTGCTACTTCCTCACCTCCATCATTTGGAGTGATTGATAGTAGTAACATTTCTAAGACCCTGCCAGAGGCAACAACTGATGAAGGGTTTATCCCTGAGGTTGGAAGTCCCCAGTACCAAGAACAAGGGGCACCTGAAAATGTTGAGCCACACTCAACTCAGGTTAATCCTGATACTTTCAGGAGGTCAGATGATTTAGCCAAGGCTAATGACGACCAAAGGACCTAATCTGCTGTTCTAAAACAGAACAAGCTTCTTGAGGCTGAGGTCTGCAGACTCAATGAGCTGCTTACCAAAATGTCCAAGGACAAAAGTCCATCTGCCCTTTCGAACCCACAGATAGCACCTTCAAGTCTTGAGGGTCCCCCAAACACTTCCACCACTACTTCACAACAAGATAAACCTCCAGCCTCTACTTCAGGCACTAATCCTTTGGGTTCAAGCCCCCCAGAGGCATTAGTTGCTGCTTTTCTCACTGCCCTACCTCTCATCACTCCTTTGTTAAAGAATATAATTGCCCAAGCTCTTGATGAGAGGCTTCCATCCCAAACTCAACTCCAGAAAATGATTGATGATGCAGTTGATGCAAAACTTTCCACCTTTCAAACTCCTTCTTCCCCTGCAGCCAAAAAGGGGGAGTTAGTAAAAGATTCAGGTGCTGCAAACAAAAGATCAAGAAATGAGGAGGAGGATGATGCTTCTGAAAAGTCTCCAGTCATACAAGTCACATATAAGAGACAGAAGAAGACAAAGTCTATTGATGTTACTATTAATGTTGAGAAAGAGGTTGAGGAGGAGGTTGAGAAAGAGGTTGAGGAGGAGGTTGCAACAGATGAACCTGAAATGGAACCTGAAAATCAAGAGATTGAAACAGAGGATGATCAAGATCATATGATTGGGGTGGAGAAGGCTGGTAATGATCAAGAACCTGAAGTATCTGAGGTACAAAAAGAACAAGTCAGTCCTTCTACCCATTCAACTCAACTGATTGCTGATGATGCACCTCCCAAGAAAAGGAGAATTTTAAGGATTCAAGAAGAAGAAGATACTGATGAAGAAGACAGGCTTCCAATTTCTACAGTGCTGCAAGCAAAAATCCAGAAGCTTGAGTCTTCAAAAGCTGGTTCAGAGCAAGTGGCTCAGAAAAGAATAGTCAAGTTGCCAGCTAACTATGTACCAGAAAAGGCTTTGGTGTTTAGTCAACATTCCAAGATAACACCAGAATCTCAGAGACTAGCTATCAAAATCAAACTTGAAGAAGAGGAGAACCAGAAGAAACATGATGAAAATATTCTGAGGTTAGTTGATAAGGAGTACCCTCAGACATCAACCATCATAGCAATGAAGAAAGAAGCACAAAGGTTGTATGCTCTGAGGTTCACATATCAATATAGAAAAGAACAAATCAGGATGTGGCCTGATCCAAGGTTGATAGACAGAATCCACAGGAGAGATGCTCCAGCTGCATATGCAAGAAAAATCAAAAAGGTAATCAGTGCTGATATAATGTTGGGATCTGTGCTTGATCCTTGGGAAATAATAGGAGATTTTAAAAGTGTTTACAACTCTGGATTGAAAGCTCCTAAGTTTTTAGAAAATAAAATGATCAAGAAAGGTTTAGTGTACAGGAAACTGGAAGGGGTGAAACAGAATGAGTTACCACTATTTTTGGAAGGAAAGCATCCAGATGAGTTTGTATACAGAGAAATCACAAGGGTGGAACTCTATGATGGGACAACTGCCAGGTACTTATCTGAGTATTATGGGCCTGAGTCATTCTTTGAAGGAGAACCAGAAAGGCTTTCACCTGAAGAGAGAGTTATTTTGTTGGAAGCATATGTCAGGGAGTCTTTTAGACTCATTTATGATCAGTAGCTTCAATGAGAGGGGTAAATGCTCATAGTCCATTTCCCCAATGGAGTTCCCTCTCATCCTTTGCCAGTCAGATTTTCAGAAGCTGCTGATTGCCAGGCCTGTACTTAATTGGTCATTTTGAAGCTGATCTCAAAGAAAAAGACAGATCTTTCAGCCTGGAAAACCAAAATAAGTGAGACAGTCAATAATTAAAGGTTTTGGCTGCATTGGTTCAGGGGGAGTTTGTTGGACTAAAAGAACCAATGAGCCTGATCAGAAAAACCTTTAAGTCTCACAACACACACAACAACTGAAGAAGAACACATCAGCTGAAAGTCACTTTGAAGAATTACAAGATCTGAAGTTATTCACAACAGCTGAAGTGTTAGTCTTCAGATGTTGTGATGTCTGTTTTTGTCTTCAGTAGTTGTAAAAGTCTGATGAGTATTTTACTCATCAGATGTTGTAGTTTACTTTCAGTAGTTTAGTTCTTCAGTCTTTGTAAAAGGATGTCTTCAGTCGTTGTAAACATCCTCAGTAGTTTTGTTTATTTCAGTTGTTATCTTTTGTCTGTTAGGTGTCAACATCATGTGACATCATCAGACGTCACTGTTTCTATATAAGGACAGTTGACATATTGTATTGATAATGAAGTTAGAGCATTGAATGATTTTAATTCCTTTTGCAGAATTCTCTTTCTATAACAACTTGTTCGTTACTGTTTTATTAGATTAAAAGTGTTCTTGCTAATTCTATGCTAATTCATCTCTGAATTCCGCTGCTATAACCTAATATTGATCAAATGAGAACAACTGATCCTACAGAGAGCGGTTCGTAGTTTTCTAGGTCATGCAGGGTTTTATAGGCGTTTCATTAAGGACTTTTCTAAGATTACCCGACCGATGACCCGACTTTGGGAGAAAGATGTGGAGTTTGAGTTTAGTGAGGAATACATGAGAGCGTTTGAGTTTCTGAAGGAGAAGTTGGTAAGTTCTCCAATTCTGATAGCCCCCGATTGGAGCCTTCCTTTCGAGTTGATGTGCGATGCTAGTGATTTTGCAGTAGCGGCTGTGCTTGGTCAGCGGAAGGATAAGCACTTTCATCCGATTTACTACGCAAGCAAGACCTTAGATGATGCTCAAGAGAATTATACGACTACACAGAAGGAGTTGTTAGCAGTCGTGTATGCGTTCGATAAGTTTAGATCTTATCTTGTTCTTTCCAAGACTATTGTTTACACCGATCATGCGGCCTTGCGATACTTGTTCCCGAAAAAGGACGTAAAACCTCGTTTGATTTGGTGGATTCTCCTCCTTTCTGAGTTTGACACAGAGATTAAGGATAGGAAAGGAGCTGAGAATGTTGCAGCCGACCATTTGTCGCGGCTTGAGGATCCTGCTCGGGAGAAGATGAATGAGGAGATGATTGGAGACACATTCCCACATGAGACTTTGATTTCTCTAGACACAGAGATAGTGGGTTTGGTGAGTGCAGGTGAGCAGGGATTGCCATGGTTCTCAGACATTGCGAAATACTTGTCTGAAGGTTATATGTTGAAGGGTCTGACTTCACAGCAGCGGAAGAGGTTCTTTACTGAAGCAAACCATTATATATGGGATGCTCCATATTTGTTTCGCGAGGGAGCAGACGGGATTTTGAGGAGATGTGTGAGTCGGGAAGAACGATTGGACATCCTAAGACATTGTCATGAGGGATTGACTAGAGGACATCATGGACCATCATACACTGCGAAGAAGGTGTTTGATTGTGGATTTTATTGGCCGACAGTGTTTAAGGATGCACATGAGTTTGTAAGGAGCTGTGATGCGTGTCAGAGGACTGGAAACATCTCACGCAGGAATGAGATGCCCCAGAACCCCATCCAGGGGGTTGAGGTCTTTGATATTTGGGGTATTGACTTCATGGGACCGTTCCCTTCATCCCGAGGGAATCGGCACATCCTCGTAGCTATTGATTACGTTTCGAAGTGGGTAGAGGCTCAAGCTTTATCCACGAATGATGCACGAGGAGTTGTGGGATTTTTGAAGAGATTGTTTTGTAGGTTTGGAACCCCTAAGGCATTGATAAGTGATAGAGGCACACATTTTTGTAATGCACAGTTGGAGAAGGTGTTGGCACGATACGGGGTGACCCATCGAGTGTCGACTGCCTATCATCCACAGACTAGTGGCCAGGTTGAGAATGCCAATAGGGGTGTGAAGAGGATTCTTGAGAAGACGATAGGAAGAAACCGTAAGGATTGGGCCGGTAGGCTAGATGAGGTGCATGTTATGGGCATTTAGGACAGCTTTTAAGAATCCGATTGGGAGCACGCCTTTTCGGATGGTTTATGGTAAAGCGTGTCATCTGCCAGTGGAGTTAGAGCATAAAGTGTTTTGGGCGTTGAAGAGTGTGAATCTTGATTTGCCGAGTGCTGTGAAGAATTGGTTTCTGCAGTTGCACGAGTTAGAGGAGTTGCGTGATGAGGCGTACGCACGATCGTGGAGTTATAAAGAGAGTACGAAGGCGTTGCACGATCGTAAATTGAGAGGAGTGAAGGAGTTTAGGAAGGGTGATCAGGTGCTAGTTTATGATTCAAGGCTCAGGTTATTCCCAGGTAAGTTGAAGTTCAAATGGAAAGGACCGTTTGTTGTGCATGTGGTCTTTCCACATGGAACAGTTGAGCTTCAATCAGAACGTCGGATATGGAAGGTTAACGGACATCGTTTGAAGCTATACATCGGAGGACCGATCGCTACTGAGAAGCAGGTAGCACTCCTTGAGTTGCGTAAGTGAGGATAGCTAGGCCTGATTGTAGAGTTTGTAATATAGGTTGCATGAATTTTTGTTATTTTTGTGTTTTTAGTTTATTTATAGATTAGCGTGTTTTTCGTGTCTTTGTTTTTGTTTTTGTGTAAGGTGTTGTTGGGTTTCACGAGTCTTAAACGATAGGACTATTTCAGGTTTAAGTGTGGGTATTCGGTACGATCGATTTTCCATATAGCCATTCCCACATCTTAAACCCGAACTTTAGTTGCATCGTAACTCGATTAGGTTTACTTAGTGCGTTTCGGTAATAAATTTTTAGTTTTGTAACTTAATTAGAATCTTTATTAGGTAGGTTTTTATTTTAACTAATTTTATTTCATTTTATTTTATTTTATTATTTTATTTAATTTTATTTTAGTTAGTTGAAAAAAAAATTTGAAAAACACCGAAACTTGTCGCGGTACGCGACCGTTTAACCAGGTAGGATGTCTGGAGCTGCTGAGAGTTCAGGTGCAGGGGCCAAGAGGGCCAGAGGTTCGAGTTCGTCGAGGAGGAGGGCTCGAGAGATCCACTATTCATCTCCTGAGATCCTCCCGATTGATGAGGTCGAGGCGGTTCCCATTGACCAGCGTGTTCTCAGAGATCATACTGTCCTGCAGTTCGAGCAGGGGACAGAGGAGGCTACTCGCTGCGAGCGATTTGTGACGATGGAGCATTACCACCACCGTACCTTTGATCGAGAGCAGCTAGAGAGGCTTGGACGCCTTGAGGAGTTTGATGCTATAGTTAGAGACGAGTGGAGGATTGCTCTAGATTGTAGGTGGCCTCAGTACATGGAGCTGACAGTCGAGTTTCATTCGACTTTTCGTCAGATGTCAGGCTTATTCGATGATCCTGCATGTATCTTTTGCGTTAGGCAGACGCACATTCTCGATGAGCATCCCACAGTTCGCGATTGCGACGGGATTTTACACAGCAGAGCAGGTGAGAGAGCCTGGGTTTGCTCAGAGCCTGAGGGCAGTGGTCAGAGAGCCTAGTGATCTGGGCATCACAGAGCGTCACCTTGAGGAGTTTTGGATGTCCATTGCAGATGGAGCATTCACGAGTGCGATTGTCGAGTCTTCGATTCGCGATCCACTTATTAGATATATTCACAGGATGGTTAGTTGCACTCTCATCAGTCGCAGGGCTGGTGCAGAGAAGTGCAACCAACTAGACCTGTTCTACATGTATAGTATGATTAGCCGTCGCCCGGCTAACCTCGCCTGCATTTTATTGTCATCATTTGAGAGGGTTCGCCGTGGAGGGGCGACGGCTAGACTAAATCTGGGGCCCTACATTGGGAGGATAGCGAGTAGGCTGGGAGTCTTTAACAGATTCCCAAGCCGATTTTTGACTGAGGGTCCCGAGACAGGACGATATAGTTTATATGACATGCGGCTAGCTGGCATGTGCCCCAAGGGTGATCCAACCAGAAGGGAGCCAGCTAGGCCTGCACCAGAGGGACCCCCAGATGTTGAGGTCCTGTAGAGAGGTGTGCCACCGGAGCGACAGAGGATATTACATAGGGTGGAGAGGCCTCAGCAGACATTTCCCCTACGTCAGCCTCGCCCTCCACGTATTACTTTAGACATTCTTTGGGAGGAGCAGCAGAGGCAGGGTCAGATGTTGCGCATGCTTTTTGCACACTTAGGGATAGAGATTCCTGAGTGGTTCAGGGCTCCAGATCCACCTCAGCAGCCAGGAGGACAGGGTGATGAGCCTCATGAGTAGATTCCAGCATCTCAGTAGTTGTAGTTGTGTCTTTTGTATCTTTTTCTTTATTTCTGTTTTTATTATCATGGTCTGTATATATTTGGATTAGATTTTGTGTTGAACTCAGTTGTATATAGACTAGTTGATTGTATATATTTTGTGGTTGTTCATGTTTATTATCTTATGGTTGTTTATATTATCCATGTATATGTTGATGGTTTGTTGTGAGTGTTAGTGGATTGCCAAATTCATCGTGAATGTTCAGAATGCGATTTGGGATTTAATTGTGATTGCGATTGGATTTGATGGCGGTTGATAAGACTTACGAGCTGTAAATTGTATATTTTTGTTGATTTATTCATTATTTCATATTTCACATTGAGGACAATGTGTGATTTTAAGTGTGGGTATGAAATTTGTGTAAAATTGTAAATTTTTGAAAATTTTAGTAAATAAGTTGATAATTTTTAGTTAAAATAATTGAAAAATAATCAACAAAATACAAAAATATTTTCCTTTTTAAATTTGAGTCATTTGTAATTAATCAAGTCAGTTTTAGTTAGGTTTGAGTCTTTGATTTTTAATTTTTCTTTTATAGTTAATCTTTGTTGGATTGTTTAGATCTTCATTTGCAGTTTGGTTTGAATTACCCTTATCAGTTGGGTAGTGATAACTTACATATTGTAGTAGAAAGGCAATCAACAGGATTACAATAACTCGATCGCGAATGGAATGCTATACGATTGTATTATTCTGGATTTGACATGCACGGCTGTTACATAAAACCAGCTAAGTCTTTTCCAAATTTTTCTTTTCTTTTCTTTTATTTTGTTCTTTTTCATTTTTATTTAGGTTTGTAGTTATTTAATTGTAAATTGAGTCTGATTTTAAATTTTCTAGGTTAGATTGTGTAAATATTGTATATAATTTTGTAAAAAGTCTTTGAATTAGGTTTTGCATTAAAATGGAAAATGATAGTATAATCAGGAATTTTGTGTTGTCTTAAAAGTTTAAACATACGTATCTAATTTGGGATATGTTGGTAGGCCTAACTGATAGAAAGATTCTCTATGATTGATAGAATTTACTTAATCTTCATGATGCTAATGGGTTTTGCCTCGGGAAATATGGGGATTCTGAAACTGTTTAATTGTGATTAGAGGAACTTTTACAAACAAACGACCTAATGTTTTTAAATTAAACATATGTTCTCTTTTTATGAAAATAAATTCGAGATTTATGGCGCCTGATTAAAAACATCATCCACCAATCCACTAAATGGGCTGAGCTTAGAGAAAAAAATAAAAGAAAATAAAATAAGAGCTGCAGCTTATGTGTTATACCCCGGATGGCAACCGAGTGAAACACCACGAAGTTAGGCTCATTAATTTAGAAGCAAAATGCCCATACCTTCATCCATTCCATCTAAGGTTTGATTTTTAAATTCATTTAGGTTGTTCGAATGTAATGGTAATTTGAAAGCTTTTATCAGGATTAAGTTGATCTATATGACTTGAGTGTAATACTTATAGTTGATTGAATCATTTGAACATAATGAATCAAGATTAGGGAACCTAGATATCAGTTGTTGGTTTAGGTGGATACAAATACTGACAATCGTGGTTAATGCGTATGTGTTTAAAATTTTGAGTTTAAAACTAAATTTCTGATTGTGATTCCATTGCAAATCTTTTTCGAGGACGAAAAAAATGTTCAAGTGTGGGTATTTTTGATGGGTTGTAAAACACATCCGGTTTTTAAATGATTTTGAGTCAATTTTACTTTGTAAATACGTCGTTTTTGTTTATTTTTAGAATATTTTTACATTTTATGGTTTTTACAGGCTTGTCGAATGAAATGAGCGGAAATCGAGTTCGAAACCCGAAGGAATCGAGCCCCGGTTGAAATCAAGAGAAAAAGACAAGTTTTAATCATTTTGAGAGCTTCGCGGTACGCGAAGAGGGAGAAAAATACCTTCGCGGTACACGAAGGAATTCGGGAGTTCCCCACTTATTTTGTCCATCGCGGTACGCGATGTTGTTTTGAATTTGTTTTCGCGGTACACGAAGGAGTTTGAAATTTGAAAAAAAGTCAAGTTGAATGCGAGAATAAAGAGGAGACGCTCCTCAGCCGTTTGGATCATCAATCTCTACCATTTTTAAGCAGGAGAGCATTCCAGGAGCTTAAGAAAGCATTTGGGAAGCATTGGAGGGCTAGAAGGCTTTGTTTACATGTGAATTCATCTTGGTCACTCTTTGTTCTCATTTGTTCTTAATTTTCAGTAGTTTATTTCATTACGTACTATTGTTTCTGAGTATTCTTGACTGATGATGATGTTATTAGGCTAGTAGTTTAATTCTACTTAGGTTAGAATGAATGTTTGATGATTATTGATACCTATTGACTATTGTTTTGAATTTTTGATGGAAAACACTTTTGTAACAGATCTTAGTATGTCATTTTGATGAGTTTTGCATATTTAATCTTGATTATATCAATTTATATCATGTTCCATACGTGTTTATTGAATGTCTTTAGGTGTTAGACACGTGTTAGGTCATCGACTTGGTGTTATGACTAGTTTGTGGCTTGTTTGATATCACTAGCCATAGGAAAAGATATAATTGATGTTTTTAGGGTTATATGTGTATCTAAGTTTAGAAATCTGGAAGGTGATAGACTTGTCGGGTGATCTTTAGCATTAGGGTTTTCATAATAATTACCCGGAAGGGATAGTTCTTCGAAAGACTTAGTGTTATTGTCATTTAGTGTCAAATTAGACATTTTAAGATTACTCCTTGCATCTTTGGTGTATTGGAATGGGAAAATCAGGAATGTGACTTGTTCATTTGAGTACAAAAGTGTTATTGGAAAAAATCGGGAAGGTGATTCAATTAACTAGTGTATTTAGTGCAAGATTAGGTTTTCTTAGTTGGTTACATCTGGTAATTGATCCAGAATCCATTAGGTTACCTATATTTTTCTGTTTAAGATCCTAGTTCCATCATATCAAACAAAGTCAATAGTGTCAATAATCACAAACAGGAATTCTACCTAAGTAGAGTTTTTCCCAATTGTTTAGGTTTTTATAAAATTGTAATTCATTTCTTTTAATCAAATTAATTAATCTGTTTTAGGAATTAATATTAGTTGAATCTGCTTTTTCTAATTTAATTAGGATAATTAGTTTAATTGAATTGTCATTTTTATTCAAAACCCCCTCTTTGTTTTAAATCATTTTCTAATCTCGTTTCGTTAAGTCAGTGTCTCGTGGGTTCGATATCCGGACTTTCATTAGCTATTCTACAATTGATATGGTACACTTGCCTGTCGTAGTGGTTTAGCTTAGGATTTCTGGTTTTAACTCGTTGTAATTAAGTTAAGTCTAGGTTGTTATTTGTAGTTGTTTTCTTAGACCACTTTTAGGAACATCAACTCACCAACCATGTGTTGACTTGATCTTTTTGCATGACTTCTCAGGTGACGAACAGGTTAACTAGTAGTTCGTGCTATTTACTAGGGTGCCCGGATAGAGGACCTAGTATTTTTGGACGTGCATAACCGATACTGATGTAATTTAACTTTGTAATTCTATTTCATTTTGCATTTTCTCATTATATATCATGTGCAATGTAAACAATCTGATCATCCCCGATATCACGCCCCGGGACCATTCTGCCCAACAGGACATTCGATCCAGCCCGTCGGCTCGGGGTCTGACACTTGCCACTCTTGGGAAACTTCCCCTACACTAAGGCCTGGTCAGTCAAGCGATGATCCATGCGGATGGTTGGTTGGAGAAATGTGGCGTTGGTTTTGTGACCATGCTCTAGATCCGCTCTTGCAGTGCACTGATGTATTGCTCAATCTTCTTGTGTTCCATGGTTACCAATGCCGGGCACAACTTGCACAGCTCATGAAATCGGGAGATACTGCTCTATCTCAGATCCTTCCATCTTATAGATACCTCTTCTTCCATCTTTTTGATCTCATTACGAGGATATTACTGCTCCTTCAGCATCCTCGTGAACTCCTCTGACGAGATCGAGTTAGCAGCCTCCAGACCCAGTTTCTGGACATGAGAATTCCTCGATGTGAGGGCCTGACCCTTCATTTTTCAATGGTTAAAACTTGTTTAAGATCTTAGGTTAGGGTTTGTATTACGTTTGATATGTTACACTAAGGAATCTAGGGTTTCCTTTACATTTATCATTTCCGCTGAACTCGCTTTGTATGCGAGCAGCCTCGTAATCGGCTATTGCCTTGTTGACGCATTGCTCAACCATTGCTTTGATCACGGCGGATCCGATAGCTCGGCTATTTGATCATACGTAAGGTCCTCTGCTCGCCATTTCTCATTTCTATACACAATAAAGAATAGGTGGCTGCTCTACAGCCACTGTTGCAAAAGTCGGCCTCCAAGGCCGAGTACTCGCTCCAAGGGGTTGTCCCGAGGCCGAGTACTTCCTGAGTTTTACCCGAGTACTCCCGACTAAGGCCGGGTACTCCCAGATTACTCGCTCCAAGGAGCTATTTCGACCTGGGAGCGCCTAGCGATTTTTGCAACCTTGTCTACAGCCACTTGTGTTGCCACTACCTCGGCCGCTGCTGCTCTAGTCGTGGCTGCTCTCGCCCTAACATCGGCTAACTCAACTTGGGCAGTGAGCTCGCGCATCTAGGTGCGCATCCCTTGCACTACGTCAACCAGGTCGTTGTGACACCGGACAGTAATGATGAGCTCATCTGTGAGTTTCCCCACCCTCACTGCCATGTCGTGCTCCCTCTCTAGTAACCTAGTAATCTCACCGGAAGCAGCGCGCATGTGGCGGAGTTTGTGATCCATATTCATCACGAATGCTGCTAAGACCTGCTCAATCGGGTATCCTAGAGCTGGCAATATGGGTAATCCGAGCCGTTCCCGATGTCTGTGGTGGTGGTACCTTCTCTCCATAAATCCATCCCCTGATCATCCCTTGATACCAACCCTAGTTCTAGGTGTAGCTCCGAGATTGCACCTGGATGATCTCGTTAGGGACTATCAAATCGGCTAAGGCCACCATCCTCGTCAGCTTCCTCTCAGACTCCTTGTCTAACTCTGTAGCTGGTAGCTTTCCTGGGTTCCCGCGTTCGTTGTTCGACATACCTGTTAATTACGCTCTTATAAGTACCTATACAGTTCAGAGTCTAAGTGTAGAGACTACAGCTATAGTCTAAGTTTACTACATGCGAACCTAGTTCCCCCTATAACCAAGTCTCTGATACTAGTCTGTCACACCCCCTAAATTACCACTTGCGGTGTCAGGCTGCTGGGTGTGACGTGGCAGGATCAATTACATTGGTCATTTAGAACGACTCTATATCCTTTTGAATATACGTGGATATATTATAAATATCCCAAAATAGTTTAAAGAGTTCTACAGTGGAATAAAAATATTCAAGCGGAAGCTTGTACAAATAATAGATTGTCTGCACTTCACATTAACATAAATTGTTTTTAAAAAGTTCAATAATGCATGTTAGGCTCTTGTGATTTGCTCATTGGGTGCAGTCCTCGCCTTAACCGCGATGATTATCTGAGAATACATGCTAAAAGTGTCAACATAAAGTTCGTGAGTTTACAGGTTTATTAAAAAAGTAAACTAAATAGTTTGCCACATGATATGTTGTTTATTATTGTTTGCCAGGCACGAAGCTCTAAGTGTCAGTTGTGTCACTACAGAACTAGACTGTTTGCTCTTGCCCCCTCCATGTCTGTCGTACAAACAACGGCACAATAGGTCGAGTATACACACGTCCTGACCTCAAGTCAGTATTGGCGTCATCTGGGGTTTGTCAAATCCAATAGTTTGATCGCAACTCACCTCGTTTTATTTACATTAACGGTATAACTGTGCGAGGACTATATACGATATACAACACTTAGGAGTTTGATCCAATAAACCAGCAATCATATCAATGTTTGTCAAAAATAGTTTACATGCAATCGACCGGGTTTAAGTTTGAAAACAGTTAAAGAGAAAAGGGGTCGTAAACTCAAGTGTGTTTGCGTTTGCTTGCGCGCTAAGTTTTCTCGTTCCGTTATCTGTTTCTGATATCACATAGGTAATATGAGTTCGTGTTCGTGTTCGTGTCCAAACAACTCCAAGTTGTTCAGTTTGACCATGTTTGTCTGAGTTTGACCCGTGTTGTCTCAATGACCTGTTGGTGAATCATTTAGTTCATTTTCATTTGTTTAAAGTTGATCAATCATCACATTTTCAACGTCAAAACACATAGAACACGTTCAATGGGCAACTTACTATTTATAGTTAGTTTCCATATTTAGCAGGTTCTCATTTTTAGTAAGTTTCTATATTTAGTACATTTGCATCAAAATTATCTTTTATTGTTCTAAGCATGCCAGTTTCTCTATATGTTCATGTTATCACGTAGCACATTATCACATGTCATCAAGTATGCACACATTTCCTTTTTATGTAATTAAAGTTACTATATATAGTAAGTTTCTATATTTATCATACTTTTCATTCAATTGGTCATGCAAACACTCACATGTCATCTTATCATAGCATTTTCAATCATATTTCACCATCCAACATGTTCATATATGATATTTCCCCAAAATCCCCAACTTAAAGTTTCCATAAATGGATAGTTTATTGTAAGACTCATTTTATCCAAAAATCAACCATTCAAATATGTTCCCATGACTATTATCATCATCAAAATGACCATTCCAACATTTTTGTAAGTTTAATATTAGGCATAAATCATCATTTAAGAATACATATCATGTTTAAAACACAATCTAGCATCATCTTGCACAATAAAAGCTTCTATTTCTAAAAATAATCTTCTAACTTCACAATGTGACTCCAAATGTCTACCATATCCAACATAGATCATTCCAACAACATAAATCAGTCATCAAGACATCTAAATACAAGTTTTCAGTGAATAATTTTGTGCATGTGAAGATCTTGAAGTTTCATGTAGATATTTATACTTGCATGTGTGTTTAGAAGGGTTTGTAGTGCAAATGGACCATTAAAACTACCTCATAAAGCTCTTTGATGGTTTGGATAAGGTTAATAAGCTTCTAGAGTGGCTGATGGTGGGTTTTCTTGTGGGGTAATGGCTGGAATTAAGTATCTATCTCTTCCTTCAAGCTTCTAGTCTACACAACTCCAATGTAGCTTCAAAACCAGCATCTAGATGACTTCTGGAGGTTGAAGATGATGTTGGGATACGATTTTGATCGGAGGTGTAGTATTTCTGTCGAGAGAAATGAGTAAAGGAAGTAAAAGGAGAAATGGTTGGTATTTATAAGACTTTAAGGTTTTGGGGGCCTTCGTGTACCACCAAGGGAGTCCTCCGGAAATCTTGGCGTACCGCCAAGGACAAAATAGTTGAGCTATCATCCAGAACACGTCGTGCATCCCCATGGGAATTTGATCGGTCTTCGCATATTACGACATGATTCAGCTGATTTCAAATTTCCTCGCCCAATCCTTCGCGTACTGCGAAGGATGATGTCAGGCCTGGTCGCGTACAGTGACAGGTCTTGGGCAGACCCAATTGCCCAATTTCAATTGTTTGATTCTTTTTTCGTTCGTTTTTCGATTATTGATCATCGTTTGTCAACATGCATCTTAATTTTGTTTTCTACGTGATTGTATATTGGTCGTTGTTACACGTTTGTTATTCTTGTTCATTGTTTCACCAACGTTCGTTAGTTGAAGACACATGTGTGCGATTCTGGATATTCATTGAATTACTCTTCGAATGTTTGTGCTTGGACTATCGTGCCATGTGTCAAACTAAATTATTCTAATTCAACTTCCACATATGATTAAACATTTAATTTATAATAAACGAATTCGTTTGCTGACCTACAATTTCCGGGGTGTCATAGTTTTTAGAGTGATAATGAAGAATTGAGAAGTGAAAAGGAGCGGGAGTCCTATTATACATTTGGATATCAACATTTACTATTTGAATCATATTAAATTTTGAGATCCAGAGATACAAATGATGTGTTAAGAAAAAGTGGCTTCCGATAAGCTTTTCGATGTTAAAGATACATCAGATTTTGGAAGATGCATATTTCCAATAAAATTACTAATGCATCCAGAGATACCTTATTAATTGCTTTGGAAGATATCTGTTCCGAAGTGCATTTATTTCGAAAGAGAGGAAATTTTTGAATATTTAGAAAAATGTGGGCATGCTAAGGGTTAAATTAATCATCAGAAGATATATGCTTCCGATGAATATTTAGAGCATCCGAGAACACTGTAACTTAATCATCGGAGGAATTTAAATTATTTCATTAAAGACAATGTAATTATGCTTCGGAAGAGACTTTCTTCCGATTATTATCGAATGTGTGTGTGTATAAGCATTCTATAAGAGTCGAAACATTGAGCTTCTGATGGCAAATAATACACTGGAAGAGTATTTATCCTAAGAAAAAATTTTTATTCAGAAGAATGATACTTCAAAAAAGTTTACTAAATAATGCTTCGGAAGACTTAAAATACCTTCCGATCTTAATTAAACATCATAAGATAATTTAATTGATTCTTCTGAATTCCTATTAGGAGTTTTTTCAAATTAAACTTATTCAAAGTTCATCATGCCAATGGCATTGATTAAATACTTTAATCTCCCTTTTTCAAAGGCTTTGGTGAAGACATTAGCAAGATTGAACTTGTTATTAACTTTGATTAAGTGAATTAGCTTATTTTCTGCATAGTCTTTGATGAAATGATACCTAATATCAATATGTTTGGTATTCGAGTGCTTCACAAGATTATTTTTGACAAATTTTACATTGGATTTGTCCTCCTAAATAGGAGAGTTGAAGAATTCTACTCCATAATCTTTCATTTGGTTCAGGATCCAAATGATTTGTGCACGTAAACTAGAAGCAACAATGCATTCTGCTTCAGCTGTGGAAGTTGAAACACGTGTTTATTTCTTACATTGCGATGAGAAAATTCTGGATCCAAGAAACTAACATACTCTAGAGGTTGATTTCTTTCTAATGTTGCAACCTCCATAATCATTGTCACTGTGTGCCACAAACCTGAAATCTAAATTTCTAGGATACCATAATCCTAGATTGGGTTCTACTTTCAGATATCTGAAAATTCTCTACACAACAAGCATGTGTGAGACTTTAGGATTGGCCTGAAACCTTGTACACAAGCAAGTTATGAACTTGATGTTCGGCGTGTAGGCTATACGATACATCAAAGAACATAAAATAACTCTATACACGCGTTTCTTAACATCCTCCCCCTCGAGATCACGGCCTAAGCAAGCTGTTTTAGACACTAGTGTACCTAGAGTTTTGAGATCAGTAAACTTGAGTCATTCAAGAATATCCTTGACATATTGGATTGGCTAATGAATATCCCTGTAGAATTTTGCTTTACCTGCAATCCAAGAAAGAAAGTGTGCTCACCCATTAAACTCATTTCGAATTTGAACTTCATAAGTTCCCAAACTTCTTGTGTAGATTTTCATTAGTTGAACCAAATATAATGCCACCATCATACACCTAAACTAGCATAATATGTTTATTGGAGTTTTTGAAAAAGAATGTTTTGTCAATGGTTCCCCTCTTGATCCATTTTCCAATAGGAATGAAGATACAATTTCATACCATTTTTTGGGAGCTTGATGCAGCCCAAATAAGGCTTTAACAAGCATACATACATGGTCTGGAAACTTTGTATGTTCAAAACCAGGTGGTTGGCAAACACACGCCTCTTAAACAATTTTATCATACAAAAAGGCATTTTCAAATCCATCTGAAAGACTTTGAAGTCTTCTGTAGTAGAAAATGCTAAAAAATCTGGATAGCTTCAATTCTGGCTATTGGTGCAAAGACTTCATCATAATCTATCCCCTCGTCTTGTGAATACCCCTATATCACAAGCCTAGATATATTCTTGATGACAACTTGTAATCCCTATGTTTTAAATTTTCTATTTGAATTATAATTATACTCGTACATAATAAAACAAAGTTTATAACATTCTTTGGATGGTTGTATTCATAAACCCAAACACATATACATGAAGATATATATACTGAAATGAAATACAACTCATAAATATATTTATAATGTAAATTTTATTAACAAAAGAGATGAATAGAAGACTTAATTAATTGAAATTAATTATGTTTTATAAAATGTAAGGTTATAAATGTTAAAAATAAAGTGTATAAGTTTTTATAAATGGTATTAACTTAAAAAGTTAAACTATAAATTTAACGGGCCAATCTTACAATTTTGGAGACCTAAACATAAACATAACCTAAGAATCTTTGGATTAGAAATGATAGAAAGCCATAACTATAGGGATTAATCCTAACAAATTTCATCTTCCTATCTCTTTCTCATTCGCTCTCTAGCTCATCTATCCTATACCAACCATCCATCTCTCAAGGACTAAGACTTAAGTTGAACAAAAACGTTGGAGACTTTGTGAACACACATAAAACTCTTATCCTTGACAAATTATCATCCAACTTACATTATATACATATCCTAAGATAGGACATTATGTTTTGTAAGGCTTAGGTGAAATGGATAGCAAGAAAGAAGCTCTACAGGTTGGATTTTTAATTTTGACATAAGATAATTTTCGGGTGATTATTTAGCCAACATTTCCCCATCCTCGAACTAAAATTTTGGACCAACCAAATCTTCTAGATATACTGGTATTCTAATGAGAAACTATGTTCAAACGGTGCATAAAACCGAGCCAAAACGAAGCAAAAATAACAAACAAAAGTTTGAAAACGTAACCCTTGACTCATGCCAAGATCCAAAGTTTAAACCCAATTATCGACACCATGAATGTTTCATTACTCTCTTCCATATGATAGAACTCTGAACATGATGAACGTGGGAAAAAACTGTGCGCAAAACAGAGTTATAACGAAGCAGGAATCGTGAAAACAAGTTTGATGTTTGTTGACGATTGCAAGACGTGAATTCTCTTTAAAAAGCATCCCATATCGCCCAAGAAACCAATATTTTTCCCCATTAAATACCTATAAATATCTTTACTTGGTCCCTTATAGCTTGCAACTCCTATTTGAGTATAAACAAGTCGAATAACCAAATTTTGGTGGTTCTACAAGTGCAACACCCATTGGGATGTTGAACGTAGTACTTTTATTTTATGCTCTTGGCGAGGAGGTGTTGCACTTCGAGATCGTCTCTTCTGTAAAGTTTCTTTAAGGTAATTTTCTTTTTCTTTTTCTTCTTTTCATTATTCATTCATTTTTTTCCTAGTCTAAGTAGTTGAGCTTAGGTTATTAGTTGTCATCATTAGGCTCGTTTAGGTTGTCTTGTTTAGGCCGTCATTAGAGTTGGTGTAGTCTTGTAGAGGCTCGTTAGGCCAACGAGTCCGGCCAATGCTGTCTGTTCATTTAGCTATGCCTAGAATATTTTTTACCTATCCTCATTTCATTCGTTTGACTAGGTTGAACCACAATTGCATTCGGATAGTATACTTATACCTTTGAGCAACTATCTGGCCACACACGTTCAATCCTAAGGGCATCCAGTTTGATACAACTGTTTATCGTGATTCTTCTTCATTATAATAGTTTTACAGCATTAATGTGAGTATTCATACTCCCTCTTTTACTTTTAGTATTTTGGGACGTTACATATGTTTACTCAAAACAATGTTTGCAATCAAAACCATTCGATGCATGCATTTAGTCTATGTTAGTTAGAATCTTTACTATATGAATGTGTGCTTTGTGAAATCTATTATTCAATATTAATTTGTTATCTATTGCAAACAAAATTGAAATACTAGATGTTATGCTAGTATTGAAACTTGTTTGAGAGACTATTATCTATTGCAGGCTTAGTTGAAGTAATTGTTTTTATACTATTACTGGAACTGGTTTGAGAGACTGTATCTATTGCAAACTTGTGCTTTGCATTTCTTAGTTTAATACTTGATCAGTCTTGACTAAGTTCTATGTATTACGCTTGTTTGAGAGAACATTATTGTTACTGAATTCATCTTATGTGCAAACATCTAACATACACGTGCTCAAATTCTAATTTTAGATAGTCTAATTCTGATGCATCATTTATTTTTAAAGCATTTATTTAAAATGTATGTTATACTCACCAACTAATCATATAGTGGACCCAAAAACCATTTTTACAAATGTAAAAGGGTAAGTTGAAGACATGGCAAAGACTTAAGAATAGGAATAATAGACCTAGTTAAATTGTAAAACAATGTTTAGAATTTCAATTGTAATACTTTGAATATTCAGTTCACGTAATGTTTGTTTATTATTCAATGAATGTTGTGTTGGTTTTGTAATAATGATGCATTAAATATTGAAACTTATAACCTAGCACCATGAGCTAATAAACAGTCTCGGCTCGCGCCACGACGTATTCCGTCATCGGTAGGGGTGCGACGCAACTCCATTGTCATCCTTCTTTTTCCTGAAGACCCATTTAGTTCCTATTGCAGACTTTCCTCTAAGTAGAGGACAGATTTTCCAAACTCTTTTCCTTTCAAAATGCAATAGGTCCTCATGCATGGCTTCTACCCATCTACTATCTTTTAATGCTTTAGCAACTTTCATGGGTTTGGTCCGGGATAAGAAGCAAGAAAATGAGCAGATGTTTGCCTCATGCAAGGAACTTATGGTCTTCACCCCTTCATCTTTTTTTTTATTAATATTCTCAGCTGGATGAGTGTTGTGGATGAACAGACTAGGAATTACCTTCAACTAAAAATTTAGATCAAGATTGTCAATGTTCATGTCTGGTAACACAATCTCAAGTTGTATACTTGCAAATCTTGTGGTCTTTGGGATTGGATTGTTTTGGGCTAGCCCTCATTGGACTAAGGTTGTGCAAGTGCTTTTGTTTCCATATAAGAGCTATCATTTTCACCTCGATATTGCTGATTTGATAAATTATGACTCAGAGTAATGGCCTTGAAGTAATGATAGTTTCAGACTATGAAGCTGTATGTTGAGTAGGTGAAGCTTCTACCAAGGGTTGTCCTGAAGCTATTGGCAACTCAACATGATAGTCATCTTCTATTTTGAGTTGAGTTGATCAGGAACCACCTTCTGACCTCCTGCAACATACTCCTTTGAAAGATTAAATGTAGATGTCAATCCATTTTTATCAAACAACCAATCAGTGCTAATTTCAAGTTTATTGATAGTATGTTCATTAAATTAAAAATTTTCATAGTCTTCAATAATCCTAGAACTTTTGATGTATAATTCATCTGCCTTTGCATTAGTATATTATCCAACAAAAAAATAGCTGCAGATTTCTCAACAAACTTGGCTAGATGGTCTCTAGTAATCAAGATCAAGCATTAACAACCAAATGGTTTGAGACATCCAATAAAGGGTTTTTTTTATGCTAGATCTCATAAGGAGTCATCTCATGAGTCTTATTTATCAAAATCATGTTTTGGACATAACCAAAAGTATTGACTTCTTCTGCCCAAAAGTTTATTGGAAGCTTGGCATCTGAAAACATGGTTCTAGAAGCCTCAATTAGTGTCATGTTCCTTTTCTCAGCAACACCATTTTTTTGTGGAATCCTAGGCGAACTGAATTGTCTTGTAATACCCTTGGATTCTCAAAAGGAATTTAAAGTATGATTTTTGTATCCGGCTCCTTGGTCAGACTTGATATTTTAACTTTGTTATCATTTTCATTCTTAATTCAAAGAATAAATGATTTCAAGATATTAGTAGTTAATTTCATCTTTGGCGCTCCAGAAGAACACCCAAGTATATCTTGAGAATCATTAGTGACCACAAGATAGTAGCACTTCTTTCCTATACTTTTCACACTTTTTGGGACAAACAAGTTCATGTACAATAAAGGCGGGAATATTGTGATAGAATTCATCTCTTTGGCATGTTTAGATGATTTATGTTGCTTACCCCTAAGGCAGGCAACACATTTTCTGCACATATAAACTCCTTAAATGGTAAAACTATTACAAGCCAATTTTTCACAAGTTTATTAATGTTTTTGTTGTTTACATGGCAAATTCTTCCATGTCATAGGTATGATTCATCCAGTGAAGCTCTTGAGAGAAAGAAACTTATATTGCTAAGTGGTGAAGCTATGCTCCTATCTAGCATATACATGTTGTTCTTCCTGGGAACTCTGAATAGAATTTCATCATTTGAAACAACAAATCCAGGTTTTACTACAATACACTCATGCTCAGTAAACAAAATATTGTGCTATTGATCACACAACTGAGAAACTCTTAGCAAATTATAATTCAACTCTTTTACAAAGTTGACATTCTCAAAACTTACACGCCTATTTGTTATTGTCCCTCTTCATATTATATACCCACAAACTAAATCACTACCAAATGCAACTAATCCTCCAAAGAATGGTTCAAATTTGTGCAGGTAGGTCTCGTTGCCTATTGGAATCCTATTGTTCTAGCATATTAAATAATGTTCGCTAAATTCTGATGGGAATCCAAGCCAACGTGGTCTTTGGTTTTCCGTTTGCATCATTGTATTGAAATTTCTTTAAGTCCATTTTCATTGGAGCTGATGATGCACTAGCTGATGAGGTTAAAGAGTGTGTTGACTCTTTCTTCATCACACCTTTTGAGTCTTCTTTGTTAAATTCTTGTTGTTTGAAGATGACATGCTGACATTGAATGGTGCAAGCTTCCTGGCTTCTGATTCCCTTTGGTTGTTGATGGAGGTTGGCTTGGCAGAACTTCTTCTAAAAGTTCTTCTTCGGAAATTTGTGGAGGATATGTTTCTTTCTTCATCAAGAGGCTTCAAAATTTTAGCTTCTGATGACTTTGCAAATTCAGAATTTTCCTTCTTGCCTATGGTGGATGAACCTTTTCTACCTTAGAAAGACTTGACGTCACATCCATTCCTTCTTTTGTAAGAATATTTGTGTGCTTCCGACTCTTTCTGATGACACTTTAATTTTCTTATATCAAAAGCAATGTTGTAGTCTTTCGATAAAGAAATTGTTGACTTACAGCTTGAAGTCCTTGAGGGTCTGATGCTTCCTTTGTTATTATGGTGGGGCTGACTATCGACTTCGTGGATTGTAATAGCAGTCAGCAGCTGTGTGATCAAACACCCCACATATCAGACACTCTACATGTGTTCTTCAAGATCTTTGAGCTTCATCATGGTTAGCAGAAGTATTAATATTTTATTTCTTCTTCTTTGGTACTTTTTTGAGGGTTTGCTTCTTTGCGAGAGGGGATTTACTTTCGAAATTAGATCATCCAGCACAAGATTTTCTTATGCGGATATCTTCGTTTCAAGACTGCTTATGGAGACTGCTTTTGCTTACTCATTTTTTCCTTTACGATTTTTCTTATAGATAAGTTATGTAATCATCAGAAGAGTTTGTGCAAGTGTTTTCAGAGGTATATTTCACAAAAATAGTTTTGTTCTTTAAAGTTGAGTTTTTGTATTTCCTTTTGAAAGTTGATTTGGATTTCTTTTCTTGCATCAAATGTTCATTTTCCGATGACTTTTCATTTAGGTTGGGACAAAAATCAGATGGTTTTGCTTCACTAACCAACTTGAGTATCTCATGTTCCTCATCTAACACAAGTTTGGTATCTAGTTTACATTTAACCTCCATATTAGTGGTGTAAATAATTCAAGGTTCAACGTCAGCAAACCCAAGACTAGCTTCGTGTGTCTACACACTTTTTGAGTCCTTAGTCATTTTGAAAAGTTTCTCAAACTTTTCACTTTAACTGTTAAACTTGTCATGGTAAGATTGAGCCACTTGTCACACCCCCAAATTCCCACGTGTGGTGTCAAACCGCCAGGTGTGACGTGGTCAGAATCACAGCTCTCAGTCATATAGAACGACTCTATATGCGTTTGAAATGTACGTTTGAAATAACCTCATTAATCAAACTGGTTAATTAAACATGCAGCAGAATATCATAAACAATCTAAAACATTAAAAATAAGTGTCTAAGCAGCGCGATTCATATGTTGTTCAAATGCAACATAACGTAAACCGTTAGACACTACATTGTTTGTAAAGACATAATGAAATTAAATATTGTTTGTTTCAAAATCACATTAAGAATGCATGCATGTCCTGTGCTCTTTCTCTTAGGCGCATTCATGTTTTGTGCGCAAGCAGCTAGTTACCTGAGAATACATGTTAAGAAAAAGTGTCAACACATAGGTTGGTGAGTTCACAGGTTTTGATATCAATACATACGTATATAAAATGTTTGTCACATGTCATGTTGTATATAATATGTCTATTCCGAGCCCCCGGCTCCAAGTTTAGTTGCATCTCTAACGAACTAGACTTGTTTGCTCTAGCCTCCGCCATGCCTATCGTAGGGACATGGACGATGGGTTGAGATTACATGCGTCCTGACATCTAGTAAGAGTTGGCGTCGCGTGGGTTCGTCACCCTCATTGTGAATTCATTAACGGTAAGACCGTGTAAGGACTTTGTGACGATACAACACTTAATGTTTGTCCAATAAACCAGCATACACAATATGTTCGTACAAGTATAATTTTTTGACTCAACAACATGTATTATCCCATAGTTTGAAAGTTGTAAAACAGTTTGAAAGAGGGGCCGTAAACTCACCTTAGTGATAGCAGATAATGTGTAAGCTCCTGATTTCTTTGGGTGAATCGGTCACCAGTTACCTATAACGTATGGCTTACATAAGTTTAGGTTCGTGATGGTGTTTGTGTTCGTGCTCAACAACCCCTGGTTGTTATGTTTGACCATGTTCGTTCGTGTTTGACCATTTCAAGATCATCGAACCGTTGGTGAACCGTGTGTTAGTTATAGTTCGTGTGATGTTCGTTATTGTTCACATGTTGCATGAAAACGTATGAATCATGTTAATGGACAACTTACAATTTATAGTAAGTTTCCATTTTTAGTAAATTTGCATAAAAACCCGTTTTAGTAGTTCTAGCATACTCATTAATCCTAAGTTATCATGTTAACACTTACCACAACGTTACATACTATCAAATAAGCACATAAACCGTTTTTAATCATTAAAGTTTCCTAAAATAGCAAGTTTCTATGTTTGCCAAATTTAACAACAAAGATCATATAGTAACATCACCTATCATACTCATAGTGCATTTCAAGTCAATTATGATTACCGAAGCTAGTCCAAATATTCTATTTCATGGTAATACCCGATTAAAGTTTCCCAAAATAGAAAGTTTGCTAGAAAACTCATTTTAATCCAATTTCAACCACACAACATATTCATATGGTCACTTTTAGCACTATAATACTTTAACATAATCAAGATTACCATGTATGAATGTTTTGCTCGTTAAAAGCTTCTAAAAATAGCAATCTATGACCAAAAGACTCATTTCATCAATTTTTAATATTCAAATCATGTTAGTAATCATCAATACAACTCCCAAATCATCACTTGCACATATCTATTTTATCAACATATTTATCTAGCATTATTTGTGCAACAAAAGTTACTAAATATAGTAACATTGCCCAAATCTCGACAATTGACTACTAGCAAACAATGATTTCCATTATAAACATCACCAATAACACATATTCATATTCAAATCATCATGGATCATGGTGGATCATACACGCATGTAACAAATAGTTGTCATTTCTAACAAAAATTACAAATAACAACATAATGGCTCCAATATTTCCAATAGATCATCATCATGACTCATGTAGATCACCTAGATGATAAAACACAGGTGTGTACAAGTAAAAATTCGTGCATGTTGAGATTGAGTGTGTGCATGTAAGCTTTGAGCCTTGCATGTGGGTTTATAAGTGTTTTTATGCTACAAGGGACATAGAACTACCTTCTAAAGCCCTAAACAAGATGAGATGTTGCTTGAACAGGTCTGGGTTGCTCCTAGAATCAGTTGGGAATAAGGTTCTAGTGGCTAGAAGGTGATGGTGAGGGTGGTGACAAGCCTCCGATCCTTCCTTTCTTGCTTCCAAGCTTCAAATCTTCAACAATGGCTTCCAATAGAGTGTTCTTGAGGTTCCAGAGCTATTAGCAGAGGTTTGGGGGGTTTAAGTCGAGAAGACGGCATCTGGGTTCGAACAAAATGACGGTGGTAGACTAGCAATGATTTTCATTGGTTTTATAAAGATTTTTGGCGTCTAGACAGCTTCGCATACTGCCCAGACTGCCCCCATGGGGCTTGGCGTACCGCGATGGTTTTTGGGATTCAAATCACCCGTTCACTCCCTCCGTACCGCCAAGACCCACTCCGAGGTCCCTGGCATACCACGACGGCTCCCAGTTGGGCCTAATTTGCCCAATTTCGATTGTTTGATTCGTTTTTTGTCGTTTTCTCAATTATAATTCATCGTTTATCATTGTTCGGGTTATATTTAGTCAACGTTTGATTAATTGCGAACTATTTATTGTTCAGCTATTCGTTTTGTTCGACGTTCATCAACGTTCGTGAATTATTTGACATGTGTGTGTGTTTTTCGATAATTCGTCGAGTTATTGTGTTTGCGTCTGTGTTTGTACTATCATGCCACGTGTCTCACTAAATTAAACTAATTATAGTGCCACGTGTAATAAAATAAATTAAATAAACATTTCATTTAATCATTTGCTGACCTGGAAATTACGGGGTGTCACACCACTACAAGTGCAGTTTTTGCTGAAGTTAATCTTTCAAGAAGCTTATCAATTTGACACTTATAATTAGTCTCATCATGTTTGAGACTTGAAACCATTTTATCAAGTGTTTCAATAGTTTCTTTATAAATCTTTTCTACTTTTAAAAATTCTGCTTTAATTACATGTATTGACTCAAGCTCCTCACAAACTTGTGCACTAAATCGTTTGTAAGAATATAATTTTTCAAGGTATTCAGGTGTACACATATCATTGGTTACCTTAAATGAAGATCTTAAGTCATTGGCCATGAATGCATTATTGGAGCTAGAAGCTTCCTTTGCTTGAAAACTCCAGTCAGGAGATCACAATGCTCGGAAAATTGGCATTGTTTGATTGTTGAGTAGTTTTTCGTTGCTGGGTTGCATGGCTGGCGGCTGATGGTTGATTTCTAAGTGGTGCTTTGCATTCTTGTGCAAAGTACCCAAGTTGTTGGCAGTTGAAACACTTTAACTTGGTTTTACCTACCAAAGTATGTCTTCATATCATGCTTCTTGAACTATCTTCTAGTTATTTGGTAG
Source organism: Mikania micrantha (assembly GCA_009363875.1). Taxonomy (NCBI): domain Eukaryota; kingdom Viridiplantae; phylum Streptophyta; class Magnoliopsida; order Asterales; family Asteraceae; genus Mikania; species Mikania micrantha. The sequence continues at coordinate 40,283,379 of CM018692.1, forward strand.
AATTTCTTTGCACGATAAGAAATCATAGCCTAGTAGTTGATATCCATCTCTTTGATATCATTAGCTGGAATCCCTTCCATATCCTCTTGACATAGCTGAATATAGTTTGATTATTTAGCTAAAAATGCTACTTGACCAGAGGTGATCTTAGGAGCTGATTTGGCAAATGGAGTTGGTTGAGATGTAGATGGGGTGGGAGTTTCTAGTCTGTGATAATGGGTGATGAGCTTAGATGATGAACATGTAGGTAACTCTTAAATGTTGAGTTATGAATGGGTACATACAGTGCAGCTGGCCAAGTAGGTGCTGTTGATGAACGTTGTTCATCTTATTGAGAATCGATCTCCATTTGATAGGCACTTAATGTGCCAAAAGCTCTCCAAGTTATAAAACCCTGAGGTTCTCAGTCCTCCTTATGGTAACAGAATATATGTCCATACTTGAGGAAGAGAACTCAAGAATTTTCAAATTACATATTGATTCTCCAGCTTTACACCTGTAGCTGTTATTTCATCTACAAGTTGGACATACCTTAGATATTGAGAAGCCATGCTCTCATTGTTTACTTTGTAGACGTTCTCGAACCTCTACTTGAGTACCTTGTTTTTCTTGACATCATCAGATCCTTCATACATTAGTTGTAGATATTTCCATAACTCCATAGATGATTTCACTTTTTGAAGGCATGGAAAATAGAGTTTGGAATTGACATCTGGATCAACCACAATGCCTTCAAATCCACTTCCATCTTTTTATATTCTTCGTCCGAGTAGAGAGATAGATCTCTAGGTACTGCATCTCCTCCATCTCCAACGACAGCAACAATCAGGATATAGGGACCCTCGCACATACTTCCATATTTTGATCCTAGTTTCTAATAAAAACCTCCATTCTCACCTGCTAGGTATCGTAGGCTTCTGCACTGAACATGGGTGGCTTGTTGAGAGTCCCTTTTTTTTGGTATCATGTTTGGTAAGTGCAGTCATTTTTGATACAATAAAAGAATAAGATTTTGTAACTAAGAGAATAGAATAAAGAACAAATAGTGACTTAAAGATGGTTACTCTTTTTAGTCGAAGAGCCGAATCTCTGATACCACTTGTTGGATCAGATTATGCACTTGGACAACACTTGAACAATGTTTTCTTTTTACAAGTTGATAGATGTGGAGTACTCTATCAGCAGAAACTCACTAACACTCAAACACAAAAGTAGAAAGAACTAAATTTACACATGTAAATACTTCAAGCTCATTGTATATTTCTCTCAAATCCAAATGGTACAAGACTCTTAGCAAAATTGTTGTTTTAAACTAGGTTATTATGATAGATTATATATTACAAGCTACCACTGTATTCTCGAAGGAATACACGCTAGACAAACATTCAAAACAAAGTAAAGCTAATGTTAGTATTCTATTATGACTTGAAAGGATAAGCCATATTAATTAAAATTAATAAAAATGAATCCATTGACTTTTACATTAATTACCTAGATTACAAAAGGCATTAATGAAGTTGTGTTCAGAGAGTCTTCTGTTAATATGATAGTTGTACCTTGTTGCTTACTATCACAAGAATGTCTTCTGATGTTAATCTGATTGTGAAAAACAACTCTGAATGTTTCTTCTAATAATGGAATTCAGTATCAACAGCTGAAAGTCTTCGGAAGTTTCAATATCGGAAGCTGTTGAGCATTTTCCAATCTTGATCTGAAGAAGTATATTGGTGAAGCATCGTAAGGTCTTATTAGAATGGAGACATTCTGATCTTCATCTTCTTCGGAAGGTCATTCTTCAGTTTTACTTTTGATTGGCTTGAAGACCTTCCGATCTTCTTTTACATTGGAAGACATTAGTAAGATATTGATCATTAAGGCTTGAATATCTTTATATTAGTGTACTCTTAGAAAGCTTTGTCTTCTATATGCTCATTGGAAAGATAGAGTTATTCATCGAAAGTACTCAATCTTCCGAAGGATAATTATTCCTTTCAAAGGCTTGATGACTCCCAAAGTATAATTCTATCCTTCCGATGTCTTTTGGATTTGTAGGAAATGGGATTGGTCAAGGGAGTTAGTGTTTTGGTAAGCACCAACTTTCTACTATCTTACAAATAAAGGTTTTCAAGTGACACATGTTAGCTTTATAGACCAACGAAAAATTGATTTTCTCGTCTCTCTCTCACCTATTAAATATTTGTAAGACGCTTTTTTATATTTTATTTTTTTGCTCTCTAATCTATTAAATAATAATGATTTTATTTAATCTTGTAATAACATGATTACAAAATAAGTCATATTCTTTAAATTTTTTTAAAACTATCCTTGAAAAATACATGATATGTTATTTAAAAATAATAATTTTAATATTTATTTAGTTAACTTATGTAATACACATGTTTTTAACCTAGTAACATAATAAATAAACATAAACAGACGTTAACAAACATAAACGAATACGATACCCTTCACCGCGCCACACGATTCTTTCACGAAGCGCTCTCTCAGATGTTTCCACTCCTGCCCCCGCAAGCGAAGAGGTTTCAAGATACCATCAAACATTCATGAATACAAATGAACAAACATGACCTCTATTTATGTTCGTACATTTAACTAAATGGACAAAATTTCTTGTTTGTGCTCCGTCATTGATTAAACAAACGAACATAAATAAACTTTCCGCTAAACAGTTCAAGTGTTCGGTGAATGTTCGGTTTGTCTATGGCATTGACATATGATATTTATACTGACGAGGCTATAACAACGAACTTTATGGAATCTACATGCCGTCGCTTTAGGCCAAAACCATCTATACCAACAACTTGTCATTTTGTAACTTTTGTTTTCTTGCATGCATATAATTTTGTTGGTATATTTTACATAAAAAAGTCATAATATATAATTACAAGAAAAAGTTTTGTTGCATCTTTGAGTCGAATGTCTCTTCAGAAGCAACTTGTTTATCCTATTTAAATAAGGGTGTAGTCCGATCTTTCTAAGATCCCATTGAATAGCAGAACTATGCTAGGTATGACTGTTTATTTTTTATGCTAGTTATAACGTTTATGATAGGTGATATCAACGGAACATGAGTATAAAATAGAAATGTCTTTACTAAAATGGCTTCATTTATGACTTGTATGCTTAGTTGACGCCTTAGGTTAATTTAGTTGGTAAATCACGAGCCCGTAAGTTCAAGACTAATGTAGTTGAAAAGTCCACTAGTCATACACGCTAAGTTGTCTATTGTACATACCAGCTAAGTCCACTTATATAGTTACTTTGAAAAAAAAAATTATAAACTTGATCATTTTAGTAATTATACCAATGTTTAAGCATCTTTGATTTTTCATTCTATTTTGAAGCGTACAAAATGTAAATGCCATGAATCAATTTTAGTCTTGGGCAAACTTGTTGACAAAAGGAATTGAAACATTTGAAGTGATGAAACCAATGTCCACATGAAATTATGAATATATTTTTTTTCTATCCTAACAATGTTCAATCGCAAACTAAGTCAATGATCGTTCTTTTTGGCCTAACAGTAACTCAATCAATCGACCATATTTATTAATCTCATTTATAATATGACTAACGACTATTTGTAAGATTTAAAAGAATGATATTTAGACAAATTTTACCTTTATCTCTTGTAAAAAGATGATACTTTGAGGGACACAACACCAAAATGCTTCTATGCTTCTAGGGATACAACACCAGAATGCACCTTTACAGAGCTTCAAATTCAAGAACTTCAAATAATCCTTCAAATAGTCCTTCAAAAATACCTAAAAACCTTCAAAACCCAAAGAATATTTTAAAGAAAAGTTCAAATCGGTAAACCTAGCTTGACAGGAACAAGAAAATATATCGTTAGCTCACCTTCAAACACAGCAATCTTGGTGAAATTTGCTCCACAAAAGGCCAAGAGATCGTGAGGAGTCGAGAGAAGCAAAAGTTTTGATTTTGGGTGAAAAAATGTGTGTGAGTCTAATTAGATCCATGTTTTAGCCTATGTTGATGACATGTAGTTGGAAAAAGAAGAGGCCGCACAATGTCGTTTTGTGGTTCGCCTTTAGTTTTCGGGTAATAAAAACAAGGGAATTGATATGTCCTGACGACATGTCTTTGGGACATGTTTAACAAAAAAAAAAGTGACATATTTCCCTCCATAAGTTCATTTATTAATCAATAAAAAAAAATTACATCTATCCCGATGACAAGTCGGTGGGACAAAGTCAGTAAGAGAGTCGAAAAAAATGGGTGCTAATTTTTCCTGCACAAACTTAGAAGCGCTATGCGGATGGCAAGTTGGTGGAAAAGCATAAATGGGAAAAAATCGAGGAGACCTCTATATCAATCAATGAGGTGTCGTCAGCACTAGATAGTCTTTACCGATGACTCACTACAACAATGTTAGCCTATAGCGTCGACCCCTATAGCGACGCCAAAAGTCGTCCCTGCAGATAAGGCTTTAGCGACAACAGGTCGTCGCTATAGGGGTTCATCTGATTTTTTTTGTACTTCACCTATAGCGGCGAGGTGTCGTCGCTATAGGGTTGAGCGGGAACACCAATTATTTTCACGGTTGAGGGAAAAAATAATCAGGGACGACTTGTCGTCGCTATAGGTAAATTTATTTTTTTTTAATTTTCTTTAATTAAAATACCTGAATATCAAAAAATAAAAATTTAAAAAAAATTTAAAAAAAAAATTGCGGCGACATGTCGTCGCTATAGGTTTTTAATATTTTTTTTAATTAATAAAACGTGTAAAAAAACAAACGGCGCCGTTTTCTTTTATTGACCTAAATAGGGTTATGTATAGGGTTTTCGTCCCAGACTTCCCAGAAACGCTCGCACAGTCGGTTCTCCGTACCCATTGACGATTTTTGGCGATTTTCATCATATTTGGGCCATTTGAAGGTATTTTCTATGCTATGAATCATTTGGGATGTTTATTTAACTATCAAACGGTTTTTTTTTGCAATTTTTAGTGGTTTTTTGATATTTTTGAGATTGGTTCGTATTAATGGTTTTTGGTTCGTATGAATGTATATTGGTTCGTATGTGTGATGTAATGTTTGTATTTATTGTGTATTTGGCCGTAGGTATAAGTGTATGTTCATATGTTTGTGTAATTTTGTATGTATATATAATTTTGTATGTACATGAGTGTTGTGTATGTGTAGGTGAATGTGTAATTAGTATTTGTATATATGTGTATGTGTATGTGTATGTGTATGGTTTATCATATTTGTTGTACTTGTACTTGCATTTGTATTTGAATGCTAGATGCATATGTGTTATTATTTAATTGTTTTATTTATATATAGCTATGACAATTGATAAAAGTTGGATAAACTTGCGAAATTGGAGATCTTCGGATTTCTTAAACGGCCGTAGTAACCTCATGGAGATTGCCAAAAATCATGTCAATAGTGAAGGTAAAACTTATTGCCCATGTAAAGGTTGTGCCAATTCAAATAGGTCACTTCAGAATTTGAGTACGGTTTATGCCCACATACATGACCGAGGGTTTCTACAGTCATATACAACATGGGTTTATCATGGTGAGAAGTATCCTAACGCTGCAGATATAGAAAATCTATAGGCTTTAAACACACACACTTCTGTAACAAACAATGAAATGTTTGATGCAATTGATGATGTTATGGCGGAACATAATACAAATGACGATGATGTAGATGAATATGAAGGTGGCTTAGATCCAGAATTTGACGCATTGTTTAAGGAGCTTAATACAGAGTTATATCCTACTTGTACTTGGATGTCTTCTTTAAATTCTCTTGCAAAATTAATGCACATTAAAGTGATTAACAAATGGACAAATAGTTCATTTGATCAACTTTTAGAGCTTTTAAGAGCTGCATTTCCAAAAGAAAATCAAATTCCGTCATCACATTATGAAGCTAAGAAGAAGTTGAGAAAGATTGGGTTAGGATATCAATCTATTCATGCTTGTCGCAATGATTGTGTTCTGTTTTGGAAAGAGAATGCTCTTATGCAAAATTGTCCTATTTGTAATGAAAGTAGATGGGTTGATAAGAATACAAAAGGGAAGAAGGTACCACAAAAAGTGTTGCGTTACTTTCCTTTAACTTCTCGTCTTCGACGAAAGTATAGCTCTCGATTCACGGCAAAAGATATGACATGGCATCATACTGGACGGTCAACGGATGGTATGATGCGCCATCCGGTTGACAGTAAAGCATGGCAAGAATTTGATAAGAAATATCCCAATTTTGCCAAAGAACCCAGAAATGTTCGATTGGGCTTGGCTGCTGATGGCTATAACCCTTTTGGTAACATGAGTCAGACTTGTAGTATGTGGCCAGTGGTGTTGACAACTTATAATACACCACCTTGGTTATGTATAAAAGAGTCCTCTTTCATGTTAACATTGCTAATTCCAGGTCCTAAATCTCCTGGTAAAGACATTGATGTTTTTCTAAGGCCTTTGGTGGATGAGTTGAAAACATTGTGGATTGATGGAGTTCAAATGAGAGATGCATCAACAAAAACTGTATTTATGATGCGTGCAGCATTATTATGGACAATAAACGATTATCCTGCTCGTAGTAGCTTATCCGGATGGAGTGGTCAAGGTTATAAAACATGTCCTACTTGTAATGCCGATACACCCTCATGTCCTGTAACCAATAAAATAGCTTTTATTGGTCACAGACGATTCTTAACTAAGAGTCATAAATAGAGGGACAGTTTGTTGTTTAATGGCAAAAAAGAGACCAGAGATCCTCCAAAGCCATTGACTAACATACTAATGTTAAAACAATTACAAAGTCTTCCCAATCGTGTACCAGGAAAACATCCAAGTCACGGAGGTGTGAAAAGAAAACGTGCCATGTCTAAGTTGAATTGGACAAAAAAAATATCTTTTTTGAGTTAGATTATTGGTCTTCTCTTCTTTTAAGACACAATATTGACGTTATGCATGTTGAGAAAAATGTGTGTGAGAGCTTGTTAGGTACTTTGTTAATGAATGAAAAATCCAAAGACACACCTAAAGCAAGACAAGACTTAGAAAATATGGGTATTCGAAATAACTTATGGCTAATAAGGAACAACAACAAAGTTTATCAGCCACATGCACCTTACTCTTTCACACCCACTGATCGAGTACATTTTTGTAAGTTTATTAAAGGAGTGAGACTACCTGATGGTTTTGGTTCAAATTTTAAAAATAAGGTGTCTAATGATTCTAACATAATCGGGTTAAAGTCACATGATTATCACATCTTGTTGATGCAATTTATGTACCTAGTTCAATTCTGTAACATTCATCATGTAAAAATTCAAGTTATATTAATGGAAGTTGTCTTTCTATATTGATCTTAATGTTTAATATTGATTATATGATTGTGTTATTGGTTGATTTGATTTATTATATATTTGAGTATGAGTATGGTTCATTCGGCCGAATGACTCTATCGAATGAAGTCATTCGCCGAATGAACCAGAGTATGTCTAGTCAGCGAATGAGTCATTCGCCGAATGACTCATTCGACTGAATTATCATTCGACAAATGCCATTCGCCGAATGAGTTGCTTCGGCCTCTCATTCGGCCGAATGTCGACTGCCTATATATACAAGTTCAAATCATTTCAACCTTAACTTTCCAAAGCCCTCCTTCTTCCCTGAGACTCAAGTGTCAAAACCCTAGGAGATTTGAGCAGCTAGTGATCATCCAAGTTCGATTCTCAACCCGTGGTGTTCGATCGTTGCTTCCACGTTGTTCCCACAACCTCGGATCACCACGGTTCCTGTTGATTTCGATTGGAAAACCCTGGAATAGGATTCCGCACTATTCCAGAGGCTGTCGAGTAGTTTTACATTGGATTCGGATTGTTTCCGAGCTCCAGATCGATCCAACAAAGTGGTATCAGAGCTTTGGCTCTTGATTCTACTCGATTTCCACACTAAATCATCAGATCTGAGTTTCCCAAAACCCTGATTTTCGTAACTTCCAAAAACCCTACTTTTCTTGCTTTCCAAGTTACTATTTCATTGAAAAACCAAGGGTTTTTGTGGATTGTTTGTCAAAATTCTTTCCCAATTGTTTTGTTATCATGTCTTGAACTTCTGTACCAAATTTGGTGCTTAGATTTGGTCAAAATCACAAGATATCTCGATTTTCGTTGCTGAAAACCCCAGATCGCCGAATGACGATTGCGGCCGAATAAGTTCAGCCGAATAGCTCTCCATTCGCCGAATAGGTCTCATTCGGCGAATAGCTCCTTCGCCCTTTTCATTCGCCGAATAAGTCTCATACTCCACTCTCATTCGGCGAAATAGTTCATTCGATCAGACATTCGCCGAATAGGTTCATTCGATCTTCTCATTCGCCTGGTGTCATACTCAGCCCTCATTCGCCAGTTTTAGTACATTCGGTCCCCGACATTCGCCCTAATCTTCTTCATTCGCCATTTTTTCCTGAAATTTTTCTAAGTGTTGAATTTTATTACTTCTGATCAAATGGAGGATCTAGCACTCATGGCTAACCAAAACCATCGCATTCAGACTCTCTTATTGACAGAGAATGAGACAGGGAACTCAAATAAAGCTCCTAAGTTGTTGACTTTAGATGATTACCCTCATTGGAAGTATAGATTTGAGATCCATATCAATGGGGTGGATACAAATCTGTGGATGATGATAGAAGGAGGTTATTTAAGGCCTTTAAAAGAGGATGGAACTCCTATGCTTGTTACAAGAATGACCGAGCCTCAAAGGAAGTTGTATGACTATGAGAAGAAAGCATATGCCATTTTGTCACAGTCCATTGCTACAGACATCTTCCATCAGTTTAGACAATTTACATCTTCCAAATACCTCTGGGATGCCTTACAACAAAGATATGAGGGGAATGATGCGTTGAAGAGCATTAAGTCTAAAGTTTTGAGAAAAGAATTCAATAGCTTTATGTATGTGGGTAATGAGTCACTTGATGAACTGATTGCTAGGTTTTATCATTTGTTGAGTGAGTTGTTCAACCATGAGGTCAAAACTACAACTCAGGAGAAAATTCAGTGTTTGGCAAATGCTCTACCTCCAAAGTGGGAGTCTTTCTTGATGGTACTCAAGCAAAACCAGATGTTGGCTCATATGGACATCAATGATTTTATTCAGAAACTGAAAGAGCAGGAGATAGAGAACAAATGGAAAGCCAAGAGGGTTGTGCAAGTTCAGGATCCTTCTCTATACTACTCCACTCCCACAGTCGATAAATCCACAACTCATGCTCCTCTGAAGACTGCTTTTGTTTCTAAAACATCTGAGGCTCCATCTACAGCTCAGATGCATTTCAGTCAATCTTCTTCAACAAGTTCACAACAAGAGCATCATCAGCCTACCGTCAGTCTGAAAACAGAGAACTTTGACAAGGTCACAGTAGAGGTTGCAAAAGAGCATATGGGTCTTTTGTCAACATTGGTTAGCTCATATGATGGATTAGTTGCTGGTCAGATCGGCAATCCATATTTGACCAATGATGACTACTCTCAGATTGATCCTGATGACATGGAGCGAATTGACATTATGTGGGCATTGGCTAGTGCGGTTAGGAGAGCTAAGGAGTTTGTTAAAAGAACTGGGAAGGATATCAATCTAAACAAGGAGTCCAAGTTTGGGTTTGACATGGCATCTGTGACATGCTACAACTGTGGTGAGAAGGGTCATTTTGCCAGGCAGTGCAAACAGCCAAAGAAAGCAGGGAACAAAAATCCATTTCAGCATCAGAAATCCTCTACCGCCAATCCAGAAAGGAGGCTAGTCCCCATTGATTCTCCTTCTCAAGCTGGATCTTCATCCTCTGCAAGTAAAGCTTTAATGGTTCAACAGGATGAAGGGGTGAACTGGGATTTCAGATTTAATGCTGATAAAGAAGAACAAGATAAAGCTTGTGTTGCTGAGATTCAACAATCTGAAGATCAAAGTGAGAAAAGCATTCGGGAAGACTCAATGGTGACTGATGACAAAATCTCAAATTCAGAATCAGACAGTATGACAGATTCAGACACTCAAGGTTCTGATGGTGAAGCTGATAACTCATCTACTCAATTTGCCTTGATGGCAAACTCTTCTGCTTCTACAGAATCTGAGCAGGTATACACTGATTGTTCATCTTCACATTCAGAGTGTTTTAATTGTGTTGATCTTAGAAGTAAGGTCCTTGCTTATCAGACACATAACAGTGCCTTGTTGAATGATCTTGACTTATGCATTGAAGCTAACAAAATTTTAAAATCTAATGAAAAAGATTTTCAAGCTAAACTTGATCTTTTAAACAGACAATTGCATGAGGCCGAGATCGCTGTTCTGAACAAGCAAGATGCTATCACTTCTTATCTCAATACCATTAATGAGATTAAGAAAAAGTTAGCCATAGTCGAGTGTGACTATGAGACCTTGGGTCAGAAGCTCAAAAGCTATGAAAGCTCTTCTTATATCATTGAGCATATGATCAGTAGGGGTACTGATCAGGGGAAGGAACAGGTTAACTATCAAAATTGTCCTCCACCAATCCTCAATGCCTTTGTCAATACTCCAAATGACAAAGATGTAAAGGATTTTCAAGTTACTACTCCGTTAGTAATAGATCCAGTTAGTCTGAGTACAAATCAGAGTTCATCACAGACTACGGGATCACTGGTGGATGGAGTTGTTGAAGATTGGGTCTTTGATTCTGAGGATGAATCAGATTATTCATCTAAGCACAGTACTCCTCAGAATCAAACTCCTATTGTCATGAAAGGTGACCCAATCTGCAAATCAAAGATTTACAAAGAATTATGCTTTGTTAAAGCTTCACAAGAGTCTGAAGCTAATTGTGCTACCAATTCAGCTCTGTTTGGTAACAAAGGGAAAAAGGGTTTGGGTTTTGAACAAGATTGTCAGAAAGCAAATGTCTTTAAATCAACTAGAAAACCATTTTCTGATTTAAAACATTTTCATAAAAAAGGTGACAAAGTCTGTTTTGAATGTGGTGAGTCTGGACACATTGTGAGATTTTGTCCTCATTTGATCAGGCCAAAAGTTGTTTCTTTCAGAAAATTAAATTATGCTCTACCAAAACCGGTAAAATCTGTACCTAAGCCTGTTCAACTAAAGTCTAAACCACCAAATCAGTTTAAGACTTCAGACAAGTGAAAGGAAAACTGGAAACTTTGAATGTTCCAAATGTGATTAAAGTTAACAAAGCAAAATCATCATCCATTTATCTGAAAACCTCTTTTGATAAAAATGCAATTTGGAAAGTTAAATCATCTGAGGATTCTGTTCCACAAATTTCAGATAACTCTCTTCCTAAAGGGAAATGGATTGATGTTTGGATCCGAGACTCTATGGGTCAACCCAAGACTGTAAAGGCTTGGGTTCCCAAGGTAAACTAATTGTCTCTTTATTGTGCAGGTTGCCCCAAAAGCTGGAGTTAACAGCAATTGGATCGTTGATAGTGGGGCTTCCAGACACATGACTGGTGATATTTCTCTGCTCACCAATGTGAATGCAGTTCGGGGTGGATATGTTGCTTTTGCTGGAGATAAAGGCGGTTTTATTACAGGAGAGGGAATTCTGACAAATGGACAAGTTTCATTTGATAATGTCAGATATGTTAAACAGCTGGAAAACAACCTCCTGTCAGTCTCTCAGATTTGTGACAAAGAGTACAAGGTCTTATTTGATGAGTCAAAATGTTACATTCTCAAGCAAGGTGTTAAGATCCCTGAAGATTGGATTTTGATGTCTGATCCAAGGAAGCAAGATTTGTACGTTCTCAATATGGCCACAGCTTCAACTACATCCTCCACAGCTTCATGTTTTATGACAAAGGCAACTGAAAAAGATTCAATCCTTTGGCATAAGAGGATGGGTCATTTGAGTTTACGCAAAATGAATCATTTGGTTCATAATAGTCTGGTTGAGGGAGTTAGCTTGAAGAATTTTAAGCTGTCTGATATCTGTGTATCCTGCAAGAAAGGGAAGCAAGCCAAGCAGTCTCATAAGCTGAAAAAGTTTCATTCAATCAATGTTCCTCTTGAGCTTCTTCACATGGACTTATTTGGTCCAGTGAATCGGAAGAGTATAGCTGGAGATCAATACTGTCTTGTCATCACTGATGAGTATTCCAGATACTCTTGGGTTTTCTTTCTAAAGGAGAAATCTGAAACGTTTGATTGCATTCAAGTTTTGGTTACCAAACTTGAATCACTTTATAAGCTCAAGATTCGTCAGTTTCGAACTGATAATGGAACGGAGTTCAAAAATCACAACATGGAGAATTTTTGTAATGCAAGAGGCATCGTGCAACAATTTAGTGCTCCATATGTTCCACAAATGAATGGTGTTGCTGAACGCAAGAACAGGACATTGATTGAGGCTGCTAGAACAATGCTTGCTGATTCTTCTCTACCGGTTCAATTCTGGAACGAAGCTGTAGCTAATGCTTGTTATACATTGAACCGGGTACTTATTGTGAAGAGACATGGGAAGACTTGCTTTGAACTGCTCCATAACAGAAAGCCAAATCTTAAGTATCTAGAACCGTTTGGTGCTCCATGCACTATGCTTAAGAAACATGAGCAGGGCAAGTTCAATGAAAAGGTGGAAGAAGGGTATTTTCTTGGGTATAGCACTCCAAATAAATGAGTTTACAACATTTCAACTCATAATGTGGAGGAGTGGTACCATGTTGATGTTCAGAAATATTCTATGCCCCCACCTGGAAAAGGGCCAGATTGGATGTTTGATTATCCCAGTCTTTTTGATTCATTCAATATGCCCCCCATGTATTCAGATGAAGATGTTGCTGTTCAGATGTTGTATGATGCACAGAATGCCCCTGATGAAACATTTCAACCTTCATCTGCATCCGTTCCTACTACACAGATAAATGATGACAGCTCAGACACAGATGACAATCCTCCAGCTGCTCCTGAACCAGTTGTTGATAATCTTGTACCGGGTCTTGAGGATTTGAATCTGAATAACTTAGATCCTGAGGTTGAGGTTCCAGCTCATCCTGTTTGAAGAATTAATCGTATTCATCCTCAAGATAATATTATTGGGAGTCCATTGGATGGAGTGAAGACTCGAAGTCAGATTTCTTCAGGAGGTCTTGCTGACATTCTTGATTTTGCAGATGTAAGCTTTTGTGCTCATTCCTGCTTTATTTCTCAAGTTGAACCGCGTTCTGTCACTGAAGCTCTCAAGGAAGAATCATGGGTTGATGCAATGCAAGAAGAACTTTTGCAATTCAAAAAGTTAGGTGTCTGGCAATTGGTTGACAGACCTAAAGGTGCAAAAGTCATTGGCACTCGATGGGTTCTTCGTTGCAAGAAAGATGATCACGGGATCATAGTGCGAAACAAAGCACGTCTGGTGGTTCAAGGATTCAGACAGATAGAAGGGTTGGATTACAATGAGGTGTTTGCTCCAGTTGCTCTACTCGAAGCCATTCGTATCTTCTTGGCTTATGCATCCTTTAAAAGGTTCAAGGTCTATCAAATGGATGTCAAGAGTGCGTTCCTTCACGGTGTCATCAGTGAAACAGTGTATGTCAGTCAACCTCCCGGGTTTGAGGATCCATTGCATCGTGACCAAGTCTACAAGCTAGACAAAGCCTTGTATGGATTGCATCAAGCTCCGCGAGCGTGGTACGAGACACTTTCTACTCACCTTCTGAACAATGGGTTCAGAAGAGGTGTCATTGACTGCACATTATTCATCCGTGAGAAGGACAGTGATTTACTCTTGGTGCAAGTGTATGTGGACGACATAATTTTTGGTTCCACAAATAATAGTCTGTGCAAGGAATTCGAGAAGGTTATGAAAGAAAAATTTGAAATGAGTTCGATGGGAGAGATGAAATTTTTCTTGGGTTTGCAGGTGGATCAGTCTGAGGCAGGGATTTTTATTCATCAAACCAAATACGTTGGTGACATTCTGAGCCGGTTCAGTATGTCTGATGCCAAGCCTGCTGGTACCCCACTGGCTGTTAATCACGGGATTACTCCAGATGAAAAGGGGGAGTTAATTGATGCCACTCTGTACCGAGGAATGATCGGATCTCTCATGTATCTTACTGCTTCTCGGCCAGATATCATGTTCGCTACTTGCTTGTGTGCACGCTATCAATCAAAGCCAAGAGTATCTCACCTCATTGCTGTCAAAAGGATTATGCGTTATCTGAAGGGTACACCGGAACTTGGCTTATGGTACCCTAATGATGATAACTTTGAGCTTACTGCATATAGTGATTCAGATTATGGCGGATGCAAGAGAGATTTCAAGTCAACATCTGCAGGATGTCAGTTCTTTGGAAACCGATTGGTCACCTGGCAGTGCAAGAAGCAGACGTCGGTGTCTACTTCAACCTGTGAAGCTGAATATATTGCTGCTGCTAGTTGCTGTTCTCAAATCATCTGGATTCAACAGCAACTCAGGGACTATGGGTTACACTTTTCTAACACTCCTATATATGTTGATAATACTGCTGCCATAGCTGTCACTAAAAATCCTGTTCAGCACTCCAAAACCAAACACATCGACATAAATATCACTTCATACGTGATTGTTTTGAAAAGAAATTAATCGATGTACTGAAAATTCACACCGATCACCAAAAAGCTGATCTTTTTACCAAAGCATTTGACAAACCCAGATTTTTATATCTGTTATCGGCTAATGGTGTTTTCCAAAAGGATGAAGTTCAATCCTCATCTGAGTCAAACAAATGATCATCACTTTTCATTAGATAGTCTTTGCTTTGTTTATTTTAATTCAGTCTTTTACTTTTTCCTGTATAGTTTATTTTCATCATCAAAAACTCAAAAAGATTTTCTATTTTTTAGGTTTTTAGGGGGAGATATTATGAAATTTGAAAAATCAAAAACAATAGAAAATTTGAAAAACCAAAAACAATAGAAAATTTGAAAAACCAAAAACAATAGAAAATTTGAAAAACCAAAAACAATAGAAAAATTAAAAATTGAGATGGTCTTGTTTAATAAAGTAGTGCATTAATCTTATCATGTCATAGAAGCAGAAGTGAATGTATGAACTAAAATCACAAGAGAATTGTGATGGGATGTACTGATAGGCTGACTATACAAAATGAATAAACAACTTGTGATAACTTAGAAAGTTTGATCTGTGGGATCCATTTTATTAAATCATTTGAGTGAGAAACGGTTTTTGACTCAAATCAAGCATACACCTGTCATCATGGAATCAAATGAGGTTTCATTCAAAGAAAAATAAAAACAAGCTGGTATTAAGCTTGAGGAAAATCAAAAACAAGCTGGTATTAAGCTTGATGAAAAACTAAAAACAAGCTGGTATTAAGCTTGATGAAAAACTAAAACAAGCTGGTATTAAGCTTGAGAAAACTTAAACAAATAAAGTTCGATTCCATACATGTGCCATATTGCTGGGACGGACCTAGCTGAAGCCATCCATTTGGATAGAACAAGAAAAATACAAAAAATAATAAATGTTTGAATCTTATTGAATTCATGATGACTGGTTTTAAGATATGCTGAAATGAGTTTTGAACTGATTTTGATCTTTATTGGTGAAATGAATTGGGGAACTCAATCAGAAAATATGAGTGATCATATAGTTTGTTTAGTAGTTATGTATTGTTCGGTTTATGTCTGGACAAATATATCAGTAATCGTATCATAATGAAATTGTGTTGGAAGTGAAGCGTTCATTGAAGATAATGTGATGTGATTAGAGATATGTGTTATTTTATTAATGGACCTCTCACAAAAACATGTGTTTATTTATTTTTAGTTATTGTTTGTACAGTTGTAGTGGTTGTTTCAGAAAAATACAAAAAGATTTTCTATTTTCAATTTTATTTTAGATGATCATTTGTAGATTCGGATGTCTGTCATATCTGAATCCTGAACCAACCAGACATATCTTCATAATTTGTTAAAAGTTTGTTGCTCAAAATGTCAAATGTTGAAAAAGTTGAGTTTTGGAGGTTTTCATCTCTCATTCGTCCGAATGAGAGGTAAAGTTCATACATTCGGCCGAATGAACTCATTCTGCGTATGAGTCATTCGACCGAATCAATCATACAAAGTGTTCATCATTCGGCGAATGAAAGGTGTCGAATGTCTCATTCAACATTCTCATTCGGCGAATGAGTATCGTCGAATGTCTCAATCGCAACTCTCATTCGGCGAATGTGTCTGAGTCTCAGCCGACCTTTCGCCTAGCTCATTCGGCGAATGAGCTTGACTATATAATAGTCCTTCGGCCGAATGAAGGTCATTCGACCATTTTCTCTTTCGCTACATCAGAGTGCACCTCATTCGGCGATTCACACACATTATCAGTTCTATCGATTTTCTGTTACTCTTGTTAACCCTGCTTCTGACAACCAAGTTCTATTTCATCTCAGGTACTTGGAGATCGATTATCAAGCATTTTCAACCGTGAAATCATCAAAAACAGATAGAAATTTTTGGATTTAGGGTTTTCTGTTTCGCCGTGTAAATAGACCATCAAAATGAACTTGAAACTATCTAAGTCCAGTTTTAAATGTCTTAGTCGGTCGATTCTGAATGTGTGTATGCAAATTTTATTGACTGATTTGATTTTTGGATGAAGGGTTTAAAATTCAAATTTCAGCCGAATGGCGTCATTCGGCGAATGACTCTCATTCGACGAATGACTCTTTCGTTGAAGCTCATTCGGCGAATGACTTACATTCGACGAATGTCTCATTCGATGACACTCATTCGGCGAATGACACTCATTCGACGAATGACTCTCATTCGAATGTCTCATTCGGCGAATGAATGCTATTTGCAACTCATTCGACGAATGACATTCGGCGAATGTGCTCATTCACCAGAATTATCTGTCATTCGGCATATCAGATAGTTGAGATCTAAATTTCAGAAGTTCATCTGATTTCATCTTGTTGTTATATCTGACTTGTACTAACATGTCTATTTCTTTTGTTGTTCAGTATGGCAGGTTACAAATCAGTCCCTAAGCACAACATATGTGCTCATCTGGATTTGACCACACCGAACGCCAAGCACTACTCAGAGATTATTACTTTTCTGAGGCGTTCGAGGATCTTCACTGCTATATCGACTGTTCATGTGCCTTACCATTCGCATCAGCAGGATTTCTGGTCATCTGCTGACATAGACTGTGAGGCCGAGCCTACAGTTATCAGGGGAAAAGTTCAAGGGCATGACATTGTTGTTTCTGCTGAACACATCAGGAGAATATGTGGGTTTCAAGATTTTCCAGATCAGCCATCACTACTTGATCGCTTTTTAGTTCGTGGATGCTTTCTTAGGTGCAAGTATGAGGGTGACATTGGAGCGGGCATTCTCAACAAAGCATTCATGTCTCCACAATTCAAGTATCTAGCTCATGTCTTAGTTCACTGTCTCGGATCAAGGCGAGGAGGATTCGACGACATGCGTGAGACTATCCAGTGTGCTTTTGCTGCTCTTGTGCTTAACAAGCCGTTCAACTTCTCAGAGATGATCTTTATTCATATGAAGGAGAACGTGGTCTTAAAGGGGGACAAGAAGTTTCTCATGTACCCTCGGTTTCTGCAGCAGATCATTGACGCTCAAGTTCCAGATCTTCCCAAGATCAATGCTGATGTTATACGTTTAGAGCACATGAATGACACCACTCTTAACAGAGTCTTGTCATACAGAGGGAAGGAGAGGAAGCCAACCACCAGATCATTATTCGGTCATCTCTCTCGACCTGATTATCGAACTCCTGCTGGTCGCAGATGGAGGCATGATGACTCCGATTCAGATGTGGAAGACATAGTTGTACCAGCTGGTGGAGATGACAGTGATGGTGGTGATGAGGCAGGTCCTAGTGGTGCAGGAGGTGGTGAGAGCACAGTGATTGTGAGCACTGCTGCTATGGTTTCTGGTGAGATAGGTGTGAGTTCTGGTGACATAACCACTGCTGCTACTATGAGCATGGTTGATGTGAGTGGAGCTGTTACTGGTGGTGACATAGATATTGATTCATTGATGGATTTAGACTTCCTGGCCACTACTACCACTACTGTTACTACTTCTGTTGATGCTTCTGTTCCTCATATTTCTGAAGGTAGTGCTGAGTCAGAGGACTCTGGTGATGAGGGGGTTGTTGGAGATGGTGATGAAGAGAGCACCGACTCTGATGATGTTATGGAGGAAGGCTTTGAGAAGGTGATGGAAAGTGGCAAGATGGTTGTCAGGAAGAGGAAGAGAACTGAAGAGGAGATGGAGGATATTACTGATCCACTGTTTATACCAGAGTTTGATATCTCTCCTCCACCTCGGTCTTCTGCTTCTGCTTCGGTGGCTGTGACTGTTGCTGCCTCTCAGCCTACATCCTCTAGGGTTGGAAGGGGAAAGAGATCAAGGTTTTCATTCCAAAGGAGGTCAGAACTGACTTCAGCTGCTACAACTACTGTTACTTCAGTAGCAGCTGTGTCAGTTTCTTCACTGACGCGGTCAAGGGCTGTTCTTACACAGACCACTATTGCCCCTCTGACCACTCCTGTCATTCATGAGCCAGTATATGTTGCTGCTTCTTCTGGCCCGTCTACATCAAGAGCTGATATGTACATACCTACTGTTTCAGTTGTGGATCAGCTTAGCACACTGAACAGTATGGTTCTCAGGTTGATGGAGAAGAACATGGAGCAAGAGTCTAAGATTGCTCAGCTCACCCAAACGATAAACGATCAGGATGCCCTGTTGCTGCAGGCAGCTGATCAACGAGCTGATCTTAGAGCTCGTTCTGCTCAGCAAGAAGAGCAACTACTCAAGTACATAGATGAACATAACCAGTTGGCTCTGACAGCCTCTGGTTTCAGCGAGAGGATTCTCCTGTTGGAAGCTGAAAATGCTCGCCTTGCTGAACTTGTCGAGGGTTCCAAGGAGGGCATTCCCAGGATAGAAGGTGCTGAAAACCGTTCCGATGAATCAGACAAGGAGATAGACGAAGACGAAGAAGAAGAGTCTGAGGAGGAACAGGTTGATTATGAAGATTCTGAGAAGGATGAAGAATCTGATGATGATCATGATGATGAGGCCAAGGACGGATCAGGGAATGGGTCTTCTGATTCATCGAGTACTGATGATGATGACGATGATGACCAGGCCCCTCCCTCATCAGAGATTCGATCCAAGAGAGCAAATGATAAGAAGAAAGCCTCTTCTCAACCTCCTCCTGCACAGACAGATGAAACCACAACGGCCGAGGAAGTAGAAGCTGTGCCCTTGAGACGTCAGCTAGATGAGACGTTGACTATGATCTTGGATGCTCAGGGCATTATACAGCACTCGGTCAGCTATGACAAAGAGGAAGGAGAGATCATTCACTGCCTCTCCAAAGAACAAATTGCTGAGTTATTCAGGTTGAATCCTGATGACGTGGTTACTGATGACACCTCAGTTCCCATTTTTGAAGAGCCTGAACCAGAACCATTTGATGATGTTGATGAGGTGATTCTGGAAGATATTACAGACGAAGAGTACCCAAAGTACACATCGGCTGAAGACGAGCTGCCTACATTCACTGAACCATTTGATCAAGAAACAGAGGATCTTTTGGTCAGATATCTGGAAGAACAAGTTGAGGCAAGCAAGGCTGAAGCAGATGACAGAAAGAGAAGAAAAGAGGAATGGGCAGCGTATTGGGAAGTTTTGAAGAAGCAAAGCACCAAGAAGATGCCAGCTACACACAAGAAAGTTTATAGGACTAAAGGCTACAAAGCTGGAGGTCAGATTCTTAGCTGGGCATACTTCCATGATCTTGGTTGCTACGCTGTGAAGAGAGAGAAAGGGATCGACTACTTCAAACACCCACATGATTTCAAGACGTTGCCTGGATTCGAAGTAAATCAGTTAGCACGTCTGAACATGCTATACAGTGACGACTCTGGGATGTCTGCTTGGTTTTCTCGACAGATCAAGTATGAATACCGGAAGAGGTGGGTGAACTTTCAACCACAACAGCCAGAACGATATTACTTACCCGAGATTGATGGTGATACTCGCAAGCACAAAGTTATCCTGAAGTGGCTTCCCCCTAGAGTTTTGAAGAAGATTCCCTTGCGGAAGATGCGACAAGACTTTATGGATGGCTTCCGATGGTGGTATTATGATGGGAGAACTGGCGAGGCTGTGATAGTATTGTGCAAAGACAAGAAGTGGGAGACCATAAGGATATTCGAGCCCATGTGGTTGACAAATATGTCCCACACTGATGTCCAAGCTCTTTTCAGGCACCAAATCTTCTTTGATGTTCAAGACATGGTGCAAGCTTTACAGTTCATGAGAGTGATCCGTCTCTGCAGCATTTTCAAGATACATGCTGGAGCAGATTGGAAAGTTATTTCTGCCAAATACTTCAAGAAGGTCACTTCCACAAGCTGAACTAGGTCCAAGGTGAAGTTTGTTGATGCAATTTATGTACCTAGTTCAATTCTGTAACATTCATCATGTAAAAATTCAAGTTATATTAATGGAAGTTGTCTTTCTATATTGATCTTAATGTTTAATATTGATTATATGATTGTGTTATTGGTTGATTTGATTTATTATATATTTGAGTATGAGTATGGTTCATTCGGCCGAATGACTCTATCGAATGAAGTAATTCGCCGAATGAAACCAGAGTATGTCTAGTCAGCGAATGAGTCATTCGCCGAATGACTCATTCGACTGAATTATCATTCGACAGATGCCATTCGCCGAATGAGTTGCTTCGGCCTCTCATTCGGCCGAATGTCGACTGCCTATATATACAAGTTCAAATCATTTCAACCTTAACTTTCCAAAGCCCTCCTTCTTCCCTGAGACTCAAGTGTCAAAACCCTAGGAGATTTGAGCGGCTAGTGATCATCCAAGTTCGATTCTCAACCCGTGGTGTTCGATTGTTGCTTCCACGTTGTTCCTACAACCTCGGATCACCACGGTTCCTGTTGATTTTGATTGGAAAACCCTGGAATAGGATTCCGCACTATTCCAGAGGCTGTCGAGTAGTTTTACATTGGATTCGGATTGTTTCCGAGCTCCAGATCGATCCAACACATCTTGATGCAACGATTGTTACCAATTGGAGTTCAAGGATATTTGGCCGCGAATGTTTCAATAGCAATTGTTGACCTTTGCACGTTATTTCAAAAACTTTGTGCTCGATCATTATATATGAAATAGATGGAGAAAGCAAAAAAGGAAGTGATCAAAATATTATGTAATTTGGAGTTAATATATCCTCCGGCATTTTTTGACATAATGGTTCATTTAGTTCTTCATTTTCCTGAAGAAGCTATTCTTGGTGGACCTGTGTATATGCGATGGATGTATCCGTTTGAAAGATACATGAAGAAGCTTAAAGCTTATGTTAGAAATAAAGCAAGGCCTGAAGGCTCAATAGCAGAGGGTTATGTTGCAGATGAAGCATTAACATTTTGTTCCATGCATCTTGAGGGTATGCAAACCAAATTCAACCGTCCAGATAGAAATGCAGATGCCGGTATTCCTACAATGTCGACCAATTTCAAAGAAGAAAATCATATTACTTTCTGAAGAGACTAGAAAATCATTGGAATGGTTTGTATTGAACAACTGTGATGAAATTAAAGATCAAAAATCGTAAGTTTTTTATTTTCATTTTAATTATTCATTTAATATATATTTATAAACCAATTGAAGTTTTTTCTATTAATCCAGTGAATTTGAATCCGAATTTCCTGAACGTGATGTAAAAACAGAATTTTCTTCTTGGTTTAGATATAAATCAAATACATCTTCGTTTATATCTTCATCTGACGAATTAAAGGCACTAGCACATGGTCCGTTGAATGCATATTTGTACACTGCTTTCATAGTTAATGGTGTGAGATTTGTGGTACACAATCGTGATGTTCGATGCACTACTCAGAATAGTGGTGTTTTTACAATAGGAGAAAATAAAACTCCATTTTATGGTCAATTAGAGGAGATCATAGAGATGAACTATTTACATGGTTACTCGGTTGTATTATTTCGTTGTAAATGGTTCAACACATCGGGTAAACGGTTAATTAAGAAGAACAATATTACTGTGATCGATGTTAGCTGTGAATGGTTTGTTAACGAACAATATATTTTAGCTACACAAGCTAAGCAAGTGTTTTATCTCCAAGATCCTTCTCGAACCACCGATAATTGGAGAGTTGTCGAAGACGTACACCATCGAAAACTTTGGGATCATCCAAGTATGAGTGTTGTTAATGAAATAGATATCTTACATGACACTCAATCATCTGATTATAACTTGGTTGTCGATGATGACTTAAGAGACAATGAATCTTTTGAGTGTAACTTAGTTGTCGACTTAGGGTTTTTACCCATGAGAACGGCTTCAGAGGAAAGTATGCGTGATGAAATTCTTATCGATGATGATGATGAAGAAGAGGAAGATGAAAATGTTTACTTTTCAGATGAGGAAGATGAAATAAATGACGATGTTGACAATGAAGATGATGATGATATTGAAGACACCCAATATTGTAGTGATGATTCCGAATAAATGTATGTTTATTGCATATTTATTTTTAAATATACATGTTAACATTTATTATATGTTGTGTTATATAATTGCTACATATTATATTGCTTATTTTAACTTGTTAAGAATTAAGATTATGTTTATTATTTTTTCAATGAAGGAATGGCAGATGTAGCACGATCACATGGTGGAGACAGGGGAAATGAACCTCCTTACGGTCCTCCATATAATTTGCGAACTGGTTGTGAATCTTGTAAGTTGTAGTATTTATATGTTTTATTATGTTCATTGTGAATCTTGTATATTGTACTATTTATATGTTTTATTATGTTCATTATGAATCTTGTAAGTTGTAGTATTTATATGTTTTATTATGTTGATTGCTAACTTTTTGATTAAATTGATGTAGCAAAACCCGCAAAAAAACGTTCTCACGGAAAAAACTTAAACTTGTATGACAAGTTTCAGAAAAATGGAAGCAGGCCACTTTCGTTAGAATTTGACTACTCCTCTAACCAATTTAGGGCTGTTGGAGAGAACTACCAATTGTTTGTGAGATTGGTTTCAAACGAGGTTGATAGGCATGCCCCATTTCACTACCGAAGTTGGCAAGAAGTTTCTGGTGAGATCAAAATGTCCATCCTTACCACACTACATGTAAGTAGTCATTTTAACTTTTATATTAAATTTTCTAAGTTTTTGTTGCTTTGTAATTTCATCTTTTCTTTTTGTAGCACTACTTTGATCTTCAACGATATCATAACACTGAGTACTGGGAAGGCATTAAGCAAGGGATCCAATCGGATTGTGCAAACCGTTATAAGGATCGAAAGACAAAGCTTAAAAAACATTTTGACAAAGTTGGAGGTTACGATAACACTGAAAGAGCAAAGACAAAACCACCAGAGGGCATGAACCCATATGCTTGGGTTCAAGTTATTGAGGAGCTATTTACAACTCCCACATACCAGAAACGTTCTCAAGCAAACTCAGCAAATCGTTCAAAACAACTATATGGGAGTTATCATGGGACGCAGTCTTATGCACAAAGACGATACACTGAAGTAAAATCTTACAATTTTCATTATATGTGTAAATATATATTTAAAATTTCATTAATATAATATTTTAATTGTATGTAAGGTCTAAGAAACCGGGGTTGCAAAACATGTTGAAGTTTGGAGGGAGATGCATTGTAAGGGAAGCTCAGGTTGGTACAATGAGATGGCAGAAACTCATTGGGTAAGTGCATGTCTTGTGTAATGTCTTTGTAAGTGAGATTAGGTTATAATGACTCATATGAGTATGTTTGGTTAATTTTGACCCGTTAGGAAGTTTGGTTTTGTGTAATATGTCTTTGTATGTGAGTTTAGGCTATTTTGACCCGTTTATAGTTGCAATTGTATGTTGTAAGTGTATATGCGTATATTTGGTAAATTTTTACCCGTTTGTAGTTGGAATTGCATGTTTTAAAGGTATATGAGTATGTTTGGTAATTTTGACCCGTTTAGAGTTGTAATTGTATGTTGTAAGTGTATATAAGTATGTTTACTTAATTTTGACCCATTTATAGTTGCAATTGCATGTTTTAAGTGTATATGCATATGTTTGGTAAATTTTGACCCATTTGGAGTTGTAATTGTATGTTTTAAGTGTATATGCGTATGTTTGATAAATTTTGACCCGTTTGTAGTTGCAATTGCATGTTTTAAGTGTCTATGCGTATGTTTGGTAAATTTTGACCCGTTTGTAGTTTCAATTGCATGTTTTAAGTGTATATGTGTATGTTTGGTAAATTTTGACCCGTTTGTAGTTGGAATTGCATGTTTTAAGTGTATATGTATATGTTTGGTTAATTTTGACCCGTTAAGAGCTTTTGGTTTGTGTAATATGTCTTTGACCCGTTTAAATGATTAAATGTAGGGTAAAATTATGGACGAGAAAAACAAGTCAATGTCAAGCTCGGGTGACGATGATACACCAATTAATGAGGTTGAAATACTTGAAAGGTCGTTGGGACAAATGCGTGGTCACATTCGGGGTGTTGGCCGAACGGTGAAAAGTGTAACCCCGGATGTTGCTCCAAGTATATCGTATACACCACACAATCAAGATTTGTATGATGAATTATGACAAGAAAATGCTCGTTGGCAAGAACAACAAGAAATTAACCTACGGATGCAACAACAGATAAACGAGCTGATGTCACGCCAAAAAGCCTTTGACAATCCTTTCGAAAATACCTACAAACCAACCTTTGAAGAAGAAGAAGAAGATGATGATGATGATGATGATGATGATGGGAGTGAATAGGATTTCACTTGGGTTATCTTGTGTTTGTTTGGATAATTGTGTTTTGTGGTTGAATTTGGATTCGGATGTGTACTTTTAAACATGTATTGCGCATGCGCGCATTAGGATAATTATGTTTTTAGTAATTTGAAGATTTGGGATTGTTTTAAATTTTATAGCAGGTTTTTGTACAGGTTTTACACAGGATTTTGTACAAGTTTTACACAGGTTTAAAAAATAAAAAATAAAAAAAAAATTTGTTGTTCACCTATAGCGACGACAAGTCGTCGCTATAGACTTGTACGGAATCTGGTTAAAAAATAATATTTTAATAATATTTTAATCAAAATTATTATTTCAATTTTTTTTAAATTGAAAAACTGAATTTAAGTTTAAAAAACAAAAAAAAACAAAAAAATAAATAGGATCTATAGCGGCGACATGTCGTCGCTATAGATTAACCTATTGCGACGACAACAACAGCGACGACTTGTCCGGGCAACAGCGACGATTATGGTAGTTTATTGCGACGACAATTGTCGTCGCTATACCTTTGTATTCTTGTAGTGACTTTTGTCGTCAGTATAGACTTCATCGGGATAAGATGAAATTGTTGTAGTGAGAGACTCATGTTTCAAGTACAAATAAACAAATACAACTAGACTAATCAAAGTGTCCTAACAATAAGTTTATCTGGTATATAATAAATACTACTCATTGGTCATATTGGAGTCGAATTGAAATGAGATTCAAGAACTACGTTCAACTCATTTTTGTATTAATTATCTTGATAATTTGTTCAAATTAGCTTGCAACATAACCCATTTAATGTTTAAAGTTAAATTAAATGCCTTTTTAGCACTATAAAGTGAAAAAAAAAAAAAAAAAAAAAAAAAAGAAGAAGATTGAAGACAACTTTAATATCGATAGAAGAAAGGACCACAAGAGAATAGTAGCCATAATATTGAAGCTGGGAGTTATTGCCTATCTTTCTGCCACGCTAGCTACAATATGAATTTGATACCCTACCAAACAATCCATTTGGCCTAGAGTATGTTACAATCAAGTAATTTATAACCGTTAATGATCAAATCAAAGGCGTATTTCAATCCGTTTGAATGGTCCAGTGTTCGAAGATAGATAATAGACAAGCCATCTATCATCCCAAAAGAAGTTAAACCACTTCATTTCAACCCTTAGATGTCACTATTTAAACAATTAAACAGCTTCAAGAGAGTTGACTGAAATGTACCCTTGGGCTTAAGGGTGCATATCGCTATCCTTATATGCACAACATATGCATAGGCCTACAAACATGTGGTATCGTGAGCACGCATGGTTTTGACCATTCAAAAACTGTGAACTATCAAGAGGTAGCATTTTAATGATCATTAAAAGGTTATCAAACAACCTCTGAAACAATTAAACAACTACAAGAGAGTTGAGTGAAAAAGTACCCTTGGGCTTAAGGGTGCATATCACTATCCTTATATACACAACATATGTATAGGCCTACAAACATGTGGTGTCTTGAGCATGGTTTTAACCATCATTATTTTGTCTAGGGTTCAGATCCTTTTTGAAAGCCTTGGGATCAAAGGTAAAAGAATACATTTATAATATTATGTTGCAAGAGCAACTATATATAATCATCTCCCTGTAATTGTACCTTAGCTACCCCCCACCCTACCCTACCATTACCATCATACCCAATGGCAGATATAATATATATGTTTATTTTATAATTATATATGTTGGTGATGGTGCAAAAAAGTTGCAGTGAAAAGAGAGGTGTCTCTGAAGCTGAAGGGTATATTTCTTTTTCTTACTTTCCTTTTTTCAAGGGTTGCTTTAAGAAGAGACTTTAAAAGAGTGAAGAGTGCAGCAGATACTGTGAAAAAAGCATAACTAAATATCACACACACACTCACATACAAGTATGTGTTGTATAGTATTCTAATATGGGTGTCTCCTCAATCTTTGAATTTGAAGAGATTCTTTTCTAAAATTGCTCTTGCTCTCTCCACCATCTTAGTTTATGATCACAAAGTTTAATTGTTTTTCTTGGGATTTTCAAGATCCCATCCCTCCCTTTTCAATTCCCTTTGTTATTTAAATTTCTTTTGTGTTAATTTTAAGAAAAAGTGCTTCCAGATCAATATATTTTAACCTCAATCACCTAAACTATATATGGAGTCCTCAAAATTTCATCAACAACATCAAGATCATCAGCCTGTTCATGACTCTTCTTGCTATGAACTCTCTTGGTCTCAAAACCCCATCTTGTAAGTCTCTCTCTCTCTCTCTCTCCTTAGATCTCTCTCTCTCTACATCTCTCTTGGTTTCTATATTTGGAAACTTAGGTTTAGTATTTTCAGTCAAAATTTAGGACTCTAGATTCATAATTGTGTTCCCAGAATCACTCAAACATATCAAAGTTACTAACTTTTTTTTTTTTTCTTGGTTACTAGTTAGGGATTGGAATTTCATCAATCCCTAATTAGGGTTTTTATCTAATCCATTTTTACTTGCCACAATTGAAGAGTATTTAGCACACGTTATGTGTGTTCTATCTTTCTAATTTTTCTAATTTTTACTTGCAGATACAATACTAACGTCGGTTCAAACATAAGAGATCTTAAGCAACACGAGGACACTAATATTGGTTTTGTACCTTGTCACAATACTAGCAATCCTATGTTAGGATTACCCATGATCAATGTTTCCAACAACAATGTACCAAGCAACCCTACTGAAAACTTCATGTCACACGAGCTGCAACGTCGTCTTGCACGAATGAAAGATGAATTCTCAAGCCCAGAATCATACTCAAAGTTTTCAGAATTGATAAATAGTAGCCCAACTTCTAGTGTTGAAGATTTGCATGTAACCCCTTCTCCAGGATACAATAACAATCAAGAAATGTTCCTTAGAACATTCTCGAACGGGTGTCAAATAAAAGGCGGTCAGCTTATCGATCAATTCTCTAATGAAACTTCAAACAATCACTACCAAAACAGTTCTAGTCGAACATCATCCAGAGGGACGTTTACGCAAATATTTCCAACAATAAATGTTCCAAATTTGAATCGATCTCCAGCATCAATTTCTTCAAACTCTTTTGATATGAACTTGCCAGCAGCTTTGGATCTGTTTGGTTCACCAGCATTTGATGGGAATTTTAGCTATTCTTCTACATTTAATATGCCCCATCAACTTGGAAGCTTTTTCAAAGACACTTGTTTGTCTTATGGCCTTGATCAGATGCATCATCAACCAAATCACACACCAGTAGTTTGCCATAGTAAAGTGAGTTTCTTTTCTTTATTTTCTTTGTCTCATTCATTATATATCTGTCTTTTTTTATATAGAAAGTAAAGGAGAAATTAAGGATCCAATGACTATAGTCAATATAACCTCAAAAGCACAATGACATATACTAGCTTAAGGGTGTTACTAATTTATTGTATTATCAATAATTTATGAGTAAATTTAGAGGTCTATTATATATACAAACGTCAAAAGCATCAAAATCTCTCATCTTTTTGATACAAAAACATAACATTTCTAGTAAAATCTGATTATTTAGTGGGGTCTGAAGACTCGTTTTTTTCGTAATATTTTTTAAAAATCAAGGCTTATGTCATATAATATTGCCCCTCTACATGTAAACCGTCAAACAACCGATTAACGGTTAGGGCTTGGCTTATATCCCCTAGCTAATAGTTGTATGATTTTTTGGTCATAAAATAGTTTAAGGATGACGTATCGATCTGAGTTTGAGGAGGCCAGAAATGTATTTGTATCATGGTCAGCTACTTATTATTATCATGTACTTGTCAAAAAAATATCTTCATTAAGTTAACTTCTTTTTTTTTTTTTTTTCATTTTAAACTTTTTCATTCTCCCTTTATTTTCTTTTCTTTTATATGCTTTGTGGCAGCAAACCCTGATTTCAAAAAGTGATAAAGAGATACAACTTTTCTGTTAATTTTTTAAAGTTAATACATGTTGTGTTACATGATTAAATAAAAATATAAAATAATAAATATATTGAATATTTTTTATTTTAAAATATTATTGAATTACCATTCAATTAAATAATAAAAAATAATATTTTTTTAAAAATTCTAGATGTTTGGTTTAAAATATTTTGTTTAAAAAATTGTTTTTGAATGTCATTTTTCAAACTATTTTCTTGTTAGTTATTATTTTTTCTAGAAAGTATTATTTTTGACGAAATTTGTTTTAATAATATATATATTCATTTTTTTATTTTTAAAAAGACATGTTTTAAAATATTTTGTATTGTTAAAATAATTAGTGGTTTAAAAAATATTTCAAATTTTACAAAAATTTCACAATTTATAATAATGTTTTGGGGTAATTTTGTAGAAACATAACCTAGTTTTGATTTTGTTCCAATTAAATCACTAAAACTTTGTTTTGTTTCAGTTAGGTAAATTAAGTTTGATTTATGTTCTAATACTAGATAAAAAAAAACCCGTATAACAGGTAATCTTGATTCGTTTATGATTTATAAGTGAATTTTTAGATTATTTTATGACCCGTTTATGATTTTATAACCCGTTTATATAACATTTTGAAAAAAACACATAATGCCAAAATGAGTCTAAAATACGTCTAAAACCTTCAAACGGGTCATAAAATCATCTAAAAATTCACTTATAAAGCTTAAACGAATCAAGATTACCTGTTATCCAAGTTTTTTATCTAGTATTAGAACATAAATCAAACTTAAGTTACCTAATTGAAACAAAACAAAGTTCCAGTGATTTAATTGGAACAAAATCAAAAGTTGATTATGTTTCTATAACATTTTCCCTAATGTTTTTTCAAAAGTATGTTTTTTTGACAAAAATGAGTTTTTCAATATTTATGAAATCTATATATTGGATAAACAATATAATTAGTTTTTAATTTTAATATTTAATAAAACAGAAATGAAGTTAATATAAGAGATAGAAACATTAATATGAATATGAAAATATATCATATAAAGACAGACATATGTTTATTTTATGTATTTTTTAATTTAAATATTCAAACAACAAATCTTTTACCGATAAAAACCATTTTTTTTCCAAATAATTAAAGATTTCCTTAGTGCAAATTAAGAAGTTGTATATTGTGAAAAAAAAAGAAAAAAAAAGAAGTGTATAACAATTTTCAGAAATTTAAACAACAAGTAGTTAATTTTTCAGAAAATCAAAATTGTCAAGACATTGTATATTTTCAAAAACAAAATTATATATATAACTATTTTTTTTAAAAAAAAAAAATAGGTTATAGGTATATACGGTATGCCAATGATACTATTTTTTTATGTTTTTATTGTTAAAACATATGTATAAATAAAAGCAATATGTATTTAATGTAATTAATTGATTATGATGTATAAATGATAGGATATATTGATACATTAATATTAATCCCTTTTTAAAAAATTTAAAAAGTAAATAGTCACTTTCAAGAAACTATCATTGGGCTTATAGCCTAGTGGTACTCCTTGACCACCAGCAATAGGATGTCTTGGGTTCGAGTCTCGTCTGGAGCTAAAAATGTTCTGGGTGAGCTAGGGGGTTTTCTCAGTGTGAGTTTCCTCCTAGATGGTGTGGTGGTTTCTCGATTCAGCACTCTCCAACGCCCGGATTTAAATGTTTCCGGAGGTTGGTAGCGGTCTGTGGTCGCAGCGCGTGGGTTGTTGGGTCCGAGGACTCGTTTAGCTATTCAAGTGAAACTTTAACCCAAGATTTTTCATAAAAGAAGTCAAAGGGCTACAATTATACTAATGGAAGGCATCTAGACCGACTTTGTTTTTCCTTATTGTTTAGCAACATTTCCCTCTTTTTTCGCAAAGCAATTTATCCATAACAAGTAAAAGTTGCCATTTTTTTTTCTTGCGTGCCTAAAAGTTACCATCAGCTTTATATGCATTCATCTCCTTTCGATGAGGCCAAGATGCAGTCTTTAGTGACAAGATGATTCAATGTTCAAACTAAACTTTAATTATACAACTTTCAAAACTTGTTGCATGCAGCTGCAATCATCATCCTTCAACTCTAGAACAGGCTGTATAGAAGCAAAAAGACCAGCTACTGGTTACATCAACTCAAAGGCTCCTCAAGCCATGGTACAAAAGAAATCCAAGTTGGAGCCACGTTCATCTTGCGCACCGTTTAAGGTATCAACATTCGACCGATTGTTAAAATATGTTAACTAACTAACTAACTTATAAATGTATCACACGGTTTGAATAAAGAAAACATTAGACGTTAGTTAGCTAATGATATAAAAACTATTCATAAAGTAATTAAATATGAGAGAAAATAACATAAATAAAAGTAAGAATTAATACACAAAGAGTAACACGTGTTTTATTATTTATTCTCGTGTTGAGAAAGAAAAGTAAGTTTTAAGAGTCGTAAACAGTGACATATGTTTTTTAATTACTATTTTACTAGTATAGTTTTTTTTTTAACATGCTTGGCATGAATTGTGGTTTTGTATATAGAGATCGATTTAGTATGTACATGGTTACAATCTAACATGCAAATTTGTGAAAGAAGTTAAAATCCATTATAACTAACTAGGTTACAAGATTCGTGTATTACATAAGTAGTAAATGATTAATGATCATATAATAACTATTCATTAATTAATATTAAAACAAGAGAGAAAAATAGAAAAGTAAAAGTAAAAATACATAAAAATAATGTAGTTAACATTTGTCCCATCATCTAATAGCAAACAAAGATGAAAAAATATGGTTAAAAATTCATATATAATAACTATAATGTGTTTTATAATTATTTATTTATTAGTATAAATTATATACTTTGGAGCAACTTATGTTTTAAGTACGCACGTAGATGCATTTGAACATACAATTTGGTGACAGAAGCTAAAATCCAACTATACATAGAAAGAGAGATTATATTATGTGAAAACTTGATATTATAGAGAAAATTCTTAAATTTTATCTAGTGTAATCCATATTAAATTATATTAAAATCCAGATAGATTTAAGTGTTTTCTCTTTAAAATCATGTTTTCACATGATTGAATCCATATATGTATTTAAAAAGTAAAGTTGGCCGGGCTCTGAGTAAAACATTTCTATAAGTAGAAAGTTGAAGTCTTCGATCTACAACTTCCATCCAAAAATACGCAGATTGTACGCCGATTAGATAAGTGACCGGCCATGCTTCAACTCTACCAAGAGTTGACAAGAAACATCTTCTTTATTTCTGTGCGAAAAGTGAGTGACAACAATCCACTTTGGTTTAATTTTACATGCATCGTGCGTGATGATTTTGACGAAAGTACCTACATATATATATATATCAAGTTAATTACCAATAACTTTTTTATTGTTATATAATTATTTATATTTTTTAAATATCAATTTTCTACTCATTCAACTAGATTTTATATTTGTAAAGATTTAAACACACATCACTTTTATAATAGATAATCATGCATTTCGTAACACTACAAGGGTATGTGTTGTTGCTAGTTATATGTGTAACTTTGTTAATCGTGAGTTATGTTTGTATTTGTATATGTAAGTATTTATTTGATACGTCTCCATGAATTTTTGATAATTTGAGTGTAACATATATTTAATAACTTAAATTACATCAAATCCGATTCAACGCGCGCAACTTGAACGTATGACTCTATAAAGCTAACATCATACCAACTCATAACTTTAATGCCTTTGTGAATTGAACTCAAAAACTCACTCAATCTAATTAAGTGTAATTAATGGGCTATAAACTATGTTTTGAAATGTGTTTTGAATTAAACCAGGTTAGAAAGGAGAAATTAGGAGACAGAATTTCAGCACTTCAACAGTTGGTGGCTCCTTTTGGCAAGGTAATGTTTTGTCTTTTCTTATCACTTAAAAGTTGGTAGCTATCTTTCATGTAAATTCTCTGTATTTTTTTATGTTAAAGTAATTATTATTAACTTCAAGATTAAGTTAATTTCTTTTTTCTATATGTATTTTTAAATAATTTATCTGAGAATTCCTCTCATCAAATTATTTTTAAGGACTAAAAAATATGATACAATTTATTACTTGGCTAAAAAAGAAAACATTTTTGTTTAAACTTAATTAACTTTACATATCAAAACACAAATATTATAATTTGACAGTACTTTTTTAGTGTTTTAATAATTATTGTGTGCTTTACATGTATCATTTTCTTAATTTTTAATGATGAGAGCATTTTAGTAATTGTATGTTTCAAATATTGTGTAATACGTACGTTTGTGCTGTAATATTTGTCATTATGTTTTATATTTTAACTTATTATGTGTTATTTTATCATTGGTTTTTGGATAATAAACAAATTTGTAAGTCATTATTTAATTTTAATGTATACATAATAAAAGAAAAAAATCGTGTTGTCTTAAAATTTCGTTTCTTAAAACATTACTTTAAAAAGAACATATTTCTAACTATTATGTTATGCGTATCCAATATTGTGTTTATGCTTTAAATTATTTCGTATTATTTGTATTGCTTTGTATGTTTATGATGAATTTCTTATTATTTTTTAACTATATTTTGTATATTAAAAGTATGCAATTTTGTTATTTTAATATTATATTTTTCAAAACTTATCAACCGTAAAGATAAAAAAACTGAATGATAAGGGGACAATAAAAAAGAAATAATGAGACGTTAGAAAAGGTAAGTGCCTGAAAAAGATTTTTTAATATATTTAAATAACAAGAGTATACTCAGCTTATTTAAAGATAAAAAACACTTGTTTTTATGATGTATTTTTTTTTATAATCACGTCATATATAAGTTGTAAACAAATAAAAATAACATTTTACTAACTTTTCTCTTATGCAATTTCCATAAACCATTAATTTTGTATTTAAATTTGTGCTATAGTTTTCACATTATTTCAACCTATATGTAGGTGCATATGTGGGTGTATATAGATATAGATTTATGTGTATCAAAACAGTGTCTTGTAAAACATGGGTAGCAGCCCGGCCTATGAATCTTACTCTAATTATGTTTAAAAGGCCGGTTTATTTGTTTTAATTAAAAATGTACTTATTATTAATTAGTTTAAACAGAAGTGCTTTCTGACCCATACTAGCTACCTAGTTTATTTTCATATAAAATTACGGGATAATGTTAGAGAATATTTGCAGACAGATACAGCGTCGGTGCTAATGGAGGCTATCGGATATATCAAATTCTTACAAAATCAAGTCGAGGTACCATTTTTACTTCCATCTTTCAAAACATTCTTCTTGATTTTATTAATTAATATTTTTAAATCTGGTACGTATAGGCGTATAGCTGCTTGAGTACGTCTCTCCATTATGGCCAATAAATTATTAGATAATTTAATCAATATTAGATGTGTGTTTAAATTCTTTAAAAATTGTGGTGTTTTATTTTTTTAAAAATTTAAATATTCTTGGGAAAAAATTAACGTAATCACTAAATTAAATTTAGTTAAAGGCTTAAGTAGTTTGATTTGAGCTACTCATACATTGCTTTTAAGAAAATTTATCATTTTACATTTCTGTATTCGGTTTTAGTAAAAAAAAAACAAATAAAGTAAAAAGAAAGAAAAACAAAACTAGAATGCACCTTAGAAAAATGTAAAAATAATTTATAGACAACACATTCTAGTTTAAACACAAAGATAATATATTAAATTTATTAACGTATACAATAGAATATATTATAATGTATTAACAACATGTATTGCCCAAGTAAAATAAAATATATTGTAATTTATTATTGTATACAATATTTAAAATATGTCTTTAATTAATTACAGAATCCAACTTTGATTTGGAGGTTGTATAAATTTCTTACAGAAATCACCGGCCTTTGATCTAACATGTTATAAATTATGTTTTTAAAAACTCAAATAAAAGTTTTATATAAAAAATAAATCTTATCTTATCTTACTATACTAATAAACAAAAATATATTATGCCACTTGTAATGTTTTTACACCACTTTTGCCACATGTAAACTTTTTATCAAATTCATTTAATTCTCTCATAGTAAATAATTATATTCTCTTTCTTATTAAATAAATATAACATTCATAACTAATAATACTATTTATCTTTTATCTTTTATCTTTTTAAAAAATAAAAAATATTTTATTTTCTAGAAAATCAAAGTTAATTAAAAATAAGTTTTCTTTAAAAATGACTTTTTATAAAAAAAAATAAAATAAACTATAAACCAATGTTTTAAACAATAAGATTTTTATAAACCAATGACGGTTTTTAAATTTATTTTAAAAGCCAATGTTAAAAAATGATATATAAAGTTACACTTTTGGTCCTTATATTTAGCATTATATTTAAATTGAGTCATTAAAATTAAATAATTACATAAATTATATTTTTTACCTTCTTGATTTATAAAAGTTAAGACTTTGATAGAATACAAACTAAAGCTTAATTATCAATTAGTTTAAAGATAATAATTGTTACAAACCAAAAAATATCACATATTATTTGTATAGTTATTAAAGTTTTCTATTACTGTTTTATTACTTAAAATATTTATTAATATGTAAATTAATTATTTTATCTTAAAATATCGTTTTATAATTTTTAAATTTTTTGTTATTAACTATATAATATTTTATATTAAGCCCGTGTAATACACGGGGTAATAATCTAGTTTATTTATAAACTTAATAATTAATTAAGATTAAATTTATTTGGTTAATAATATATGTTAATCATTATCCATATTTAGTATTCATAAGCATCAATAATTAAATATAAAAAATATGTAATAAATATAACATTTAGTCTAGTTTGATAATTATTTCTATTCGTTAAAGTCAATACGAACATGAATTTTCTTTTATTATAACATAAATTCATTAAGTAAATAGTTAAGCAATAATTAATGATGATGTGCAGACACTAAGCGTGCCATATATGAAGTCATCACACAAGAACAACGGACTCCCGACGCGAGGGGTAAGAATTTGTTTTATATTTATTGATTAAAGCTTTATTTTACGAGTTTTACATCATGAATACATACACACACATACGTATAGGAAACCCACACAAATTTTTGTCATATTCGTCTTAATAAAATAAATAAGTTTTATTATACGAAAGACTTTTAACATAAGAGTTTTTTTTTTTTTTTGTTGAGTTAAACATAAAAAATACAGCTTTTAAATTATATATATCATTTCATAGTAGCAAAGATAAACATCGAATAATTGGTTAAAAAGAAAAGAAACATCATAGTTCACATAAGTTTTGCAGATTAACATGACTATCAATTATACATAAGAGTAATATTAATATGTGACTTGGTCATGTTCTCAACATGCATATTAAAATTAATCAGCTTATATTTATGAGTTTTAGTTTAAATTAGTTTAATATAAACAACTTTAAATAGTTGGTTTGGATAAACTATATGTGAATCAACATAAAACATATAATTCATCAAAATATTTAAATACATCTTGTTCATTCAATTGTTATTTATGAACTTCACGCTTATAATAACATACAAATGTATCATAATATCA
This sequence comes from Mikania micrantha, assembly GCA_009363875.1. Taxonomy (NCBI): domain Eukaryota; kingdom Viridiplantae; phylum Streptophyta; class Magnoliopsida; order Asterales; family Asteraceae; genus Mikania; species Mikania micrantha. The sequence continues at coordinate 40,319,855 of CM018692.1, forward strand.
TAATATTACATAATAAATGATTATATTATAACATATAAGTTTGTGTAAAAACGGTTGCGGAATAGGACCTACCCGATTTGTGAAGATTAACCATTTCTGAACAGAGAAAAGTCTTGAAGATGGGTGAAGAACATAAACAAGAGTCTGAGATGTAATGTAAACTGATGAACAAACAGATGATTTATAACAATAGTAGTGCAATCATTCAACAAGATTACATTACCTACCCCTCTCATGCTCTCAAACTCCATGGATAAAGAATCCATGGAGTTCATGGGGAGAGCTTTCTCATGATTACATTGAAGCACACCCTCACACACTCTCTTGTCTGTGTTGTTTTGCTACAAATGAGAATAATCTCTATTTATAGTGTCACATGACCTAAAACCCTAAAAACAACAAATAGAACAAAATGATAATAAATAATAAATAATAAATTAAGCTCTATCATTTGTTGTGGTCTTCGGGTCTTTTGGTCATCAAGTGTCTTCGTAATCTTGAGTCTTTAGTGGCTCGTGCGGTGACTCGTTGCTCCCTAATCAACAAATACATAATACTTCATGTTTACATTTCATATATCCAAATTAACCGTTGGTCTTGACTTTTCTAGACCCAACATTCTCCCCCTATTTGGTTAGATGAATATAAGCCAATGCAGAAGTATGATGAAACAAACATGAATAATAAGATTGAACTCATGTAGATTCAATTCATGTTTCTTTCACCGCAACAATTTTGAAGCTTTCTTTATTCCATTTCTCAAACCCAAAAGAAACTTCTTGAAGTTCCATGGCTTCCATTTATCTTCTCCCCCTCTAATAAAGCTCCCCCTACGATTAAAAAATCTTAATCTTCAATCCCAACCCAAAAGATATCCGAATATAGGGTGTCAGTCCAAGTATAGGAAACCCAGCCTTCCTTGTAATGAACATGTGACAAATAAAGGTTCAAAGGTGAATGTAAACAATATCCCAACAATTTGATTCTTGAGAGTCTTCAAAGTAGAAACAAGAAATCTTCTCATCAATGAAACATAAGTTTTCACTGATAAACAACCGGTAACACACTTGCCATCAGGTTTATCCATCAATCTCCCGCTAAACTGATGATATAGATAACTGACGTGTGAAGATCCATCAAGTCTTCAAAAACAAGTAGTGTTCTTCGGAAGCAATTATTGCAAACCGGTAATATGTTCCATGCAGCAGATCTGGAACACCAATTGGACTTATAGAATAGACATCATTAACTTATTTTGATTTTCTGATGATATATAAGTTTCAGCTCTATCATGCCAAGGAGTAAAGTACTTCCAATGATGAAACCGAACGAGCGAACCAAAGGCTAATGTGTTTCAAAAGTGATGTCATATGTTATCAATTTCTAAAGTGTTTATTTGAGGATGCATTAGCACTTGGACATCACAGAAATAAATACTTAAGAAATGGACATTGCATATCAAGAAAAGACATCACTTATGAAGCATTTTGTTAATTTGAAAGTGCTAATTTGTAGATGCATTAGAACTTGGACATCAATGAGCACTTAGAAAGTTAACATCTTGTCATACCAAATGAGGGAACCAAAGTCAAATGTGTTTCAGAAGTAAAATTATATATTGTCAAATTTTAAAGTGTTGATTTGAAGATGCATTAGAACTTGGACATCATCCAAATTAACACTTAGAAATAAGACATTACATATCAAGAGATGATTTTACTTAAGAAATATTTGGTTAACTTCATAAGTACTGATTTATAGATGCATTAGCACTTGGACATCATAAATTAGCACTTAAGAAGCTATCCTCCTTTTATACCAAAAACTTTGGTTCTTAGAACAGTTTAGTTAACTTCAGAAGTATTAATTTGCAGATGCATTAGAACTTGGACATCACAAATTAACACTTAAGAAACTAACTTCTTACATACCAATAATACCTCTGCTCTTTGGAAGTAACTCTCGGAAGCAATAGTAATTCAATTTCAGAAAAAGCTTCACTCATCAGAAGGAGATGTCTTCAGAAGATGCTTCGGAAATAGTTTCCAATCGGAAGCAAATTATGCTTAGGAAGCAACTTTTGCTTAGGAAGCAACTTTTGCTTAGGAAGCAACTTATGCTTAGGAAGCAACTTATGCATCGGAAGCAACTTATGCTTCGGAAGCAACTTATGCTTCGGAAGCAACTTATGCTTCGGAAGCAATTTTTATGCTTCGGAAGCAACTTGTGCTTAGGAAGCAATTTTTTTTATGCTTCGGAAGCAACTTGTTCTCAGGAAGCAATTTCCAATCAGAAGTAGTAGCCATAGGAAGCAATATCCATAGAAAGCAATAGCCATAGGAAGCAATAGCCATCGGAAGCTTATCATTTTAAAGAATATCCATGGTGAGCTTCCGAAAACCAATCAAATAAAACCTTTTGAAAACCCTAAATTCAAGAACGCCGTCGTCATCATTATGTTCTTTTCTGAAACAAACCCAGCTGCCCTAAAAATTTTCAACCGCCTCCATTTTTATCAAAGGAACAAAAATTTGATTATTCATCTGATGACGATCAGATTTGGGTGGGGTTTTGACATATATAAGGGAGATTCAAAACCCACTTGTGTTTACCATTTCAAAACACAAAAAATATAATCCAAATTAATTGAAGAACGTAGAACCCAGAACAAGAACATCTTCAAAGAACTTTCACAAAAATTCACAAAATCAGGGTATTGAGCACAAGTTTAAGAGAATCAATGGTTAGAATGATAATCTCGGGAACTTGGCTCTGATACCAATTGTAAAAACGGTTGCGGAATAGGACCTACCCCGATTTGTGAAGATTAACCATTTCTGAACAGAGAAAAGTCTTAAAGATGGGTGAAGAACATAAACAAGAGTCTGAGATGTAATGTAAACTGATGAACAAACAGATGATTTATAACAATAGTAGTTCAATCATTCAACAAGATTACATTACCTACCCCTCTCATGCTCTCAAACTACATGGATAAAGAATCCATGGAGTTCATGGGGAGAGCTTTCTCAGGATTACATTGAAGCACACCCTCACACACTCTCTTGTCTGTGTTGTTTTGCTACAAATGAGAATAATCTCTATTTATAGTGTCACATGACCTAAAACCCTAAAAACAACAAATAGAACAAAATGATAATAAATAATAAATAATAAATAATAAATAATAAATAATAAATAATAAATAATAAATAATAAATAATAAATTAAGCTCTATCATTTGTTGTGGTCTTCGGGTCTTTTGGTCATCAACGGTCTTCGTAATCTTGAGTCTTTAGTGGCTCGTGCGGTGACTCGTTGCTCCCTAATCAACAAATACATAATACTTCATGTTTACATTTCATCTATCCAAATTAATCATTGGTCTTGACTTTTCTAGACCCAACAGTTTGCATGTATATAAGCCAAAAAAAAACTTAAAACTTTTAAGGAAAATATCAATAAAGAAAGCACATAGAGTTCGGTACTTGCATGTGAAGCTAGGGTCACAATAAGCTAGGCAATAGCAAGTACGCTTGATTTTATGCAAAGCTCAATAATAAGAGGATACATTTTATACTTTTAACATGTGACTTGGTCATTCATTACCTAGACTTGTTAAAACTTTGAGTTACGCCTAATGGTCGCCTCCCACATTAGACCACCCACAGTGGAACACCGCGGGACGAGTGGGGTGCAGCGGGCCTGCGGCATCCGGCGGGAACACCCCCTCCTCGGCGGGATTGATTTTGTGAATTGGGCAGCCCCGCCTCCCCGCTTTCCTCTCTCAATTTTGATTGGTGATTGTGGGTGTTTTAAGGTTTAATGGGGTGATGATGTGACATAATGTAGAAGGTTTTTCAGTGAGGTTACCATTAAGGGGCTTTAAGATTTTTAGTAAGGTGATGACGTGGCAAAACTTTTCAGTGGGGTGAAAATTCTGTGGGGTGCGTATTACGGATAGTCTTATTGCGCTTAATTTACAATGAACGTACCTTACTTATAATCCCATTTAACCTTAGCCCGAACCATTCTAGTGGTTTATATACCATTTTTATTCTTACACCTTGTTCACATATATACACATACTTAAACACATGCTATTTTCCATGCAATACATACACATTTATGCACATGTACATGTTGCAACATACACACTCACCAAACACACTTACATTCATACCACACACACCCATACAAAGTCAAGGCTAACACAAATTTACTTTACCCACACTTATATATGCACCAACTCTTGATACATACCTCCAAACATCACATGCACAAACCCTCAAACACACACACACACACATCCACACCCTCAATGTCTCGGCCTAGCTTCACACCACACTTGGCATAATGACAGTTCACATGTGTTATGGCTATGGCACAATCACACATGTTTCATTTACATCCCTAAACCCATATATACTAAATACAATCATTCGTACATACGATGCCAAATCAGCCCCGTGTACAAGAACTTGATATAATTAACTAGTAGTGGGAGATTAGTGAAGCTCAAAGATTGATCTGTTTAGCAATGTCGAACCTTGTTAGGACGTGCGAAGGACGCACTTGCCCTTACCCCTAAACGACTGATAGTCACCATGGAAAAGGAAGGATGCAATTGTTGTTCCAAAGAGGGAAGAAAAAATTGTTGATTAAAGAAATGGAGTTGGTTTGCCGTTCGAAGGCCAAGGAGATGAGAAGCTCAATAGGTGGTTGTTCAAATGGTGAAATAGTGCAGAATAATTCCGTTCATATGCCAATAAAGTGGGGTATAAGCATTGAAAAAGAAGAATTAATGATTGTTGTTCAAACGTTCCTAGTTCCAAATTGAATTATTATAAAAAGTATATATATAGGTTTTTGTAGAAAACCCCAAAAAATGACTAGGTCGTTTTAAAGAAATTAAATAATTAAATTTTACACTTTTGGCCCCTAATTTAGGCTCCTATTTTCGAAACTCCCTTTTACTTTACTCATGTATTATTTAACACCCTCAAACTTAAAAGAACTCAATCTTTATCAAGTAAAAATTCCGTTCATCTTCGATTGAACATGACTATATTCAACAAACATTAATATAAATTTCAAGGCCTTACAAGTCTATTCTCATTGAAATAGGTTTCATCCTTGCAACCTTTTACATATAAATTACAAGTGGGCAAAGAAGTTTCATCTCATCCTGAGACTCCTAGTAGACTCAAACTCTTTATGGTGCTTCCATTGTACATTAGAATGTTTTATGACCTTGTTGCATAATTGGTTTTCTTTTTGGAATATATTCGTTGTCGTCTTTTCATGTAGTTCAATTTGTCATACAATTCAATTTCGTTTAGTATCACATGGATAACATCACCAGCTAAACACTTTCGTAAGTTAGATAGATGGAATGTCAGGTGAAATTCACTCAATCCTTTTTGCAGCTTTAGTCGATATGCCACTTTACCAAACTAGCTGAAGCTCTTTAGTCATATCCATTACCATGGCTTTGCTTCCTATCCCTCGCTTTCCAATTTCACCCTAACACACTACTTCGTTCATATAATGTTTTGTATGGTCTCCTCTTAAAGTTGACATGGTAACTATTGTTGAACAAAAATTCCACCAAAGTTAAGCAATCATTATAACAACTACATAAGTTAATTATGCATGCACTAAGCATATCCCTTAAGTTTTGGATGATCAATTTTAGACTATTTATTGGTTTAAGGATGACACACGGTATCGACATTAACTTCATACTTATAGACTCTTGGAATTGTTTCTAAAATCTATAAGCAAATTGTGGGTCCTGATTAGATTTTATGGAGAATAGTAATTTTCATCAAGCGATCCACAATCACCCAAATGATATCGTCATGTTTAGTTGAATGTGGTCTCCTAGTGATGAAATCCATGGAGATGTGCCTCCTTTCATTTTGGGTCTTCTTAAGGCTACACATAATTATAAGATACCAGATGCTCATTTCTTACTTATGACAGGTGAAGCACTTGTTTACTTATTGCATGATGTTAAATTTCACTTGACCACCATTAATCCTTTCAGAGTTCTCGGTTCATTTTTGTGCCGCCGAGACAAACAAAATAACACGAATTATATGCCTCATATAGGATCCTCAGTCTAATATCAACATTTAACGACACCCACATCTGACCAAATCATAGTTTATTTATGAACTTGTTTCGTCTAAACTATTTACATGAACAAAAGATACTCTTAAACCCTACAATTTATTCATTTACCTTCCTTTAGTTCATCCTTAATCTGATTCAAAAAGTCGTGTTACCACCAAGCTATATGAATTAGACTGTGTAGCCAGATACTCTTAAACCTTACAATCATATTCCAAAAGGAACTGAAGCCATTTTCATAGTCTCATGTTCATATCTTTCTGTAAAATAAGTACTTTACAATCTTTTGATAATTGTAAATGGCACACTTGACTCTACACATATATTGTCTCCAAATCTTTAGTGCAATAATATAACAGTCACTTCCATGGTGTGATTTGGATAGTTTGCCTCTTGAAATTTCAAAACAAGAGGCATATGCTATTATTTTTTTCCCTTTGTATACATATCCATCTTAACCCTATCCTTGGTAGGATACAACCAAATATATACTACCACATCTTTGTTTCCATCATACAATGCTAGGATATAATCTTAACTTACTCTCTTCTTTAGTTCTTCAAAGTCTTTGTCTTAAGTTACACCACAATCAAAATTCTCCTTCCTTCGTAGTTACTTGGTCAATAGTGTAGCTATCTTGGAGAAATCCTGAATGAATCTTCTTTATTTTCCTACCAATCCAAGGAAGTTGTGAACTTTTATCATTTTTATTTGAAGACCCCACATTATCATTGCCTCTACTTTAGTTGGATCAAAATTATTCCTTGCAGACTAATAGCATGTCCCAAAAATTTCACCTCACATAGCAGAAAGGCACACTTAAAAGAACTTGGAATAAAGTTTTTCCCTTTTTAACATGTATAATACTTCCTATATATAATAAGCATGATCACCTTTGTTCTTTAAGTAAGTCAAAAGTCCATCAACAAATATGATAACTAATTGATCTAACATTATTCCACATACCTAATTCATTAAATTCATAAACAACAAAGAAACATTCACCAATTGAAAATAACTTATAAGGAACTCATAGTGTCCATAAGATCTTTGAAAACTTGTCTTTAGAATTCATATTCTTTTACTTTTAATTAATAATATACCGATCAAAGATCGACTATTGAGAACTAACTTGCCCTTGTAATTGATCAAATAGATCGGCAACCATTAGTAACTGATACTGTTCTTTACCATAAATGTATTCAGTTCCATGTAGTCTTACACATTCTCAAGTTTCCATCCTTTTTCTTTACACATAATGTTGATGTATCCCAATGTAAGACAACTAGTCATATAAAAACCTTATCTATTAAGTCTTATAGATGGGTCATAAATACCTTCATTTTTTTAAGCCAAAAGATACGGTGCTTTAGTGACAAGCTGAGCCTTTGGCATAAGATCAATTTCAAATTATAAATCCCAATCATGTAGCACTCCCAATAATTACTAAGGAATAAATCAGGAAAGTTGCAAACCACATGTACCTATTCTAATGCTTTCATCTTCGTCTCTTTATCAATAAGATAGGTTAGAGAAGATCTACACCTAATAGAAGCTATTAAACATATCACCATTACTCGACAGCCAGTGTTAAGACTTGTGTTTCACCAACATTCCATACTTAAAATTACATCATATGGAATAATTTAACAATAAGCCTATGGACCTCAGTCTCAATATAATAGTCATCAATGGCGTTTTTCATCCTAGTGGACTTACCAACATCAACTCAATACTAAAGGGTGCTTATATCTTTCCAACATTATCATGTAATACATAAAAAGTAGTAGCCGTAAACTCATACTAGCAATATAATCAAACAATATTGATGCAACGATATCATTAATTAAATTAGCACTGGTCACCACATTATGGTTAGTTATTGCTTATTATCTTGGCATTGTGAAATCTTGAGCTTTGACTTTAAGCATCTCATTCCCCTTACTACTTCCAGGCTTCTCAAATCTAGTAGTTTCCAACTTTGTTTTGATATAATCATTCCTAATATAGTTGAAACCATGGCATTGTGAAATCTTGAGCTTTGACTTTAAGCATCTCATTCCCCTTACTACTTCCAGGCTTCTCAAATCTAGTAGTTTCCAACTTTGTTTTGATATAATCATTCCTAATATAGTTGAAACCATCGTAATTATAATATTTTGTAACATTTGTGGGAAAGTGCCCCTCCTTTCCACACTGATAGCACTAGGTGGATTCGACTCTACATTCTCATGGGTGGTTCTAGACACATGCATTGCAAGAACTTGATTTTTATATCCTAATCTTCCTTACAAGATGTCCACGTTTATTATCCGTATTCCTCTAGATTCATATAACTATTTCTATATATACTCCTCCTTCACCAGTTATGTCTCCAATACATCATCCCACATGATGCTACTAATCTTAGTTTTTGACTTTAAAGGTATTGTGAGCATGCCCTTTACATGCGTTTGAACTCTAGAAAACACTTCATATGTCTAGCCTTGAAAGTTAGAAATTTCTTCTCAATCATGTTTATCTTTTTATTTTGGGATAAAACTTCAAATCACCCTATTTTGTCTTTCTAACTTCTAAATTTCGCATGCAATCTTATCTTGCTTCACCGTGAACCATCGGTTTAGGGCTTTATTAGTGAAAGAGTATGTTCCAAACTTCACAACTTTGTTTTCTTTACATTCACTGATGAAAATAATATCATTCATGGTGGATATATAGTGTCAAGTATCTACAATATCCTTTTGCCACGAAAAGTAAAAAATTACATCCCTTAAATGACTTATTATTACATTGTGTATAGCCAATTAATCCTATATCTTCTTCCCAAAATTTCAGCCTCTTTTTCAATTTCGTTATCCTAATGGAAATTTTCCATTCTTGGCATTCTACTAACGAGTGGTTAGCATTTGCCCTTTCCTCGACCACCACCATGAGCACCACTTCTCTCTTTTTTGTCATTAGTGTTTTTCAAAACAATATGCAAACTATAATATGTCAACCAAGATAGTAGTTTTTGGTGTAATAATAATTCTAAATTGTTAATAATATTGATTAGGTGTAATTAACTATTTACTTTATTCAAATCATGAGCACAATATCGTTCACACATTCATACTTCTTTAACTACGTACTTTATATATGATCTAAGCATAACATTCTACTATGTTCATTTTTCTCGTCGCATCAAGCTACCCTTGAATAGCATTCCTTGTCTTTGGTCACATTTTTAGTTTAATTATAGGAACTATGGGAGGCAAACATCTCTCAACTACAAACTCTAATACCATCTTGAAAGGCCCTAAAGCTAGGAGTGCTCTCTATTGGCTTAAACATAAAAAAAAATAACTCTTAAACCGTAAATATCATTTCATAGCAGCAAAATAAACATTAAATAGTTGTTCTGAAAGAAAAGAGACATCATAGTTCATAAAATTTTTCTATATTAAAAGGACTAATTATAATATATAAAAGCAATCTTCATGATTTGTGTCTTGCTATTAATAAAACCTGCTTAACCTTACATGAATACTAAAACAAGTCAACTTATGCTCATGAGTTCTAGTTTATGTCAAATATAACATTATTTACATTGATAGTTTATATAAATCACATTTTAATCATCATAAAACGTGTCCTAAATCACAATAATCACATAAGTACACATCATTGATTCAATTGATGTCACATGGGCATCATACTTATATTAGCATAAAACTTCTTTCATCTAAGGCCTATTAATAATTACTAGACATCCCTCAAGTTTGAAAACATATGTCTGGTATATATCCCAGGTTTAACAACAAATGTTATATATACATCTATGTTCTAACATTATGTTTTATGTATAATAATATCACATAGCTTCATATATCATTAACCCATTACATAACATCACTACATCATATATCATCATATCATTGTAACAACAACATGGCATCTCATATTACTATAATATTACATAACACGTAGTTATATCTTAACATCTAAGTTTGCATGCATATCAATTACAAAAAGTTATTTAAAAAGTTTAAGTTACATATCAAGAAAAAGGGAAATATAACTATCTGAATGTAAAGCTTGGGCTATACTCAACTAGGAAAACACAAGCAAGTGTGGTCCCGTGAAAAACATAATGAATATTAAACACATTTCATAGTTTTAACATCTGACCTAGTTATTCAATATCTAGACTCGTCAAAACTTTTGGTTGGGCTAACAACTGCTTCCCCTCCAAATTGTTCTTTACAATGAACGTACACATACTAATAATCCCATTTAAGTTTAGCATCAACCATTCTAGTGTCTATACCATATTTTCTTCCTTACACCATTGTTCACATAATTATACCCAAGCTTACATTCATATGCTAGTTCCCAATACACACAATCATACACATACAAAAGAATGAAAAGATGATACCCACATTCACTGACACTTACACTTGATCATGCATTCATACCACGCTCACCCACACAAAGTCATGACTAACATCAATTTGCACCACCCATACTCATGCATAATCTCTTGATACTGCAAGTTAAATTTAGCAATGTAGTCGCGAATAAATAAATTGTTTCTTGTTTTCTATATATAGTTTTTCAACATTAATGATTAAGAAGGTAGCCATTGATCCATTTTAATTGTATCATTAGATCGTTTTAACTTGAAACACGAGAAAATAGATAGAACAAATTGACAAATATCTTTTTAACTTCCTTTACAATAGTTGGGATGTTTTATGAATAATTTGATAAAATATGTAAATGTGTAAAATTATACAACCAATTTTCCCAAAATAGTAAGAACAGACAATGATAAGTAGGTGGAATACCCATGTAACCCATGACATTAAGAACATATTTTATGCACCATGTTGGTTCCAAAATCTATGTCCATTTGATACCCATGACATCAAGAACATATTTTATGCACCATGTTTGTTCCATAATCTATATTAATTTCATCTAAAACCAATTATATATGAACTACTAGGATTAATAAAATACTATTTGTACTTGAATACTAACAAGGAATAAAATCATGTATTTGCTTTCAGGTTCTAGGAGACGCTGGTAACAAAGATAAAAAAAGAGATCTTAGAAGTCGAGGGTTGTGCCTTATACCATTGTCATGCTTATCATATGTTACTGATGACAATGGAGGAGTTTGGCCAACTTCGTAATCAATTTCAAGTCAGTTCCAATAACTCACACTGACTTGAATATTCTATGATTTGATTTATATCGTAACGATATGAAATTAACTAGCTAGGGCACTATCAATCAAGATTGTGACAAGATCATATAGCTAATTGGATGTATTAAGTAGGTGAAGAGGTTTTTGTATGTTAAATATAAAGATGGAGCAAATCTGGTCATTTTTAAAATAAAATGTTTAGGATGGACCATGTTTGATCCATTGATTAGTAATTAAACATGTTAATTATGTTATTGTATTTCTTGAACTAGAATGGTCATCTACAATATTATGTCACCCACTTGTTATGACTTAAAGGGAATATCTGATATATGGTGGACAAATAACTTCTAAAAACATGATAATTTAAAATAAAATCTATTTTACTCATAAATATTCACATCTTGTACTATAAATCTATAATTACAAGAACATAACTCTAAACAACCATCAAAGAACAAATCCCATTATTATAATTCAGCATTAGGTGATTTTTAAGATTGGCTTTCTTCGCCAAGTGAAATTTAGTGTATTTATTCTTGTCATTATTAAACAAGATATTATTGACGTGTCTTATATAAAAAAATAACACAAAAATACATCAAAAGTAAAAATAGTACAACCAAGGAAAGTTATGCATAATAGCCTCATTAATCTGGTTTGTTACATCAATCAATAGATTTATTCTTTCGTTCTATTAATATATTTCTGGCTGAAGTTTTCCAAATTCAAAGTTAATTTTCAAATACGGTTACCAAAATTTTATCAAATGGTGAAGGATGTGAAACCTACGGGATGATCAAGCAATCAATTAATGACTCAAAACTTACTAGAATTTATTTTTATTTATAAATAGCTATAATCTCATATATTATATTAGTCAAATAAATAAAATATTATATACTTAGTTTTAAAAAGTTATGCATTAAACGAACTTTTTATTGCTGTAGTTACATAAACTCACATCTTACATATATATATATATATATATATATATATATATATACTATTATATAATACATATTAGAATGACAAAATAGTAATTTGCTTAAATCTCTTAAATTTAAGAGTTTTACAACTCTTATAACATATGGTACAACTTTTTAATTCTAATCTAAATGTTTGTTTGTGTTTTCACTTTGTCCTATATTGGTAGGTTTTATGAATTTAAGTGAGATATATAGTGATTATAAAAAAATCCTTCAAAACAAATGAATCATTTCTTGACATTTTTGGTACATTTGACCTTTTATGTTAGTAGTTAAAGTCATTTTTAGTTAACTACCAAGTTAAAAAATTGCTTTTGTTATGGTTATGACTCAAGAACGAACCATGCAAACCTTTAAAACATCCAACTTATTAAGTGTTGTGTTTTCCGCTGCAACGCGCGTATACTATACTAGTATGTATATATAGATATATCTATATGTATACTCTATTAAAAAAATCTTTTGTTGAACGCATATTAATTTTACATACTTTTAACAGTCTTTTCTCGTATTTCTCTCTTATTAAATATTTATAAGCCAACTTTTATTAGATTTTAATTTTTCCATCTATTATATGAATTACTAATAATTCTATTTAATTTGAAAAATTAATATGATTATATCATAAGTTATATTTTTAAAAATTTTATAAAATTAACTGAGAAATTTTATGATATTTATAATAACTATTTTTAAAATTGTTTATTTAACATTTGCAATGCAAAAGTTTATAACCAATTGTTTAATTAAATATAATGTGCCTATTAACAAATAAAGTTCGCGAAATATGTGTTTTAAAAATAATAAACTTTGATTTGATAATTTCAAATTTTGGAAAAAAAAATTCATATGTATGCTTACTTTTTTATATAACTAACAAATGTTAATTTAATTTAATATACTTATTCCTTTAAATAACCTTTTAGTTAGTAAATTAATTTAAATTGTAATTTATATTAATATTTATTAAACACTAAAAGCAAAAACTTGATTTTTTTTTAAAACGCCTATTTTTTATTTTTAAATGTATTTGTTGGATCGGTTTGTTTAATTCAAACAACACACAAACAGGATCTTCTCACAGTCAATCTAATAGACGCGGAATATCTATTAGAAGGATCTTACAAACACTTAAGGATGAACAAATAATCTTTGAATAAGCAGTAAGAACACAAGAGTTAATTCAAGCTCAAAGATATATTTCTCTTAAAGTATAACAAGTGTACAACGAACAAGCACACGCACACACACTTAGTCGTTTTACAATGAGAGGTTATATAGCCAAGGCTACAACCGTATACTCGTAGGAATACAAGTTGGGTATACTAGACAAGTACATAAAGTAAAGCTTATTCTAGTATAAGGAGTGTCTTAACAGGCTAAGACACTCAATTGCAATTATTACAAATATAGACATTGACTTAACCAAAGACTAGCTGGACACACAAAGCATTTAATGTTGATGATCTTTAAGGCTTTAGATAATCTTTTGCATTTAATGCTGAGGAAGGGAAGTAAGCTGCTGTCTGACTTTCGGTATGTTCTTTTTGTGTTTGATCAGACCAGCATGTCTTGTGTCAGTCCCTTTTGTACTATGAAAGTAATCAGCTACAGTCTTTGTCAGAGGATAAACCTCGGAAGTCTTTGTCTTAGTCCTTGGTGCAAAGAAGAGTCTTCGGAAGCTTTAAGTCTTCGGAAGCTTTTAAGACTTCTGAAGCTTCAATACCTTTAAGTGTTAATTTTCCGAAGCAGTTGTCTTATATAACCTTCGGCAGGAAGAATCACTTCTTCCTTCCGAAGGCTTTTAGACATTGAAGCTCCTATACTTAGACAAAATAAGAAGTTTGGTGAGTATCAGCCTTTATTAGTCTTTACAGTATTATTAACATACAAATCATTCAACCACGTTAAATATTTGATACTTTTTAAGAAAATCACTCGTTACAAATAATTAATATTATTATTCTTTTTTTTATTTAATATTTTAACGCGAATTGAACTTTTTATATTTATAAACTTAAAAAGAAACTTTTAAATAAAAATAATTTTGTTTTGAAACTTTATAATATTTTCATATTATATTTATTGGGTTAATAATATATTATATACTAGGTTATAACCCATGTGTTACACAAGTGGAATAAAAGAAAAGATGTAATTAATCATATGGTGTAAAAATATTGTTCTAAAGATTGTTACATATCATATAAAAAAGATGATGAACATTTCATGCTTTAGAAAGATAAATTGCATACAAAGATTTAAATGTATTACAAGTTTCTAAAAATTTCCTTATATCCAATATTTGACGTCTTATTTGTACGTTCACCATCTCTATCTAATATTAATATTTTCACTCCATCTTTGCTTTTTACTCTTGAAAGTGCATGATAATTTCCCATGTGTGAAGACCGATTCATTCAAATATAATCCAACTCGTGAAAGAGATTGTTTGTAACTTTTATTATTTGTCATTGCAAAGCAAATTGAAATTGGAAATTGTTTTCTTTGAAACTTGAATGATACTTTGTTGTGAGATAGTATCAAATTGATTCATGGAATGAATGTTCTGGTACCAACATTGCCACCACATATGATATATGCTTCAATTACATGCTTACCAAGTTATACTATTTGAAGTCTAATATCATTACATAAACCATTTTTTGATCATTGTTTTTTAGCAACATGACAGGAACTCCAACCTTGAGTACTAATTTATGATTTGACAAACCGATATTTTAAGACCATTTAATACATTAGGTGAGGATAAGCTTTCTTATACTGACTTATTCAGTTAAATAAATAGTTAAAACTTAAAGGCATTTTAAACACGTTTGGAAATAATCTTACGAATGTAATTGTCATAAATTTGATTATCATTATATTTAAATAAATAAAAGTTATTATATCTATGTAATATACTAAGCACATATATTTATGGAAAAATAAATTCATTGTAAACATTTTATTATTTTAGGAAAATTGTAAATACTTGATTAAATTTATACATGGTAAATTAAATCAATCGTATAAGTTGACTAAAATTAACCTATAATAATGATAATGTTATGTTATGTTATGTTAAATTAAGTTGATGTATCAAATTAGTTAATGAAAATATTTTATTATATTAAATAATTTAAAGACATACATTATGTGTATCTATTGTAAATTAATATTTTATTTAAATACAAAAGATATAAAAAATGTATTTTAAAAATGTAAATTATCATGGAAACAAATAGTTAAAATTGAAAGCATTTTAAAGATTTTTGAAATAATAGATATGAATGTAAGTGGCATAATTTTGATTAGTAATATATTTAAATAAAAAAATTATTAAATTATATTATATTGTATGCTAAAAACATAAGTTGCAGAAAACTAAATTATTGAAATAATTTTTTGTTTTAGTTAAATTAAATGATGTGATTCAACAAATATATGGTAAATTGAATCAATAACATAATTTGAATAAAATTAAAATGTTATGATAATGGTTGTATCAAATAAATAAATGAAAATAGAAAATGGGGTAAAGCGAGAAATATAGTCCACAACATGCTTTAATGATTGCTTATGTAAAACATCTTTTTTAGATCACAAAATGTATCATAAATTAATCAAATGAAAAATAAAGCATCACCACTTGCGTTTGATATGAAAGAAACACACATAAATCCAAATCTTCTTTCAAACCTAAACACTGATAATACAAAATGTTAATATATAACAAAAACAATTCAAATTTTCAAGGGGTCAATTAGTAAATAGTATAAATTGTTGTAAAAATCATTTTGCACGCATGTCATTTATCTAAACTTGATTATTTTAATTTTGTTAATGTGGGTTTGAGCGATTTTGACCTATTTAAAATTAAAGCTAAAACTTGAATGTTTTTATTACATGAAAGTGATGCTAATAATCATGATTTAATACATGTAATCAAAACATGTAAAATAAAGAGTCTTTATTCAACGAATAGATTAACATGAAAGTTACTAATTTAGAATTTGAATAGAACATGTAATGTACTTAGTGTTGATTCAATATATAGATTAATATGAGAGTTACTAATCTAAATTTTTGAATTGACAATTGATTCATGACTTGATCCGAACCACGTCACACCGATGCGCACTATAACTACGCGCACAACAAATCCACACAAATTAAAGTATCGATATCACATTCAACTTAGCTTCGTTAGTGAAAACCATAATTTTTGCAAAAAATTTCAAACTTTTTTTAATTCTTATATCATTAGATTTCCACTAAAAAAATAAACAAATAATAATAAAAACTTGTTCTTTTTTATTTTTCATTAAAATGAGCTTTTCGTATATAAATCAAATTTTCTCATTACATGCTCTTGAGAATACCAGTTACAATTTCCATATAAAAAAACTAAAAAAGACTCGCAAGAAAAAACAACTACAATGATGAGAATAATTTATTGATGTCATTATGTATACAAATTAATTCTTAGGGTTTGCAATAAGTTCACTCATGCCATTAATTATTATAATTTATTAAAATTATGGTTTGAATAATTTAATAATGTGGAGATAGTTTGAGCGGGAAATGGAGTCCAAAAGGTGCCTCATTGAGTGTGTTGGATCGGTTTGTGTAACTCAACACAACACTTTCACAAGTAATCTTCTACCGAGCTTGATAGATGCAGAAAGTTCTATCAACTCGACTCACTCACACTTGCAGAACAAATATAATACACAAATAAAGTTTCTTTCAGAGTCAAAGTATATTTCGTTCAAAAACAAAGTGAACAAGACTCAACTGCTCAAGCACGCACTCGTACCTTGCTAACTTACAAGTGAAGGATTATATACTAAGACCTACAGTTGTATCCTCGTAGGGATACACGGTGGACAAAACACTAGAAACAAACGTATGCTAAATCTAGTATCTGTTATGGTCTTGACAGACCAAGCCATATTAATTACAATTAATACAAAAGACTCCATTGACTTTGACAATAAATACCTTAACAACAAAACGCATTAACTGCTTCGTATCTTTGTAGTTCTGACAAATCTTTTTTGTTGCTGACTAACATCGGAATGTCTTCTCTGTTGGTCTGAGGGTGAGAAAGCAGCTCTGATTATTTCTATAAGTATCCAGAATCTTTGTCAGAGAGAAAGTATTCGGAAGTCTTTGTCTTGGGAACCACTGATGATCGATCGGAACCGCTGATGATCAATCGGAAGCACTGATCGATTTGAATCTCTAAGTACTGAAGAGGGATCCAGAAGCTTTCAGTGGAAGAGAATTATCCTTCGGAAGCAATAGTTCTTCCGAAGGTTAATTCTTATCTTTCAGCGGTTGTTTGTCTTCCGAAAGTTCAAGACTTGGTCCAGAGATGTTTTGGTGCGCATCAGCCTTAGTGGTCCTTACAGTCTCCCCCCTAGGCTGATGCTACCAAAACTTATGTCCTTCATTTATTAAGTTTTCAGCTCTTCTCTGGACAAGTATTGTCACGAGTCCTTCAAAATTGTTATTTGGATTGAGTAGAGGCAAGTTTGCTAGATCAAAGATGTTTGGAGCAGGAAGACCACAGAGCTGATAATCCTGGAGTTTCACTATGTTCCCATTGCAGAATCTTAATGCAAACATCTTCTCCAGGGATAAGTAGCTCCATTAAACAATAGGAAAGTACACACTTTTGGGTAATTCCTCATGTCATTTTCTTCTTGCCACAGTCTTTCTCTTTCTGAAAGGATCACGCCTTCTAAAAGGAACTATCTGACCTGAGGGTGCACTCCCTTGTTTCTGTTCCTCCTGCTCTCTATCATCATCCTCAGTTTTAGTGGCTTCTGGAGTGGCTTCTACTTCAGTGAAAGCCGCTGCTTCAGTGGAAGCCATTCAGCTTCAGTAGAAGCCATTGTAGCATCAGTGGAAGCTCTTTCAGCTTCAGTGGAAGCCCTTTCAGCTTCAGTGGAAGCCATTGTAGCTTCAGTGGAAGCTGCTGCCTCTTTAGTGGAAGACTTTTCTTCTGTGGAACCCACTGCAGCTTTAGTCGAAGCCAGTGCTTCCTTTTCTCCTTCCATCCTTGATTGTTCCTCGGGATCAGTGGTTTGTTTCTTTGTTTGACTTCTTTTGATTATGATCACTGAGGAAATGTGCATGTTATCATACGAAGGATTGGATGGTGGAGAGGGAGTCTCTTGCTTAGGGAAGAATGCATTCTTTGATGCATCATACATATCTTCCAAACTCTCTTTGAATGCTGCATTAAAGAGAGGTTTTTCAATTATTCTTCCCTGGAAGAATCCCTGGAGGCCTAGGTTTAGAGCCTCCTGTTGTGCCTGGATTTGCTCCACTGAAGGTAATTCTCCCCTTGCTATCTTGCTGTTGATTTCTCTTACATGTAGATCCAAGGTGGAGTTCTTCATAGGAGCAAGCTTCCTGTTTGAGAAGTTGTAGTTCAAAAGGAACTGATTCATCTTCTCTCGATAGGCATCTTCCTTTTGTTTCTTCTTGGAAGATGCTGCAGCTTTGGATGCAGCAGCAGCCTGTTCAAGCTGCTGCACCCTATCCAGCTCAGCGGCCATCTCAGGTACCGACCAAAGTAGTACTTCATCAACATCAAAACCCTTCTCTTGGAGGAGACCAGTGAGTCTTAGAATGTCTCCATCCATAGAAGTATTTGGTCGGCCCTTCTTTTGTGGTGGCCTTCTCTCCTCTTGTGCAGCTTCCTCCTCTGGAGTTAGTTTCCTTTTGCCTTTATCCATTGTATTTGACTCATAGGAGATAGATCTCGTGGCCTCACCAGCTGGTTCATCGGCCAAAAGTTCATCTGTGGAGGATACCTCAATTATGGCTGGGCCTTCAGAAGCAGTTGCATCTTCGGAGTTAACCTTAGCATTCACTGCCTCCTCCAGTTGACCAACCACAATGAATGGTTCCTTAGTGGTGCCCTCAGAGAGCTCAGGATCTGAGGAGAGATCCTCATCAACAGCCACTGTCTCAGGAGGAGACATGTGTTCATCGGCTGTTGTCTTAAGAGGAGACTTAGGTTCCATGGAGGTAGAGGTTGTGGCTTGATTGGGGTTCTCCATGGCAACCTGGGTTGTGGTCCCAAAAGGGGACCTAGTCTCAGAAGGAGACTTTGGGGTTTCATCAGGGGATTTGGGTTCCATGGAGACATGTTCTTGTTCATTCTACAAGGATGCCTCTGCAGCATCAGAAGAGGAGGAGGATGAGGAAGAGCTGGAGTTGTGAAAGTAAGTACTCAAGAACTCATCCTATTCCCTATCCAAGTTAGTTAGGAATGGAGTGGATTCATGAGTTGCTTCCACATCTCCTTTTGTTTGAGATGGAGCAGCTTCCTCCTCTCCTTCTGCTGGAGATGGTGTTCCATAGGTAATGGTGGTGGTGATGGTGATGGTGATAGTGATGATGATGATGATGGTGGTGGTGGTGATGGTGATCCCATAGGTTGTTCCTTCTCCCCCTTTTTGGTAGCATCAGGGGAACGAGAAGACACCTGGCTAGGATTAGGATGAAAGGGTTGAAGGATGACTAGGGGCGACGCTGGAAGTCCAAGATGATAACATCCTTTTCTTGCTCCTACAGCCTTAGGGTAGCAACCTCAGCTTCCATTTGGGCTACCCTGGTTTGTAATGTGGAGATGGTGGCCGTCAATTCCTAGATGGTTGTGCCCTTATCCATCACCAGATGTGGTTTCTTGGAGCCCTGGATTCCTCTCATTGAAGATGAATTCAAAGAAATCATCAGCAATGGGAGTGGCCACAGAGGAGGTCCTATTGTCGTTACCACTGTCCTGATGAATATGAGATGGTTCATCCGTAGTGGCAGCCTCCACTGTATTAACCCCTTCAACACTACTGTGGTCAACCTCTATTGTTGTAAGCTCGGGGTCTGGGAACCGCTCTTGCAACTTTGTCACCAATCTCAAAAGAGTTTAGGAAGTGGGAGAAAGTGGGTCCTACGGAGTAGCCGAGGAGGTTCCCTGAGCTTGGGTATCCGGATGAGTGGGGGGCTTTGATTGTGTAGATAAACCTATGGACCTGTGAGACAGTTCTTGTTCTAGAGGAGGTACTTCCAAAAAAGCAAGCTCCTGAGTAGTGGCATCCCTTTGGATATTCTCAGGTATGTATGGGGACATACACTGAGGGCTAGTGGATGGGTGAAGGGCAGCCACTGGATCCAGATGAAGATCCAATGGTAAGACAGGAGGTGTGGTTTGCACCTTCGGTAGAACTGGGCCCTTGCCAGATTTCTTAGCCTTTTTCTTTTTAGGTTCGGAAGAAGGAGCCTGAACAGTTGTAGATAACTGTTCAGGGTGTCTTTTTCATTTGTATGTGACTTTTATGGAGGGGCTGTTTGAGTGGAAGGTGTGGGTTCAGCATCTGTTGGTTGGACAGAGTTGTCACCTACAGGAGCATGTTGCTCCATGGACGGAAGAAGATGAGTGAAAGTTTCAGAGAACTGTGCACTCGCCTTCTTTAGTTGAAAAAAACTTGGCATCAACCACTGCCCTCGACATCATTGAGATTAAGATGTCTACAGACGATTTCCACATAAATGGAAATTGGATGAGTGTCAATGGTAGCAGAAAGATGTCTACCCGTTGGGGAATCAACAACAGAACACAAACCCCAAAATTGCTGGTGATGAGATTCATACACCACGGGGTTAACAGTTAATGTCGTAAAGTACCTGCTCCGTCAGAGAACGAGATGATCGGAGCGAAGTCGGCATCATGATCAGCAGATAGTTCGGCAACGAGGTTGTGCGCAGGTTTGAAAGCAAAGAGAGCCATTTTTGAGCCTGACGGTTAGGGTTTAGTTCAAGAAGAAACTGTCGATTGAAAAAGAAGGAAGTGGGAATTTGAATGGGCGGGAGACCTTTTATACCTTCGGATGTCAGTATTTAATAAAACGACACATTAAATATTTGAGATCTGGAGGTACAGAAATTAAAGAGATCTTTCGTAACAGTTGTATAACACAAGGAACTTCACAAGATGAAAGAGATTCTTCCAAGAAAATACCAAAAACTTGTCATGTAGTATCGGAAGAGAACAAACATGTGCTTCTGATGAAGAAGAGTAATCAGAAGGAAATATATTCGGAAGCAAAGGATTTATATCGGAAGATAAAAACTTTCATAAGAATAAATATCTTAAGAAGTGTGACTTTTTTCGAATGAAAGATTAATTAACACGTCGGAAGAATTACCATTTCTTCTGATGAGTAAATACTATTCAGAAGATAAGTTAAGTTTATCTTCCATAGGATTATTTAAACCTTGACATAAATTCACTTAATCAAAATTGATCATACCAATAGCTGTGATTAAGTATCTGAATCTTCCTTCATCAAACACTTTGGTAAACAGATCGGCAAGATTATGTTCAGTATCGACTTTGACTAGATGAATTTGTTTTTTCTCTGCACAATCTCTTATGAAGTGATAGCGAATATCAATGTACTTGGTCTTGGAATGCTTGACAGGATTGTTTGTAATGGAGATTGCGCTGGAGTTGTCTATCTGGATGGGGTATTGGACAGATCTACTCCATAGTCTTTCATTTGATTTTGAATCCAGATTACTTGTGCACAACAACTGGAGGCAGCAATGTATTCAGCTTCTGCACTAGAAGTTGAGACACATGTTTGCTTCTTACATTGCCATATCACTATTCTAGACCCAAGGAACTGGCATCCTCCAGTTGTGGACTTCTAGCTGATGTTTCAACCTCAATAATCACATTCAGTGTAGGCCATGAACGGAAAGTCGGCATTTCTAGGATACCACAATCCTAGCCTTGGTGCTCCTTTGAGATATCTAAATATTATTTTCACATCAAGCATGTGTGAACTTTTGGGATTGGCCTGAAATCTTGCACACAAACAAGTTGCAAACATGATGTCAGGCTTGCTTGCTGTGTACTGGTGCTGATCAACATCCTCCCCCCCCCAAGATCAGGGCCTAAGGATGTTGTTTTGGACATTGGGGTGCCGAGAGCTTTACAGTCAGTGAAGTTAAACCTTTCAAAAATATCCTTGACATACTTTGATTGATTAATAAAAATCCCTGTAGGAGTTTGCTTCTCTTGTAGTACAAGAAAGAAAGTGAGTTCTCCCATTGAACTCATTTCAAATTTGGACTTCATTAGTGCTTCAAATTCCTTGCAGAGAGATTCATCAGTAGAACCAAAGATAATATCATCAACATAGATCTGGACACCCATAATATGTTGATTTGATTTCTTGAAGAATAGAGTCTTGTCAATAGTCCCTCTCTTGAAGTTGTTTGGAAGTAGAAAGGAGGATAGAGTTTCATACCATTTTCTAGGAGCCTGATGCAGTTTATATAGAGCTTTATCAAGCTTAAAGACATGGTTAGGAAACTTGGGATCCTCAAATACAGGTGGTTGACAAACATATATTTCTTCATCGATTTTGCCATAGAGGAAGGCACTCTTGACATCCATTTGAAATACCTTGAAGTTTCTGGCAGCTGCAAATGCTAGAAATATTCTGATGGCTTCGATTCTGGCAACTGGAGCAAAAACTTCATCATAATCAATTCCCTCTTCCTGGGTGTATCCTTGCACCACCAATCTTGCTTTGTTCTTTATGACTACACCCTTATCATCCTTCTTATTTCGGAACACCCACTTGGTTCCGATTGCATATTTTCCCTTAGGTAAAGGGAAAACCTTCCACACTCCTTGCCTTTCAAATTGAAGAAGTTCCTCCTGCATTGCTTCCACCCAGCTGCTGTCTTTCAATGCCTCAGTCACTTTCTTTGGTTCGATCTGGGATAGAAAACAGGAAAACAAACAAATGTTTGCTTCATGCATGGAACTCCTTGTTCTTACTCCATCTTCAACACTGCCAATGATATTCTCAGCTGGATGAGTGTTATGAATGCGGGTTCTTGGGATCACATCCAGCTAGGAATTTAAATCCAAGTTGCTTGGCTCAAGGTTTGAAAGTACAACCTCAAGCTGGATTTCTGGTAGATCTTGGAGTCTCTGATGTTGGACTGTTATGGGTTGATTTTCTCTGGGAAGAGAAGCTCCCAGAGTGTTTGCTTCGAAAAAAGGACTCCCAACTTCTTCTTGACTCTATGGAGCAGAAGTAGAGTCACTTAGAGGAATAGCCTGAGAGGTGTTAGTTGTCTCAGACTGTGAGACTGCTTGATATGTTGAAGTGGATTCTGCCAAGGTTTGTCTTGAAGCTATTGGCAGTTCAACACGAAAATCTTCTTCCCTTGTGTGCTGAGTGGAGTCCGAGGTAGTTGTCTGTGATTCTGGAACATACTCTTTCAAAAGATTAAATGCAGATGTGAATTTATCAAGATCGAACAGCCAATCAGGGCCTATTCCAGGTTTATTGATAGTATGTTCATTAAACTGAACATTTGCAGACTCTTCAATAATCCTGGAATCTTTGATGTATACTCTATATGCCTTAGCATGTGAAGAGTACCCAACAAAGTAGCCCTCTACTGATTTCTCAGCAAACTTGGCTAGATGATCTTTGGTATTCAAAATGGCGCATTGACATCCCAATGGTTTAATAAACCCAATAAATGGTTTTCTCTTATGCCAAATTTCATAAGGAGTCATACCATATGATTTAGCTACCAATATTCTATTTTGGACATAGCAGGCAGTGTTGACTACTTCTGCAAAAAAAGTTATTGGAAGCTTGGCATCAGATAACATGGTCCTAGCAGCCTCAATCAGTGTCATATTCCTTCTCTCAGCAACACCATTTTGTTGTGGAGTCCTAGGAGCACTGAATTGTCTTGTAATACCCTTAGATTCACAAAAGGAGTTTAAAGTATGATTTTTGAATTCTATTCATTGATCAGACCTTATGATTTTTACATGATGGTCACTTTCATTCTCAACTTTGAGAATAAATGACTTCAAGATTTCAGCAGTTTTGTCCTTGGTACTCAAGAAGAATACCCAGGTATATCTTGAGAAATCATCAGTGACCACCAAGCATTATGACTTTCTACCTATACTTTTTACACTTGTAGGGCCAAACAAGTCCATGTGAAACAAATGTAGGACTGTAGTTATTGAATTTATCTCTTTGGCATGATGAGATGATTTGTGTTGCTTCCCTTTTTGGTAAGCAACACATTTGTCAACACAAATGAATTCTTTTGTTGGTAAACCTGTAACTAAGTTATTTTTGACAAGTTTATTCATGTTTTTCAGGTTTACATGACAAAGTCTTCTATGCCAAAGAGATGATTCATCAAGTGAGGCTTTTGAGACAAAGCAATTTATATTGCTAAGTGGTGAAGTTGTGCTCATGTCCAGTACATGTTGTTCCTTCTGGGAGCTCTGAGCAGAATTTGGTCATTTGGAACAACAAATCCTGGTTTAAGTACAATACATTCTTGTTCAGTGAACAACATGTTATGCTTCTGGTCACAAACCTATGATACACTCAGCAAATTATAGTTCAATTCTTTCACATAATGCACATTCTCAAAAATTACCTTACATTTGTTATTTTGCCTCTACCTGTGATATATCCACCCACTGGATCACTTCTAAAAGCAACAGACCCTCCAAAAATGGTTCATATTTGTGCAGGTGGGTCTTGTTGCCAGTCATGTGCCGGGGGCAGCCACTGTCAACAATGCACATGTTGCATTTTGAGTCTTGTTGTCCCTTCACATGACCAGAAGTGAATTAGTTCCTGATGGGAACCCAAGCCCATGTGGTCTTGGGTTTTCCATTTGCATCAATATAAGAAAATTTCTTTTAAATCATCTTTGGTGGAACAGATGATGAGCTTGCTGGTGAGACAGTTGGTTGAACTGTTAGTTCAGATGTTTCCTTCTTCCTCCAGACTTTCTTGACCTTTGGAACTGTTGGAGGAATTTTCTTTTTCTGACTGCCATCGGAACCAACTTTTGCCTTCTCTTTCGATGGTTTTGATTTTGTCTTGAGCTGGGGTCTTTCTTCTGACTTACTTCTTCCGAAATGGTGAGCCTTCTTGGTTTTGTTGGAAGCACTTTTGACATGTGCTTCCTATGTTCCTTTTGCTTCGGAAGACTTCCTGTTCTTTCTCTTCATGTTGTCAGAAGTGCCTGCTTCCGACAGCTTCCTGTGCTGCTTGACTGATCTTTTTCTTTCGGAAGCAGATTTTTCTTCCGAAGAAAAAGATGATTTGCTCCACGATTTGCAGTTGTTTTCTCTTACTGTTGGTCTTGAAAGTGTTCTGCTTCTAGTATTGAAGAAACAATCGGCAACAAAATGACTTGTATCTCCACAAATAAGACACACAATCTGAACATTGGATGATTTCTTAAACTTCTCTCTTTTGGGGAAAACTGAGCCATGCTTCATCGAACTTGATTGTTCTGACTTGGAAGTTCCAACTGAGCTTTTGTTTGGGTGGTTTACCTGAACCTTGGATACACTGGCTTTTCTATCCTTTGATTTAGCCCTATGTGACTTGTCCGATGGACAAGTGACATAGTCATTTGAAGATGTACTCCCGGTTTGTATGTATTTAGCCTTCACAAAAGCTGATGTGGTTTTCTTGTTTTTCTTTTGTTTAGTAACCGATTTTAGTTTTTCAAAATTTTCAGGAGTGTCATCTTCAGATGAATAAGTTGATTGAGCAGGGCTAAATTTAGGCAAATCATTTTCTTGTTGAATTTTGTGTATATCCATAACTTCATCATACACAAGGCTTTCTTCATGTTTGCATCGAACCTCCACCATTGGAGTATAGGCAGATGGAGGTTCCATTTTGTTGTAACCCACCCCAGTACCCTTCTTCTTTACCAGCTCAGGTATCTAAGTCATTTTGAGAAGTTTCTCAAAATTCTCACCTTGACTGAGAAACTTGTCTTTATAAGCCTCAGCCAATACAAGATCTGTTTTGGCAGTTGTTAGTCTTTCTAAAAGATTGTTTATTTGACACTGCTTATTGGTGTCTTCATGTTTTAAACTGTAGATAGTCTTTTCTAACTCCTCAATATTTTCTTTGTAATTTCTTTCAGCTTCAAAGAAATTTGCCTTAATAACTTGTATTGACTCAAGCTCATCACAGACTTGAGCATTAAAACGTTTGTAAGCATTTAGTTTTTCTAAGCATTCAGGGGTACACATGTCATATATTACCTTGAATGTATAAGTGGAATCATTGGCCATCAAAGCATTGTTTGAGGTAGATGCTTCTTCAGCTTGAAAGCTCCAGTCGGAAAAATCGTGCTGTTATGCAATGTTTGCACTGTTGGAGGAGCTTGGTGCTTTGTGGTTTGGCTGACCAGAAGTTGATGGCTGAGAACTTGGAGATTTGAACTCTCTTGCAAAATGTCCCAGCTGTTGATAGTTAAAGCATTTGAGTTTAGACTTATCCAGACCAAACCCAATTTTCATGTTATGCTTTTCGAACTGTCTTCCAGTTCTCTGATAAAACTTCTTTTCTCTGTATGAGATCATGGCCATCTGGTAGTTGATGTCCATTTCTTCCAAGTCATCTGCAGGGATCTCCTCTAGATCCTCCTGACACAAGTGAAAATAATTTGTTTTTCGGCCATGAATGCTCCCTGGCTTGAGGTGAGCAGTGGAGTTGAGCTTGCAAATGGGTTTGAATGAGAAGTTGATGGAGTTGGTGTTTCTGGGAAGGTGATAATGGGTATGGAGTTTGAATGGTAGATGGGCTGATAGTTTTGAAATGGAGGATTGTGGATGGGAACAGACAAAGCGGCTGAACCTGAGGGAATTGAGGTAGGTTTAGGTTCTTGGGCATCAATCTCCATTTGGTATGCACTAAGTATACCAAATAACTCTCCCAGCCTCAAAGTTCTAACATTCTCTGTTCTACGAATAGCAACAGAATAGATATTCCAGGCATGTGGAAGTGATCTTAGAAACTTTCTGATGACATCTTGATTTTCCATCTTCACCCCTGCAGCAATTAACTCATCAACTAATTGAACATACCTTAAATACTGAGAAGCCATCTTCTCGTTGTTCACTTGGCAAAATTTCTCAAACTTTTGTTTCAGCATGTCCTTCTTATTCTCCTTCACATCTTCTGACCCTTCATACATTTGTTGCAAAGAGTTACACAGCTCTTTGGCATACATGCATTTCTTGAATGCATGTATGATAGAGTTTTGGATTGCCGTCTGAATTAGCCACAGTGCCTTAGAGTCCACCTCCATCTTTTTGTAATCCTCATCTGAGTACAAAGATGGGTCTTTTGGCTCGGGTGCTCCACCAGTACCTACAGCAGCAACGGTTGGAATGAATGGTCTCTCAAGAACTGACTTCCAGAGTTTGAAGTCCTGATTCCTGATGAAACCTTCCATCCTAACCTTCCATGTATCATAGTCATCCGGTGTTAACATAGGAGGTTTGTTGAGAGTACCATTCTCAGTGTCGTGCTTACTGATGGTTGTCATTTTGACTTAGAGGTAGCTTGTAAAACAAAGAGTAGTAGAAGATGAACAATTGGTAACTTAAGAATGGTTAGTTGCTTAAGTTAGAGAGCTAAAGCTCTGATACCACTTGTTGGATCGGGTTGTGTAACTCAACACAACACTTTCACAAGTAATCTTCCACCGAGCTTGGTAGATGCGGAAAGTTCTATCAACTCGACTCACTCACACTTGCAGAACAAATATAATACACAAATAAAGTTTCTTTCAAGGTCAAAGTATATTTCGTTCAAAAGCAAAGTGAACAAGACTCAACAGCTCAAGCACACACTCGTACCTTGCTAACTTACAAGTAAAGGATTATATACTAAGACCTACAGCTGTATCCTCGTAGGGATACACGATTGGACAAAACACTAGAAACAAACGTATGCTAAATCTAGTATCTGTTATGGTCTTGACTGGCCAAGCCATATTAATTACAATTAATACAAAAGACTCCATTGACTTTTACAATAAATACCTAAACAACAAAACGCATTTACTGCTTCGTATCTTTGTAGTTCTGACAAATCTTCTTTGTTGTTGACTAACATCGGAATGTCTTCTCTATTGGTCTGAGGGTGAGAAACCAGCTTTGATTATTTCTATAAGTATCCAAAATCTTTGTCAGAGAGAAATTCTTTGGAAGTCTTTGTCTTGTGAACCACTGATGATCGATCGGAACTGCTGATGATCTATCGGAAGCACTGATCGATTTGAATCTCTAAGTACTTGAGAGGGATCCGGAAGCTTTCAGTGGAAGAGAATTATCCTTCGGAAGCAATTGTTCTTCCGAAGGTTAATTCTTATCTTTCAACGATTGTTTGTGTTCCGAAAATTCAAGACTTGGTCCAGAGATGTTTTGGTGCGCATCAGCATCAATGGTCCTTACAGAGTGCCACATGGCACTCAAAAACCTTGATTTATTATATTACATAGATTATATATGAGAGACGTGAAAACTATAATGCATATAGTTACAATCATGAGGAATGTCACATAATAAACTTTGATGTGAGAGTTAAAAAAAAAATTTACGTTGATTTTCCAACTAAGTATTACTATTTTTAAGTAATTGATAAATACTGATACAAATCAAGTATACTTTTTAAATATATTTTTAACATAACTAAATTATCTTAAATTGAATTTATATATATTATTTAGAATTAAAACTTGGATTATTTTTTAGTATCACCTGTTCTTTTTTTTCATTTATTGTACTTTTACAATTAAAATCATATCATCATATGATACGGGTAAAAAATTTTGTCATTTTAGTCAAAGTCATTAACACATAAGCAAAGTGTTGTTAATTTAGTGTGAATGGATCAAAATAACCTCACTAACAAATAAAACCCTTATACTTCTCTCCTCGCTCTCCTCTCTCTCTCTCTCTCTACTCTCTTTCTTTACTCTATCGATAGTTCAATGATGTGTAGTAGGTGTGTTGGAATAATGATAATGTGGTGGTGAAGTACGTGATTGTGCAATGGTGGTGGCATGGTGAATCTGAAGAGGTGGTGGTGGTATCAGTGGCAGAGCTTGAGTGTATTGTAAGGAGGTCGGAAATTTACGGAACTCATAATATATGATAATTTTTTGAAACGAGGGGGCGAAACGCTGTTTTTAATTAAAAATAGCATTCCGGCCGAAAAATTAACACTACGGACGGAGAAAGATGGGGGCGGTCGCCCCTACCCTAATAAAGCTACGCCTCTGGGTGGTATTGATGGATGGTCAAGCTTAAATAAGGTGGTAGTGTTGCTGCTAGACATGGGCAAAAAAAACAGGTTCCATTCAAACCGGTCCGAACCGCCGGTTTGGCATAGGTTCGGGATCTTACCTGTAACATATGTACAGTAATCATGGTAGTCATAGATCAGGATAGAACGGTGTGTATACGTTAGTCATTATGTCAGTATGATTTGTGTCCAATATGTCAATGTGCCAATGTGATTCATGTATTCATGCTTGTGTTATTGTCATAGGATTCTTTTTGGTTTAAGTACAAGTATATATATCTATTTATAGTTAATAATGCTAGGCAAGAACAGTATTGTATTATATTGAAACAGTGGTGGGCTGGCAGCTGATAAGGCAGGTAGCTGGACTCTACGTATGCCCTATACATATACTGAATTCGGTGTAATAGGATGGTGTTAGTGCGTAGTGTTATGACGAGTATTATGACAAACAAATCAATTAAAAAAATCATAATTCGTAAGCGAGACTGAGTATCATTATGGGTGATGATTCGTAATGATATAAATGCTGAGTTTATAATTACGAGTAAACATCAATAAATACGCAAAAACGACCAAAACGTATATGATTACGGGTATACACGTAATTATATTAGTTTAACGGTCTGATTACGAACGAAAAGTAAAAATAAGTAAACTATTACATTTTTCGTTTTACAATTTTGAAACTCATCAAAAACAATTCAAGAAAACTATTTTACAATTCAAAATATTCAATTTCGTAAATGTAACGACGCGTGCGTAAAAATAAGCGAAACCGACACCGAGCGAAACCAAACACGCGGGGAACCTCTCGGGGTATAAAAACCCCTATTTCCCTGATTTCTTTCACAAATTTCAGCTATCATCACTCTCTCTCTATAAATTCCCGAATACACATTTTTCACTAGAAAAGTGACACAAATTCGATCATAACTTCCTCGTTCCTTCACCAAATCGCGCATATAATATATCAAAACGATTGTCTCGACGAGAGGAATCTGGTGGTACAAAGGATCGGAGATGGTTCAAGCTAAATCGGTTGGAATCTTAGAGAGAAGGTATTGATCAGTAGGGTTTTACACTATTCATCATCTTCTCCAACTTAAAACCTGCTTTCAGCCCTTATTACGTGAAAAATGAACCAGTAATGGACTTGGGAACTCTTGGGTGATCTTGGAATATTGTTATTAAGAGTTGACATGGTCAGTTTTATCACTATAAATTAACATCAAAGGGCTAAAGCTGAAACAGTTAGTATCGGCACAAGAACAGCATGAGCTGCTCTTGTGTCGATTTTAACAAATTCGATGGTAGTGATGAAGGACCAAGTAGTGTCGCCAAGATTAATATCGATAGTTCCAAATGTGCTCAGCCAAAAACCTCGTTGATAGTAGCTAAAATCGATGTCATTACCATCGACAATGAACACCCATGGATATTATAGTATCGATGGGCATGTGCTGGTTGTTTCAAGTTTTATATCGAATCTACTATCTTCGATGGACCTTTTTTGACTTAGAACCATTTTAAAAACTTAAGGGTGGCTAATTCAAGAGAGATGGAATCAAGAATCAGTCAAATATGATAGTATTGAATGTTGTCCATCGATTTTAAGACCCTATCGATATTGTTAATATCGGTAGGCACTAACTTAGTTTCAATTGGACATATCATCGATATTATCAGCCATGCAACCATTGCAAACTATTCTAATTCAGTAACATAGTCTTAATCAAGTTAATCCAAGGAGTTTAG
Source organism: Mikania micrantha (assembly GCA_009363875.1). Lineage (NCBI taxonomy): Eukaryota > Viridiplantae > Streptophyta > Magnoliopsida > Asterales > Asteraceae > Mikania > Mikania micrantha. The sequence goes on from CM018692.1 coordinate 40,351,150, forward strand.
AACATAAAAACATGGGTATTGGACGTGTAACATATCTAATATCGAAGTGATAAGAAACCATCAATATTCTTAATATCGATGGGCCTCTCTTGACGCTTAAGTGATCAATATTGTAATGTCGGCCACCACACCATCACTAGTGTTTTCGATATTAGTTTCTTGAGTCTATGCATGTGTTCTAAACCTAAGGATTATCTAAGTTACACCTTAATGAACTCACAGATGATCAAATAAGTTTAAGGAGTAGTTAAGGGTAATCTAACCCTAATCCGACCCTAGGTGATCGTGGAGTGATCTAGTTCTAGCTAAGATAACTTAGCCTAAGGATAAGGTCATAACATAATCACAAGGGCTTAAACACAAACATTTTTCAAAGGTCATATGTAGAACAACGAGTTATCAAATTCATAACTACATGTTACTTATATGCAAAACATGTTTGTAAAATAAGTAACATGACACATACTCTTCATAAATCAAGTGTTATAAAAAGGAGTCAATCATGACACTTAAGTTCATAAGATACTTTTAAACATAAGAACAAATTGCATAAGAGGTAATCATTAACAAGTGACACAAGTCAACCTTTTAACATAAATCGATCAATCAATCGAAGTTCATAACATTATAAAATCTTAAATTATATGTATGATTACAATGATATAGGAATCAATTAGAAGTATTGTGGTTTGCTACTTGTTCAGGTTCAGAGTCTACTGCTGTCAGGTGAGAACATTAGCCCCTCTTTTACTGTTTTACAACTGTTTTAGGTTGGAACACGTGACCAAACATTCTTTATACTATCACATTTTATAAACAGGATTCGTCTTACTTTTACAAAAATCAAAGGTTCACTTCACAAATCCAAGGGATTTCTCAACTATTTTTATTTATCAAGTATTCTAAAGGATTTATCAACGATGTATCAAATGTTAAACAATTTTCTACAAAAAGGTATTATAAAAGATTTACTAAACTGTTTTACAATTGTTTTACACAAAATGGTTTTATAAATGTTAAACACTTTAAAAGGATAAATTTTATAAACTCTTTTACTATTAACTCGTGTTTTCAAATAAATACCATTTTTACAAACCTTGTTATTATACAAGGATACCATTATTGGAAATCAAATCAAAGGTTTTTGAACTAGGTATTCATTCAGGGGTTTTGAACGTGGTATTCAACCAAGAGTTTAAAAACAAGGTATTAAATCAAAGGTTTTCATGGTGTTATTCAACCAAGGGTTTTAAATCAAAGTATTCAATCTTAAACACTTAGAAGCATGGTGTTCGTCATTGTAAACAAGCTTATACACATCAAGACACTTGTTCATTCAATCTTATTCTTATTCTTATAATGTTAGTACTGGGTGATCACAACAAGGGAAAGCGGGACACGTTTTGGTTACGCCAAGGCTGTGGTTAGTGTTTAAATACATTTTAAACCCTAACTGCAGATTGGATGCGTTACGGTAATATGGATTTGCTGTTAATTAACTTTACCAGCATTGCTCATATTGACCAGGTACGTCAACACGGAGATTGTCTTTCGAGTAAACTCGTTAGTACTTCTCGTGTTGAATGCGTTTGCTAACTACTTTTCTGACTCTAAATGTAATTTGCGACTTGATTATATGTTGGCTTTTATAGTAAACAGTCATTTGACTGTTTGCACACGTTATTCTTACTTGATGATAGTTTGTGGTGCAATTATCCAAGACATGTTTATACAACTATTTTATTCATATGTTTACAACTGTTGATTCATTATTTCAAATGTTAACCCTTTTGTTCTCACCAACTACTTTTGTAGTTGGCAGTTACTGTTCACGTGTTTCAAGTAATCAGATTTAGAACATTCTGAAGGACAACTAAGGAGACCATTCTAAGATAGAACAAGATGATGAAACAAGCTAGGATGGATTAGAAACACACTAAATCCTGATTGTTTAATTGTCTTGTCTATGTCTTTTGTGTAAACAATATTTTTGGGTCTGTAGTTGTCATCCTTTTGGTAGATAGTTAGAATGCCTGTAACTAAACAATTGTCTAACCATTATGAAACTTATTAATGCATTGTGATTTTTCTTCTATCAATACTTGTGCATGATTCAACCATCGATCGTCACCGCGCTGTGGATTCCGTACGCGGCACAGGGGGTGTGACAATTATTAAAGAAAAACATGCATTTATGTGACACCTTGGATTTACAATTGAATTTACCTAGGGTTAATATTGTGAAGCATAGGATTTATCTATCTTATCCCATAAATAATAAGGGAAAAGCAACATGATGTACACTCCATATCTTGATGGAGATGAAGTTGAATGAAAATGAATTGCATAAACGTGTAATAATGTGTGCGCATGGACTTCAATAACATTTTGGTTTAAGAGTGTTTAGATATGATAATTAATAAAAGGGATAATAAATTGCGACTTAGTTTGGCATACATTTACATTCGAATATAATGAACATATGAGAAAACAAAATTGAAATATTAGTACAATGGTTAAGCTATGATGAAAATAGGTTATTTTGGTTTGAATGGTGAAATGGTCCTTGAACATGGTGTTGGGAAATAGTTCGGATGAAGACATGAAATATCACATGTTTACCAAATGACCAAAATACCCCTTTTTGAGTTTAGCATATTACTGCAAGGATATCCAAGTTTGGATTAAGAAATAAACAAGTTCGTACAACCTTTATAAATTTAGGATGAACAAGTGAGTTCAAGTTCTAACTAATTTGAACAAGTCAAGATGAACAGTTTATTCAAGTTTGGACAAACTTCAACAAATTCGGATGAGATAATCTAGTTCTGATGAGTTAACTAGTTTCAAGCTTGGATAAGGTTAAAGTCCTATTTTAGATGAGTAAACAAATTTGATGAGTGAAGTGTTAAAAATTGTGGCATATTCTAATTCAGATGAGGAAGTTTTGACAAGTTCTGACAAACTTGTCAAGGTCAATGAGGAACTTAGTTTGTAGTCAACAAGTTTGGATTAGATGATCAAGTTTGGATTAGATGATCAAGTTTAGATGAGCAAAAACAAGATCGAAGAGCCCAAGTTCAAATGAAGAAAAAACAAGTTTGGTTTAGCATTATTCAAGTTCAGATGAACGGTTCCTAATGCACATTGATAATTTTTAAATTAGTGTTTTTCCTTTTTTGTGTAATATGGACTCGTACATCACATGTGATTGTCCATTCTACGTAGTATAAATAGTTTCCTTTCATTTTGGGGTATATAGAAGATATATAACATAGATAGGTGTGAGACATTTGAACCATTTGTAAGCCAACGTTATCAATAAAAGTTAATTTGTTTTTCTGATCGACTTTCACTACCAGTTATTGAGATTTTGCCACTCTTGTAGATGCTTCCTATTTGAATCTCAAACACAAAACCACGATTTAAAAATCTTGATAAATGGTATCAGAGCTTTGATGCTCGTTTCTTCAAAAACGTTTTTTTTGAAGAAATTTTGATTTGTCATATTTTGTGTTACATTGTGACTCAATCTTTGTTCATGAGCTTATGTGAGCCAACTGAATCAATCATGAAGTTTTTATTCTAGATTTTCACTATTGGTACTCAAACCAACCTATGGTTGAAGAACATGGAGTAAGAACCATAAAAATTAAAAATCTCAAGCTTGAATCTGAACAAAATAGTGGACTAAAATCATCGTGTAACTTAACAAATAGTTAGAATCGTTCCTTTTAAGTCATCCATTTCAGGCATTGAGTTTGGATAATAGCAGAAAACAAAAACTTCTATTTGACTTTTAAAAGTCAAACCTAAAAGCTTTAAGATACCCTTTTAATCAAACTCAGTTTTTACAAAAAAAAAAGCCCAAAAATAAAATGATGGCAATAACAAGAGATTATGATATTCAGTAAACCATCAAACCTCCAAGACTTGTATCAACCTTTGATTATTCTATGTTAAGGATCAGACTTGAATCCTTCACATGTCTTCATGATGTAGATCTTTGGACCACAATTGCTAATGGATCTTATGCTCTTATAGTCTCCTACGCTAAAAATTCATTAATTCTTGTTCTCAAGAAATTAGAAGATTATAATTCCACTCATAAAGAGACTGAAAAGAGACAAAAAAAACACATGCCATAATTAATATGTGCTTGAATTTATAAATTTTAATCATGTAAAATTTCTCACTTCTACTCAAGCAGTGTAGAAGGCGTCAGAAAATAAATTTGAAGGAAATGCAGAGCTAAAGGAGAGGAAGGACATATTAAAACGTATGTTTGATACCTTTATTTTCAACAATAAGGATGAATGCATAATGGGCATTAAAAAGGTTCACCCTTCTTGTCAATGAGATGGGAAGTTTTTCATCCCTTTAGAATAGAGGAAAACAAATAAGAAACTTTTGTATGCCATGCCAGGAGATTTAAGTGTAAATGTCCCGCTCATCAAAAGGATCAATATGTTCGAAGTTTGCTGCGATGGTTTTGATTGCATGTGTGCAGTGTTTAAAAAATGAATTCATGCAGTGCTTCTATTATATCAGAAGTATATACGCACACACATTCATATCACAAACATGCATATATTCAGTTAACATAAATGTTTGACTTACAATCCTATTTATACTTACACTTTGGACGGTTATTTGGCAGTTAAATAACTGCCATAACCACCGAATAACTACCAACTATCGGTAGTATCAATTTGACTAGTTAACCACATAGAACACATAAGTTTACATTAATTACAATATTGCCACTACAACCTTGAATCAAGCTTAATTTTCCAACACAATAAGTATAAGGAAACGGAGTTAAATACCTTTATATGTATTCTTAAGCTTATGAGATTGACTTGTAACAAGGAACTCCTAGATGTCAAGTTGCTATGGCATATTCCCTTTATAATACCCGTTAAAAAAGTAACAAAAAGTAAAAAAAGAAAAATAAATAAATAGATAATAAATGAAAACATATAAATTGAGAAATTATGAAAAATAAATAAATAAATAACATTTGAATAACAAGCTTAACCTTATGTGACCGGATTGAGGTTGATTAAAGACACCTACATAATACACATTTTGGCTCAAATTACATTTGTTGAACTATTTAAATACCATGGAAAAATTGCAATCGATCTTGACTCGTTTTGATTTTAATTGAATTTTGGTAACCGATGAAATAAATATCTCATTAAATCACAACTGTTTGAATTTCCATATCATAAACCAAAGAACAATTCCTATTTTTGCTAACACTAGAAGATACTCTCATTTTCCCAAAAAGAAACTGATGAACTGGAAACTAAGCCTCTCGAATATTCTCATCTGATTTAGACCGATTGATATCATCCAAACTCACAATTTGTGTTAGCTAAACTCCGTATACATTATCAAAGAAACAACATGTGCAAATCATCATTAGATCCATAGCATCACGAAGTGGCATCGGTGCTTGAATACGATGTTCATATCCTTATGTTAAAGCCACGACACTCGCCACCACTTGATTTTCATCATGTATCAGTTTCGGTTGCCGACCATTTTCATCTAGTCGTTAAGATTACTTAATCGTCAGAGATTTGACTGCTTGCTTATCACTTGATTTAATTCTTGATTTATCGCCAAGTCTAAGGTACGGATTTTCTTTTCGTTACTTATAGTATTGTTTTATTCATTTCATTAAGTTAAACCGTTTGGTTTTCGAGATCCGTTAGTTCTAATTTTGATATCTTATGCATGCGATATATTATTTAAATTGTATTCATTATCGTGTGTTCCGTTAGATTGACACATGAATTCTTTCATACGATCTTTGTTTAAATATTTGGTTTTGTTGTTCTGTATTTGTAATTTGTTTCGAATCCGATACCCGAGCAAGCCTTCGGTAGGTGATTCTACTGGTGCGTCATTGGGGCATCAATGGCGTAGCACTTTCCGTGACGGTGTGACTGCTTCACGGCGTCTCCATATTTTGGCAGTTGAGGAGTGATATTTTTGGGAGGCGTATGGACTGGTCCTAGGATAATTGTTTCGTTTTGGTGAGTGTTGGTGTGTGCCCACATACAACTCACAATTTGGTACATTAGGTCGACGGGTCTGTGTACACCATTTGTTTTGTGCTCAAATGGGTATCTCCTTATCATACGATTTATTTGATAAGTATTCGCTCTGATTAATTGATATTGTTAATCGTATGATTAGTTCGTTCTGACAATTCGTTATCATATGTTATCTTATGATCGTTATAGTTGTAATGCTTCCACTGAATTTGCCACCACTATATTTTGTCACTTCTATAATCGTTTCTTTTTCAGATTTCACTACCATTACTGTTGTTCTTCTGTTACCGAGCAATTTTTGGCTCAGCCGTATTTCTTTTTGTTGTTTACTTCATTTTTATAACAGGTACACATGGGATTCAGGGGATGTGTGAAGAGAAGATAATCAGATTAAAGAGTTTAATTAGATTTTGTTAATAAAGAATGTAATTAGGTCTTTTGTATCTTCTTTAGTAAATTATGATTTCATTTAGGTTTAAATTCGTTAAATATGGGATATGTTTAGTTCTGATTTCTATAATGGTGACACGTCAGCCTTAGCCGGGTTGGGGTGTTACAGTTATGGTATCAGAGCTAAGGATCTTTCTTGTAGAAAACTTAAACTAATAAGACATGTGAGATTAATGGGTAGACATCGAGTTAGGATTCAAAATTTCTGATAAGTCAACATTGTTTCCTAAATTATGTAACATGTTTCAGATGTTGTCTGAGAACACGCAAACAGACCTTGCGATCACAACTGCGATCACAGCCGCGATCAACCGAGTTTTTAATGAACAACTTCCAAATATAATGGAAACAATTGTGGACATGTTGAATCCTACGAGGAACTTTCCACCACCACCTCCTCCATTGTATCCACCTCCTCTTATTCCTGATCCGCCACCATGTGGTTCAGACACTCATACTAAAAACTCATCTGGAATTCATGTTTGGCTATCAAGATTTCATAAAAAAAAGCCACGTTCTTTTACCTCGGCACCTGACCCTATGGATGCATGTAATTGGGTCATGCACATTGAGAAAATTTTTGAGGTTCTGGGAGTTGAGGAACAATTCAAGGTAAGGCTAGCGGCGTATAAGCTGGAAGATGATGCACAATCTTGGTGGAGGGGAATCAAGCATGCTCATGGCGGGGATTCATATGCAGCTACTTTGACTTGGAATGAGTTCAAAGAAGTATTTTATCGTCAATATTTCTCAACATCACATCAAGAAAAATGCTATCGAGAATATGCTACAATTGCACAGAAGGAGGATGAGCCGATGAGAGAATTCATGGCCTGATTTACAAGATTGGCAAGTTTTCTAGGAGAGGCTACTGGAGATCAACAAGTTCAAGCTAACAAGATTAAATGGGCAGCATGTGAAAAGTTTAGAAAGTTGATTGTGATGAGTAAGTTTAACAACATCACCGAGGTTGCTTATACGGTTCAGACACTAGAGTTGGCAGAGAAAATGGTTCCTACTGAGAGGAAACGAAAAAGAGATTGTGATGATGATAATTATGCGTTTTCTGAAAACAAGAAAGACAAACCAAATCGTAATACGAACCGCCATACTCAATTGCAAATGTATCAACCACTAAATCAAGAAGAAAAGAACAAGAATAGTTTTATTGAGATTTGCAAACATTATGGGAAAACACATCGAGGCACATGTCATCGGCTAACGGGAGCAAGTTTTAGGTGTGGACAAGTTGGTCATCTCGCTAGGGATTGTAAAAATTCAAAGCCTCGCAGAAATGGGAACGATGAAGCGACTAATGCACCTCTTAATGCTGGTGGAGGAGTTTTTGCATTGACTGTTGGCGAGGCAGGCAATGCGCAAAACAATAATGCGTGATCAAGAGAACAAGAGAATAATATGTCATTTGATGACAAATAGGTTGGAACACATTTGTCTTTGTTTTATTTGACATGTCTAGACCGTTAGTAACTAGTAATTCAATATTATTACTTTTACAAAGTGGTTTAAAAGACATAGCTCGTTTTTGTTATTTTGACGTATTTGAAACCAAGGAATCGATAGTGTCATAATTGTCTTTGAACTGTATAGTTTTTTTAAGTTTCCTTTGCAAATTCGTAAATTTGAAGTAAATTCAATTTCGAGGACGAAATTTTTTTAGAGAGGTATAATTATAACACTCGTAAAAATGTTAGTATTACATATTAAATAATAATAAAGAAAAAATGTATATACATAATAATAAATAAACACAAATTAAAAGAATTAAATAAATTTAGTTGGAACAAATTAATCAACATGCAAATCTGAAAGAATTAACTATCACTCGATTATTTGGTATCACCTCATTCCTTTTTGCATGTCCCAGACCCTACTTTTAAGTGGGATTTCACTGGGTATGTTTGTTTGTTATGTTTTCATAAACTGATTAACAAAAACTGAGACTATTTAAAAAAATAAATAAATAAATAAAAATTCTTGTGCATTGTGAATTTAGAAATATTTGAACTTCAACTAATGATATTTGAGTATTCTAATTTTGAAAGTCGAACACTTGTTATTAATTTACAATGCCGAATATGCACGTTATAATCTGGACATGTTGCATCTTTGATATATTAAAATAATATGTTTGATTTCTGAATTTAGAATTTTTAATGTCTTACATCTTTCTAATCTGTAATGAATTTTTAAATATTGAAGTCTAAAACTATATGATGGTGATGTTCCATTTCTCAATTACCTAAGCAAGTTTGAATTGTGAATTTATCTAATCTTAGTAACTCAGCAAATATACGTATTTGAATTTATTTATTTATTTATTTATTTATTTGAATTTTTGTGATCTAAAATCGTAGCTAGATCATTGTATATGTTCACTTAGGTACTCAACCTAGAATTTCGAGGACGAAATTTTTTCTAAGTATAGTAGAATTATAATACTCGTTAAAAAAGTAACAAAAAGTAAAAAAAAGAAAAATAAATAAATAGATAATAAATAAAAACATATAAATTGAGAAATTATGAAAAATAAATAAATAAATAACATTTGAATAACAAGCTTAACCTTATGTGACCGAATTGAGGTTGATTAAAGACACCTACATAATACACCTTTTGGCTCAAATTAAATTTGTTGAACTATTTAAATACCATGGAAAAATTGCAATCGATCATGACTCGTTTTGATTTTAATTGAATTTTGGTAACCGATGAAATAAATATCTCATTAAATCACAACTGTTTGAATTTCCATATCATAAACCAAAGAACAATTCCTATTTTTGCTAACACTAGAAGATACTCTCATTTTCCCAAAAAGAAACCCATGAATTGGAAACTAAGCCTCTCAAATATTCTCATCCGATTTAAACCGATTGATATCATCCAAACTCACAATTTGTGTTAGCTAAACTCCATATACATTATCAAAGAAACAACATGTGCAAACCATCATTAGATCAACCGACTACAACCATAGCATCACGAAGTGGCATCGGTGCTTGAATACGGTGTTCATATCCTTATGTTAAAGCCATGACACTCGCCACCACTTGATTTTCATCATGTATCAGTTTCAGTTTCCGACCATTTTCATCTAGTCGTTAAGATTACTTAATCGTCAGAGATTTGACTACTTGCTTATCACTTGATTTAATTCTTGATTTATCGCTAAGTCTAAGGTACGGATTTTCTTTTCGTTACTTACAGTATTGTTTTATTCATTTCATTAAGTTAAACCGTTTGGTTTTCGAGATCCGTTAGTTCTAATTTTGATTTGTTATGCATGCGATATATTATTTAAATTGTATTCATTATAGCGTGTTCCGTTAGATTGACACATGAATTCTTTCATACGATCTTTGTTTAAATATTTGGTTTGGTTGTTCTGTATTTGTAATTTGTTTCGAATTCGATACCCGAGCAAGCCTCCAGTAGGTGATTCTACCGGTGCATCATTGGGGCATTAATGGCGTAGCACTTTCCGTGACGGTGTGACTGGTTCACGGCGTCTCCATATTTTGGCAGTTGAGGAGTGATATTTTTGGGGGGCGTATGGACTGTCCTAGGATAATTGTTTCGTTTTGGTGAGTGTTGGTGTGTGCCCACATACAACTCACAATTTGGTACATTAGGCCGACGGGTCTGTGTACACCATTTGTTTTGCTTTGTTTTGTGCTCAAATGGGTATCTCCTTATCATACGATTTATTTGATAAGTATTCGCTCTGATTAATTGATATTGTTAATCGTATGATTAGTTCGTTCTGACAATTCGTTATCATATGTTATCTTATGATCGTTATAGTTGTAATGCTTCCACTGAATTTGCCACCACTATATTTTGCCACTTCTATAATCGTTTCTTTTTCAGATTTCACTACCATTGCTGTTGTTCTTCCGTTACTGAGCAATTTTTGGCTCAGCCGTATTTATTTTTGTTGTTTTCTTCATTTTTATAACAGGTACACATGGGATTCAGGGGATGTGTGAAGAGAAGATAATCAGATTAAAGAGTTTAATCAGATTTTGTTAATAAAGAATGTAATTAGGTCTTTTGTATCTTCTTTAGTAAATTATGATTTCATTTAGGGTTAAATTCGTTAAATATGGGATATGTTTAGTTCTGATTTCTGTAATGGTGACACGTCAGCCCTAGCCGGGTTGGGGTGTTACACCCTTTGATGTGCCCTTATTTCAAGTTCACAACTCCTAGTAATTCTCCAATTTCATCTACGTTCACTCATTCATCATTTTCCAACAACTCTATTACCATCAACCACACCTCAAAATAATTAACCAGATCAACGTTCATCTTCGACATTAGCTACTATATCTGTTGAAGTACCCAATGAGCACTTGACTGCAATTTTGCATTCATGACTTGTTATGATCCCTTCTGTTCCAACAATATTACTCGGGAAACTTTCACCCAAGAAGATTTAGATGAAGTTGCTCATAAATACCTAGAAAGAATGGACATTCAATGGAAAATAACAATGTTAGCTCATTGAACAATGAGATACTTCAAGATGTAAGGAAGGTAGAATCTTGGAGAAAAGAATGTAATGATTGGGTTTGACAAAAACATGGCCCTTTGCTACAACTACAATATGACTGGGCATTTTGGAATAGAGTGCAAGGCACCCCAACAAAACAATAACAACCCGTTTTAATCTATAGATGAACTCCAGTCACAAACTTCTTCCATTTCATAATTAAAATGATGGAGCATTTGATTGGTCTAGATTTACTAAAGACATGAATAATCAAGCCTTTGTGGCCAACATCTCATCTCCTCAAGATTGTGTAAATGAAGATCTCTGCTCTAAAAAATGTATTACAAAGGTCGAAAACTATATAGCTTATAATTCTTTGTTAATTGAAAAGGTTAGATGGAACAAAATTTTGATCCCTGATCCTGAAGATGTTGCATCAAAAGAAAAAAAAATATACAATCCTTGGAAAAAGATGTTGAAGATGTTGATGGAAAAAAAGGAGAACTAAACACTCAAATTTGTCACATCTTAATAGAATTTAATAAAAAGAATGTGGAAGTTAGAACCCTCATGGTTGATGTCAAACCCCAACCAATAGTGGAGTATGTGGGAGCATGATTGATATTGTGAATAGTTCATGGTGCTATGTTACACTTTAAGTAAATAAAGCATTCATAATTAAAATGCGTTCAACCATAAATAAAGTCATTAAAAAAAATCAAAATCAAAGCATACATGAAAGAAAATTACATCAAATTGTTTAATAATTACTAGGTCCACTAAAGTACTAATCTATGTCTTCACCAAATCATCGCTTGACATGTCACACATGTAAGGTTTTATCAACTATGTGCATAGTTGTTGAGCACACATATAAAGTATAATAGTTTATAGAAAATGATGCAAACCCAAAGTCTAAATAGGATTGATCTAAAGTATATGTTCTTACAGGTTCTCTAGAAAGCATGGTAGCATAAATGAATTTAAATAGTCTATCATATGTCATACAAAGAATGCTAATAAGTACCATAGTCCTTAATAATGCCATCAAACAATGTAAAACTCAACATGTAAATCAAGGCTTGCATGGCCTAGATTAAAGCATGTTAGTACACTAAGTTGCAATATGTACAATTTTATCCTTTTTTCACAAAGATCAAAGATTATTAATCTGAATGATGTATCCAACCATCCTTTGCCCACTTTTCCACACCCACTTCATGGAGAGAACATTCTAAGTATAACATGATTTGATATATGACATGTACAATATCCCTAAAAAATACAAAAGTATGTAATAATGGAGTATGAATAAATTCACAAATTTTCCTAGTTTGTCTAAAGTCTTTCAATAGAGTTCTAAGAGAATGATGATATCACACCTAATCCTAAAGTTTATAGGAATAATCATAATAAGCTTTATATTACATTTGTTAAGGTTGAAAGGTAATTTGGAGTATTTATTTATTATTCTAAATAAATATTCCTACAAGTTTTGTTAAATGATAGAAAATTATTATTACATTTTCTATCTAATTATTAATTAAAATATTTGTTGTTTTAAAGGCTAAAAATCATATTTATGTAAATTATAGCAATTAATATTTTATATAAATAATTTAAATAAAATATATCTTAAGAATTTATAAATAATTCTATAGAATAATTACATAATTGTTTAAGATATCTATGTTTGATTTTTTCTATATTTTATTTGAATAACTATCTAATTTATTTAATAATCAAAATTAGAAGTTTTATTTAAATAAAATACTTTATTAAAATAAATTATATTTTTTTCCTATTTTCAATTATTTTCATGATATATAAAAAATAATTATTTTTTTGAAATTTATAAATTTTATGAAATATCTTGCAATATTTATGTTTATTTAAAAATATAGCTTTTTAGACCCAAAAATAATATTCAATATAATAATATTTTTGAAAATACAGAAAATTTCAAAATATATATTATTTATATTTTTAAGAATTTTAGATGTGATTTTTCTTAAATTTTATGTAAGTTTAAAATGATTTTTAAGAGAATTTTTATTAGTTTAAATAATAAAAAATGTCGAACTATTTTTGTGAAATTCCTTAATTTTATCAGAATGTTATAAATACTATTTTATGATTTATATAGTCTTTTATAAAAAATAAAAGGTAAATGGCTGAAAAATATGAAAAAACTAGTTCAAGACTTCAAGCTCTGACGGCGAGTTTTGAGCATGTGACCTCTCATTGGGCCTAGCACCTTACCACTAGGTTGGAGGAGATCCATTGATTGATTTTTATCCGACTTAATGTTACGCACTATTTCATATTGATTCCAGTTTCACATAAACCCTAATTTTAAGATCGATCAAATTTGATTAATTGTGAATTCGTGGGAGCCCAAATTGTTAGGACTACTTTTATTCCTCTGAAAAATGAATACGTCGGTGGTTACCTGAAATTATTTTGATTTAGCACAATATGATAGAACGTTGCTTGTAGCTTTAGACGGAACTTCAATCACTCGAATGGGAAACTTTTCGAGAGGTTTTTGGTACGATCAATTTCATATGAGGATCGTAGAGAGGTTTGAATGTTTAATTTAATCAAATTGTATTTGTTTTAGTTATTTGAATTGAGCACATACAGATGGCTTTTTGGAAAGTAACCGGTGATGGTCGGTCTCGAACCCAGGATCAAGTTAGAAGTGTTCTTTCTTGTTTTTAACACTCTTGATTTTTAACTTTTATAACTGAGTTTTAAGTTTCTGGAATAGCATTTATGTTCCCTCTCTTTTGAATTCTTATTATTTTATGTACTAATGTTTATAAAAATTTATAAAAAACTTTTATCATGAATTTGTAACTGAATTTATTTATTAAACTTCATAAGTTTTACCATTTGTATTCAAATAATATCTTTATGAAATAAATTCATAATTAAATGGAACCTTGAAATATTTAACATGTATTAATTCTTATGTAGGTATGTATGTATTAATTCTTATTTAGATCATATTACAACTCATTTTTTAACATATTTTTAAAGAAAAACTCATAAAATTATTTTACCAAGTCATTTCACATATGTATTTGTATACATATTATGTATTTTAAAAATTCTTATTGTTGTAATTGTTAGAGTTTAATTAGTTTAAATATATTTTGTTTAATATTTATGCATGAAGATATATACATACATGATACATACATATATATATACACACACACACACGAATAATTCTTTTTCAAAAAATCCCCATAACTTTAATTTAGTCAAAATGTTTCACATTACAATTGAAATGGAAACGAAAAATCAATAGAGGTTACAGTTGATTTTGTAGCTGCTAAAAAACTATTGAAGAGCTTCAAACTAAAAGAACTCAAATAATAGAAAACTAGGTTTAGTTTCCCTAACCGTTGCGGCGGGTTATCACGGTACACTCTAGAGAATGGGTATTAAATATCATTTGCAGAAGCATAAGTTGCATAACAAAATCAAATCTCTTATCACGAACTCTATACAATTTTTTCATAAAAACATTAAATCATACAAAATTCTTACAAATATGTTATAAAAATAACATTTACTCACAAAATCCGTCTTACCGCCAACCAATCGTTCGAATTAAAGTAGAGACATTTTGTTTAAGAAAAATAACATTTACTCACAAATGCGCGCATGCGGCTATAACGTGAATCATTTCTTTTAAGTAGAGACATTTTGTTTAAGAAAAATATTTCACGTTATAAGGTAATATGTAGTTATCACCCTCTTATCACTCCACGTATGCGCTACACAAACGACTATTCATATCACCTTCTCTTTACATACACATGTGTAACCATCATCAGCTTCTCACACCTTCAAAGCCATTGGATTCAAAAGTTTTGCCAGTCCAGTCACACCGAGTATGTCATGGAGAGGGGGCGTGACACCCCTGTCACCTGGGTACTTATGCCCCACTACACATAACCTAACTAAAAAATGTAAACATAGCCCATTGGGTTGCTTACTACGCAACTCTCATGCTAGGCTGATCAAGGGTTCAACTTCTAGGCTTTTGGATATTTTGTTACTTTTCTTTGTTTCAAGTAAGAAGAGTATATTTCTCTATTTTTACCTCCACACTACGTTTATTGTGTCTTTTGGATTTTGAATACTTTTGTTCCATCTTCCTTATATTGTCCTATTTAATTAAAATTATATATATATATATATATATATATATATACATATATATATATATATATAGATATAGGGAATGGTTCCATTGTTAACCCTCCCTTATATCGTTAACCCGTGTTAACCCGACATTTTTTGCCCGAATCTTTGTTTTTTTTTCATGGTTTTTATTATACATAAATAGGGGGGGTTTCTTTTTTGTGTTTTTGCTAATTCATCACCGTTTAGAAATTATTTACAAATGTAAGTAAATGTAATTTTCTTACATTTAGTAAATGTAAGAAAATTACATTTACTTACATTTGTAAATAATTTCTAAACGGTGATGAATTAGCAAAAACACAAAAAAGAAACCCCCCCTATTTATGTATAATAAAAACCATGAAAAAAAAAAACAAAGATTCGGGCAAAAAATGTCGGGTTAACACGGGTTAACGATATAAGGGAGGGTTAACATTTGAACCTCTCCCTATATATATATATATATATATATATATATATATATAAAAGCTTTTTACAAACCAATGATTAAAGAATCAAAGAAACTGAATTTTGAAGTGCGCTTTGATATATAGAACGAAACTGACATGATTTTATACTTACTAAAGTTTGATTATTGAATTTGGGTTATCGTTTTTCTTTAAATAGGGACGCATAAATCTCATTCTTTTTCTAGCACTGTCACAATGCGCGAGTTTGGTCTATACACAATTGCAAATATTGCGACCAATCAGAATCATTTTATTATATTAAATAATTTTTTCCCACTTAAAGTTACCTAATGGTTTCTTGGTTTGGCAACAAGAACTTGGAAACTTTGTTTGAGCTCATGGGTTCAATCCAAGCACGGTTAACCTTTTCTTTTCTTTATTTCTTTTTTTTTTCTTACCTTTCTTTTTATCATTCCTTTTCTTTCTTCTTACCTTTGAAATTTCTTATATTTTTATACTAAATTTCATTTTATACCATAACATACGATGATATTTGTTTTTGGTGTTTATCCATTTTTCCTCTTTGAATTTTCTTATATTTTTTTATATTAAATAATTTATGTCAAATTCTCATACTACAACCTAGGACGTATTTTATAGCGTTCTTCATCTCCCAATCTTTTCACCCGGTTTTGAGCCTCATATCTCCACAACATGGTTTTTTCAAATTTTTTTGGTTATTTTTGGATTTTTTTTTCTTTCATGTTTTTGAAGAGTATTTTATTTTCTTTCTTACTAATTTCTTTAACGAGTTTGTAGTATTACTGTTAGGTCATGTTTACGTCGCAACATGTGAGACATGATGACAACTAGGTTATTTTAATGTTAGGTAATGTTTATGTCATAACATGTGAGGCATGAAGAACGGAACAAACCCAATTTTATATGGCTCTTTTCCTACCTATTCACCTTTATGTTAAGGTTGCATCTATATAATATATATTCTAAAAATCAGCTTATGTCTCATTGTGAAACATATGGCTAATTCTATAAAGATTTGCGGGTTTACAAAGAGGGAGAAACAATTTTTCGCTTCTTTTGCTGCCTGTCTATATGATTGGATCAAAGACACTTCTTATTTTTCATATATATGTTCTTGTTTTTATTCGATAACTATCACCCCCAATTATTTGATTGGACGAAGGAAACTTCTTCTATTTTTTTAAAAAAAAATAGTATATAACTGTTTTATTTTATTACAATGAGCAATTTATATATCATTTTCTGACTTTTTTATAATTACATATTTTGAAAAGTATTATACATTATACATTAGAACTTGTACCTTAAAAAAACACGTGACTTTTAAGATTAAGAGAAGATAAATGTAATGTTTTGTTAATAAAAAACTGAGAATGTTATTTGTCGTGTTTGCTACGACGGTTCTTTCATGCAGGATGTCAGTGGTTCGAAACTTTGTAAAAGGATTTGTTTACTTTCGTTGTTGATGGGTGCATAGAGTGCTGCTGAACAAGAAGTTACATGAGAGGACTTAGGTTCCTGGGCATCTATTTCCATCTGATAAGCACTGAATATACCAAACAGTTCACTCAGTTTTAGAGTCCTTAGATTTTCTGTCCTCCGGATGGCCACAGAGTATATGTTCCAAGCATGTGGAAGTGATCTAAGAAACTTTCTGATCACATCCTGGTTCTCCGTTTTGACACCTGCTGCTACTAACTCATCAACCAGTTGAACATACCTGAGATATTGAGAAGTCATCTTCTCATTGTTCTGTTGACAGAAGTTCTCAAACTTCTGTTTTAGCATATCTTTCTTGTTCTCTTGGACATCTTCAGAACCTTCATACATCTGCTGTAGAGAATTCCACAGCTCTTGAGCAGATTTGCATTTCTTGAATGCATGTATGATTGAGTTAGGGATGGCCATCTGGATGAGCCATAAAGCCTTCGAGTCCACTTCCATTCTCTTGTAGTCTTCATCAGAATAGAGAGCTGGATCCTTTGGCACAGGAGCTCCACTAGCACCAGCGGCAGGAACAGTAGGGATGAAAGGCCCTTCAAGAACTGACTTCCAGAGTTTGAAGTCTTGGTTCCTGAAGAATCCCTCCATCCTAACTTTCCAAGTGTCATAGTCTTCTGGAGTGAACATTGGTGGCTTGTTGAGAGTACCATTTTCTGTATCATGTTTGTTAAGTGCAGCCATTTGAACAAACAAACAGAATATGAGTTTGAAGTAGTGAGATTTTTAGAAGAAATAGAACTGGTAACTTAAGGATGGTTAATCACTTAAGTTCAAGAGCCAAGGCTCTAATACCACTTGTTGGATCGGGTTGTTTACTCTAAACAACACTTCACAAGTATTTTTCTCTTTCAATCTAACAGATGCGGAATGTCTGTTAGAAGGTTCTCACACACTCAATGGTAAGTTAGTAATCTTTGAATAACAGTAAGAGCACAAGAACAAATTCAAGCTCAAAGATATATTTCTCTCAAAGTATTACAAGTGTTGTGAGCAGACAAGCGCAAAACACATACAAGCACACCTAAACAGGTTTACAATGAGAGGTTATATAGCTAAGGCTACAACCGTATACACGTAGGAATACAAGTTGGGTATACTAGACAATACTTAAAGTAAAGCTTATTCTAGTATATGGAGTGTCTTAACAGGCTAAGACACTTACTTACAATCATTACAAATATAGACATTGACTTTACAAAGACTAGCTAAATACAAAAGGCCTTTAATGTTGTTGATCTTCAAGGCTTCAGATAATCTTTTGCATTTAATGCAGCTGCGAAGAAGTAAGGTGTTGTATCTGACTTTAGGTATGTTTATCCTTGTTTTTATCAGACAAGCACGTCTATTGTCAGTACCTTTTGTACTATAAAAGTGCTCAGCTACAGTCTTTGTCAGAGCATAAACCTCGGAAGTCTTTGTCTTTGTCTTTGGGTGCAGAAGAGAATCTTCGGAAGCTATTAGTCTTCGGAAGCCTTTAGTTCTTTGGAAGCTTTATGTCTTCAGAAGCTTTGAAGCTTTAACTCTAAGTGTTGGCCTTCTGAAGTGTTTGTCTTGTACAGCCTTCAGCAGGAGTGAGTTACTATTCAGAAGCAATATTTCTTCCGAAAAGGAACTCCTTCCTTCCGAAGGCTGTTTGTCTGTGTATTCTTTTATACTTAGACAAAATTGAAGTTTGGTGAGCATCAGCCTTTATTAGTCTTTACAGTCTCCCCCTAGGCTAATGCTACCAAAACTTCCTAATCAGATTCTCCTTGTCACCCTCTCTCCCCTCAGAACCTGTGCCCTAGTCTTCACCCATTTAACTCCTACTCTCCCATTTGATCCATTATCTGGATTAGAAAGAGGAAGTTTATCCAAATAAAAGATAAAGGGCTCAGCTAGCACCATCAGCTATGTCAACTCCAAGACTTTTATACCTCTATTGACCTGAAAAAGTGTGAATACTTTGCGCAGTGCGTCAAAACTCCACTTCACTATAGGGATGTAGGTATGATGATGCTTTAGTCCATAGAGGTCTCTTGGATGATCTTTAGGCATTGGAGGTTTTGGTGTGTCTTTTGGTTCTAAGGGTTGTGTATCAGGATCAGAGTCAGAGGATATGGCAGTAGTTCTCCTTTTCCTTCTAGCTATGCTCTTTCTTCTTCTGAATCTGGGTTTTTCTTGAGCAGTAGCTTGACTCCTCTGATCTCTGGCCTGCTGCTCTTCCACATTTGAGCCCACTGTTGCATCTGTTGTTGCAGTGGGCTGTGGACCAGCATCCTCAGTTGTTGAGGGCTCTTTTCTCCTCTCATCGGCCTTTGATTGTCTCTAAGGATCAGGGTTTGTTGATTGTTGCTTCCTTGCAGTATCTTTACCCTTTTTGATCTTGATCACTGAAGAGATTGGCATGTTGTCCATAGAAGGACTTGATGGAGGAGAGGCTGGTTCTTCCTTAGGGTTTAGGGGGAACATGGACTTTATTACTTCCCCAGGCATGACTTCTTCCCCTTCTCTGATCCCAGATCCAGAGATGGGAAATTCTATGGTAGCTCCTCCCCCTAAACCTAAGCCTAAGTTTAGGCTTGCCCTTTGAGCCTGTATCTGCTCAATAGAAAGTAACTCACCTCTGGAAATTTTGGCCTTGATGTCCCTGACATGCATGTCCATGGTTGAGTTCTTCATAGGGCCTAACTGTCGAGCATGGAAGCCATACTGGAGTAGGATAGCCTTCATATTATCTCTACAGGATGTATCCTTTTGTTTCTTTGTTAGCTTCACCTTGGCTTTGGATGCAGCAGCTGCCTGTTCCTGCTGCTGCACCTTGTCCAGCTCGGCAGCCATCTTAGGCACCGACCAGAGCAAAACTTCATCTAAGTCATATCCCTTCTCTTGGAGAAGAGCAGAGAGTCTGATAAGCTCGTCATCCAGGGAAGTGTCTGGTCGGCCCTTATTCTTCTTTGGTCTCCTCTCCTCTAACTCTGCTTCCTCCTCTGGGGTTAGTTTTCTTTTTCCTTTGTCCATTGCTTTTGCCCCAGAGGAGATGGATCCTGTAGCCTCACCAACTGATTCTGTAGCCTTACCAGCTGGTTCATTGGCAAGTAGCTCCTCTGTGGAGGAATCATCAATAATGACTGGGCCTTCAGAAGCAGCTGCAGCTTCGGAGTTAACCTTAGCATTCACTGCCCCCTCCGGTTGACCAACCACCTTGGGTGATTCCTTAGCAGTATCCACAGAGTGCTCAGGAATGGAGGAGAGGTCTTCAGCGGCCTCTGTCCCAGAAGGGGACACAGGTTCCATGGAGATTGGTTGTTCTTCTTGGGTAGTTTCCTCCATGGCAACCTAGGCAGTAGTCTCAGGAGGAGATTTAGTCCCAGAGGGGGACTGTTGAGTCCCAGCAGGGGACTGAGGCTCCATAGAGATATTTGTTGTTGCAGCTTCTTGCTTGTCTCTTTGGCAGCCTTTGTTGCCTCAGAAGAAGAGGAAGAGAAAGTAGTGGAATCATGGAAGTAAGTGCCCAAGAAGTCATCCCATTCATTAGTCAGAGTAACTATGGATGGGCTGGCATCTTGTACACCTTCCTCTTCTCTTGCTTCTGGTCCTGACCCTGCAGATTGTACCTTCTCCCGCTTTTTGGTAGCATCAGGCGAGACAAAGGTAGTAGTAGTAGGATCAGGATGGAAGGGTTGAAGGATCACTGGGGGCGCCTCCTGAGGTCCAAGATGGTGGCTTCTTTGTCTTGGACCTCCTGCCGTAGGGTAGCAACCTCAGCTTCCAGGTGAGCTACCCTGTCTTGGAGGGTTGTGATGATAGCCGTCAATTCCTGTGTTTTGGTGCCCTCATCCACATGAGTGGAGTCATTGGGCGATGGAGTCCTGAGCCTAGCTCCTGCACCTCCACCACCAGATGTGGTTTCTTGGCACCTTGGATTCCCCTCATTGAGAAGGGCTTCAAAGAAGTCCTCCCCAGTGTGGGTTGCCGCAGGTGAGGTCCTAGTGCCTGTACCACTGGCCTGAATCTAGAATAGGATCAGCAGTAGTGGTAGCCTCATCTGCATTGACCCCTTCAGTACTCCTGGGGACAACCTCTGAAGTTGTAGGCTCTAGGTCAGGAAACCTAGCTTGTAGCTGTGTCACCACTCTCATAAGTGTTTGGGTAGTAGGAGAGAGTGGTTCCTCCACAGCTATAGCAGAGGTTCCTTGAGCTTGGGTGATAGTATGGGTGGGGGGCATTTCTGGGTGATAGGAACCTGGAGACTTGGGAGACAGTCTCTGAACTAGTGGAGTTGCTTCATCAGAAGCAGACTCAATAATAGGGGCATCCCTTTGGATATTGTCAGGTATGTTTTGTGACATACACTGAGGGCTATCAGGCTGGTTAAGGGCTGCCACAGGTTCCAGAGGAAGAACCTGTGGAATAACAACAGGTGTGGCTTTCACCTTAGGTGGAACTGTGCCCTTGACAGTTCTTTTCACCTTTTTCTTGATGGGTTCAGAAGAAGGGGCCTGAACATCTTTAGAGAGCTGTTCAGGGGTTCGGCGGTGTTTGTAGGTTATTTTGATGGGGTGGGGAACTGAAATGGAAGGTGTGGGTTCAGCATCTGTGGGTACAACAGAGCTGTCACCTTCTGGAGTTGGTAACTCCATGGAAGGAAGAAGAGGAGTAAAGTTCCCAGAGAACTAATTACTCTTCTTTTTTAACTACACAAAAACCTTGGAGGTTACCAAGGGGATTTTGTATATATTCGAAGTTAGTGAGAGGACCGAACCTAACTCACCATAAAATATATGCTGCAAAAACCTGGGATACATACAGAATTTCTTTGGTGACGAAATATTGTCAACCAAATTATTGAAAATAAAAGCAGAAAGGTTAAAAAGTTGGTTGGAGATCAAGCCATGAATAGCCGAAGCTAAATCAGAAGGAACTTGATCCCAACCACCTGTCTTATTAGAAAGACAGTGCAAAAATAAATGTATGAGGTACTTATAATTATAGGACACTCTACCCTTCAAATAAGTTGTTGAAGGAAGAGGACCTTCGTACCCCATTGACCTGAAGGTCGATGCTATCTCATCCTTAGTGAATGAGACCCTTCCCCGACATCATAGAGGAAGAGGACCTTCGTACCCCATTGACCTGAAGTTCCATGGCGATTGATGGATTTTAGGTTAAAATTTGAGAGAAAAGCGATTAGAAATTAAACGGTGAGAGAAGGTGAATGAGCGGGAGACCTTTTATACCTTCGGATGTCAGCATTTAATATAGAAACACATTAAATTTTGAGATCTGGAAGTCAGAAAAAGTACTTCTGGAAACAGCTCATTTATTATTCAAAATTGGCTAAGGACAGATTTGGTTCCGAGAGAATTAGTCATCGAAAGTAGTTCATGAGACCAAAGATGTTCTTCGGAAGATACTTACTTCCAAAGCATATAAATTTATCATCGGAAGTGTATCTTCTGAAGGCTTAGATATTGTCATCAGAAGAAATGTTCTTCGGAAGACATCTTCTTCTGAAAAGTAAGTTCAGAAGATTGAGCTTCCGAAGTAATAATGTATCGGAAGAATAATACTTCAGAAGAGAATTTATCTTCTGAAGTGTGACATCTTCCGACATAAAGAAAGAATAATGCTTCCAAAGACTTAAACTATCTTCTAAGGAGTAATTACTCATCAGAAGATACTTTAAGTTTATCTTCCGAAGAATTATTCGTTCCTTTATTTATTCATTTACTCAAAGTTAATCATGCCAATGGCTGTTATTAAATACCTGAATCTTCCTTCATCAAATGCTTTGGTGAAAAGGTCAGCCAGATTGTGTTCTGTATCAACTTTGACTAGATGAATCAACTTCTTTTCTGCACAATCTCTGATGAAATGATATCTGATATCAATGTGCTTGGTCTTGGAGTGCTTGGCAGGATTGTTAGTGATGGAGATGGCACTTGAATTATCTATCTATATAGGAGTGTTGAACAGCTCTACTCCATAATCCTTCATCTGATTTTGAATCCAAATGACTTGTGCACAGCAGCTAGAAGCAGCTATGTATTCTGCCTCAGCAGTAGAAGTAGAAACACAAGACTATTTCTTGCATTGCCAAGACAAAATTCTAGAGCCAAGAAATTGACATCCACCTGATGTGGATTTCATGCTAATGTTTCAACCTCCATAATCACTATCAGTATAAGCCATGAACTGAAAATCGTCATTTCTAGGATACCACAATCCTAGACCAGGTGCCCCTTTGAGGTATCTAAAGATTCTTTTCACAGCAAGCATGTGCGAGACTTTGGGATTGGCCTGAAATCTTGCACACAAGCAAGTTGCAAACATTATATCAAGCATGCTTGCTGTGAGATACATCAAAGAACCAATCATTGCTCTGTATTGGATAAGGGATGTTGTCTTGGACAATGGAGTTCCCAGAGCTTTGCAATCAGTCAGCTTGAATCTTTCAAAAATGTCCTTGACATACTTTGATTGACTAATAAAAATCACTGTAGGAGTTTGTTTCACTTGTAATCCAAGAAAGTGAGTTCTCCCATGGAACTCATTTCAAACTTGGACTTCATTAGTGATTCAAAGTCCTTGCAGAGAGATTCATTTGTAGAACCAAAGATAATGTCATCAACATAAATCTGTACTAGCATAATATGTTGATTGGACTTCTTGAAGAAGAGAGTTTTATCAATGGTTCCTCTCTTAAAGTTGTTAGCCAATAGAAAAGAAGATAAAGTTTCATACCACTTTCTGGGAGCTTGATGCAGCCCATAAAGAGCTTTATCAAGCTTACAGACATGGTCAGGAAACTTTGGATCTTCAAAACCAGGAGGCTGACACACATACATCTCCTCATCAATCCTTCCATACAAAAATACACTTTTCACATCCATTTGAAAAACCTTAAAGTTCTTGGCAGCTGCAAAGGCTAAAAATATTCTGATTCCTTCAATTCTTGCAACTGGAGCAAAAACTTCATCATAATCAATGCCTTCTTCTTGTGTATACCCCTGAACAACCAACCTTGCCTTGTTCTTGATGACCACTCCCTTGTCATCCTTCTTGTTCCTGAACACCCATTTTGTTCCAATGGGATACTTACCCTTTGGTAAAGGGAAAATCTTCCAAACACCTTGCCTTTCAAATTGAAGAAGCTCCTCCTGCATTGCTTCTACCCAACTGTTGTCTGTCAATGCATCAGCAACTTTCTTTGGTTCTACTTGGGATAGAAAGCAAGAAAATAAACAGATGTTTGCTTCATGCATAGAGCTTCTTGTTCTGACTCCTTCTTCAACATTACCAATAATTTTTTCAACTGGATGGATGTTATGGATGCGAGTTCTAGGAATCACATCCAATTGGGAAGCTAGATCCAGATCGCTTGACTCAAGGTTAGGAAGTACCACTTCAAGCTGGATTTCTGGCATATCTTGTGGTCTTTGATATTGGACTGTTGTGGGATCACCTTCTCTGGGAGAAGAAGTTTCCAGAGTGTCTGGAACTGACTGGACTGTTGAGGGACTCACATCTTCTTCTTGACTCAATGGAAATGAAGTAGAGTCGCTTAAAGGGACATCAAGAGATGTGTTCACTATCTCAGACTGAGAGACATCATTATGTGCTGAAGTGGATTCTGCCAAGATTTGTCTTGAAGCTATTGGCAGTTCAACACGAAAGTCTTCTTCTCTTGTGGACTGGGAGGAGTCTGTGGTAGTTGACTGTAACTCTGGAACATACTCTTTCACAAGATTAAATGCAGATGTAAAGCTATCAAGATCAAATAGCCAATCAGGACCAGTTCCAGGCTTATTGATAGTATGTTCATTGAACTGAACATTTGCAGATTTTTCAATAATTCTGGAAGCTTTGATGTATACTCTATATGCCTTAGCATGTGAAGAGTACCCAACAAAGTAGCCCTCTGCTGATTTCTCAGCAAACTTGGCTAAGTGATCTTTGGTATTCAAGATGGTGCATTGACATCCAAATGGTTTGAGAAATCCAATAAATGGTTTTCTCTTATGCCAAATTTCATAAGGAGTCATACCATGTGTTTTAACTACCAATATTCTATTTTGGACATAACAGGCAGTGTTGACTGCTTCTGCCCAAAAAGTTATTGGAAGTTTGGCATCAGACAACATGGTTCTTGCAGCCTCAATTAGTGTCCTATTCCTTCTCTCAGCAACACCATTTTGTTGTGGAGTCCTTGGAGCACTAAATTGTCTTGTGATACCTTTAGATTCACAAAAAGAATTTAAAACATGATTCTTGAATTCTGTTCCTTGATCTGATCTGATTATTTTTACATGGTGATCACTTTCATTCTCCACCCTAAGTATGAATGACTTTAGGGTCTCAGCAGTTTCATCCTTCATACTTAAGAAAAATACCCAGGTATACCGACAGAAATTATCAGTGACCACCAAGCAGTATGACTTTCTACCAAGACTTTTAACACTTGTGGGGCCAAACAAGTCCATGTGGAGTAAATGCAGTACTGTTGTGATTGAATTTATCTCTTTGGCATGATGTGATGATTTGTGCTGCTTACCTTTTAAGCAAGCAACACATTTATCAACACAGATGAATTCCTTTGTTGGTAAACCAGACACTAAGTTATTTTTGACAAGTTTATTCATATTTTTAAGGTTTACATGACAAAGTCTCCTATGCCAAAGAAATGACTCATCAAGTGAAGATTTTGAGACAAAGCAACTTATATTACTAAGAGGTGCAGTTGTGCTCATGTCTAGCATATACATGTTGTTTCTTCTAGGAGCTCTGAGCAGGATCTGATCATTTGAGACTACAAATCCTGGCTTCAGAACAATGCATTCATGCTCAGTGAACAACATGTTGTGCTTTTGATCACACACCTGTGATACACTAAGTAAATTGTAATTAAGTTCCTTTACAAAATGCACATTCTCAAAGCTTACCTTGCCATTTGTAATTGTGCCCCTACCTGTGATGTATCCTCCTACTAGATCACTTCCAAATGCAACAGACCCACCAAAGAATGGTTCATATTTGTGTAGGTGAGTCTTGTCGCCTGTCATGTGCCTGGAACAGCAACTGTCAACTATCCATAAGTTGCTCTTTGATTCCTGCTGCCCCTGCACATGACCAGAAGTTAATTAGTTTCTGATGGGAACCCATGCCCATGTGGTCTTGGGTTTTCCATTAGCGTCATTGTAAGTAAATTTCTTTAACATCATCTTAGGTGGGACAGATGATGAGTTTGTTGTTGGTTGGACTGGTGGTTGAACAGATGGTTCAGCTATTTCCTTTTTCTTCCATATATGTTTGACCTTTGAGGTTGTCGGAAGAGTTTGCTTCTTTTGACAGTCATCAGGAGCACCTTTTGTCTTCCCTTCCGATGACTTGGTTTTTGCTGACAAGTTGGGCCTTACTTCCGAAGTTCTTCTTTTTCTGAAGGGAAAAGATTTCTTTGGTTTGTAGGAAGCTTTCTTTGCATGTGCTTCCGATGTTCTTTTTCTTTCGGAAGCCTTTCTTTCCTGATCTTTCGAAACATTCTTTTTGAAAGCCTTCCTATTCTGATTATCAGAAGTGCTTGCTTCCGATCCTTTCTTTCCGAAACCCTTCTTGTCTTGTTTCTTCCGACTATCAGAAGTACTTGCTTCCGATACCTTCTTTCTTGAGTTTCTTCCTGGTTCTTCAGAAGAACCAGATGACTTGCTCCAACTCTCCTTTCTTCCTGGTTTCTCAGAAAACATTCTGCTTCTTGGATTATAGAAGCAATTAGCAGCAAAGTGATTTTTATCACCACACATCAAACATACAGTTTGATTATTTGAGAATTGTTGATGCTGATGGTCGTTTGAGCTTTGATTCACAGGAGGTGATGGTTTGGATGTTCCAACAGACTTGTTGGCTGGAATATTTACCTGTTTCTTTTTAACACTTGCCTTTCTCTCCTTTGACCTACCCCTTTTGGAATTGTCAGATGGACAAGTAACATGGTCATCTGAGGAGGTACTCCCAATTTGTATGTTCTTCGCTTTGACAAAAACTGATGACTGTTTCTTGGTTTTCTTATTAATTTTCTTTATTTTCAAAGTTGGTTTTTCAGTTTCTAAAGTACTGGGAGAAACATCCTCATCTGAGCATGATGAGTTACTTGGGTTTAGATCAGAGAGATTATCAGTTTGGGCTACCTTGTGTATGTCCAATTCATCATCATACACAAGGTCAACTACTGGTTTACACCTAATCTCCACTATGGGAGTGTAGGCAGATGGGGGCTCCACTTTGTTATAACCCAAACCAGCCTCCTTATTATTTACCAGTTCAGTTGTACTGCTCATTCTGAAAAGCTTTTCATACTTTTCACCTTGACTCAAAAATTTGTCTCTATAAGACTCAGCCAATACAAGTTCAGTCTTGGCAGTAGTTAGTCTTTCTAAAAGATTGTTAATTTGACACTGTTTGTTAGTGTCTTCATGTTTTAAGCTAGAAATGGTCTTTTCCATTTCTTCAATCTTTTCTTTGTAATTTCTTTCACATTCAAAAAAGTTTGCCTTGACTACTTGTAATGACTCAAGTTCATTACAAAGTTGAGAATTTATTCTTTTAAAAACATTTAACTTCTCTAAACATTCAGGTGTGCACATATCCTCAGTTACCTTGAATGAAGAAGTTGAATCATTTGCCATCAGAGCACTGTTGGAGATAGAAGGATCTTCAGCTTGGAAGCTCCAATCTGCAAAGTCTTGATCTGCAATGTTTGCACTGTTTGAGCTTGATGGTCTTTGAGGTGGTTGCCCAGAAGTTGATGGCTGAGTGCCTGTGGACTTGCATTCTCTAGCAAAGTGCCCTAACTGTTGGCAGTTGAAACATTTGAGCTTGGACTTGTCAAGACCAAACCCAGTCTTCATATTGTGCTTTTTGAACTGCCTTCCAGTTCTTTGGTAGAACTTCTTTGCTCTATAGGAGATCATGGCCATCTGGTAGTTGATGTCCATCTCCTCAAGATCATCTGCAGGAATGCCATCTAAGTCTTCCTGGCACAAGTGAAAGTAATTGGTTTCCTCAGCCATGAATGCTCCTTGCCCAGATGTTAAAAGTGAAGTTGGGTTGGAAAACGGGTTTGTGTGAGTGGTTGTTGGAGTTGATATTTCAGGAAAGCTGACAATGGGTGTGGAGGTAGGGTGGTAAATGGGTTGATAACTCTGGTAAGAAGGGTTGTTGATGGGTGCATAGAGTGCTGCTGAACAAGAAGTTACAAGAGAGGACTTAGGTTCCTGGCCATCTATTTCCATCTGATAAGCACTGAGTATACCATACAGTTCACTCAGTCTTAGAGTCCTTAGATTTTCTGTCCTCCGGATGGCCACAGAGTATATGTTCCAAGCATGTGGAAGTGATCTAAGAAACTTTCTGATCACATCCTGGTTCTCCGTTTTGACACCTGCTGCTACTAACTCATCAACCAGTTGAACATACCTGAGATATTGAGAAGTCATCTTCTCATTGTTCTGTTGACAGAAGTTCTCAAACTTCTGTTTTAGCATATCTTTCTTGTTCTCTTGGACATCTTCAGAACCTTCATACATCTGCTGTAGAGAATTCCACAGCTCTTGAGCAGATTTGCATTTCTTGAATGCATGTATGATTGAGTTAGGGATGGCCATCTGGATGAGCCATAAAGCCTTCGAGTCCACTTCCATTCTCTTGTAGTCTTTATCAGAATAGAGAGCTGGATCCTTTGGCACAGGAGCTCCACCAGCACCAGTGGCAGGAACAGTAGGGATGAAAGGCCCTTCAAGAACTGACTTCCAGAGTTTGAAGTCTTGGTTCCTGATGAATCCCTCCATCCTAACTTTCCAAGTGTCATAGTCTTCTGGAGTGAACATTGGTGGCTTGTTGAGAGTACTGTTTTCTGTATCATGTTTGTTAAGTGCAGCCATTTGAACAAACAAACAGAATATGAGTTTGAAGTAGTGAGATTTTTAGAAGAAATAGAACTGGTAACTTAAGGATGGTTAATCACTTAAGTTCAAGAGCCAAGGCTCTGATACCACTTGTTGGATCGGGTTGTTTACTCTAAACAACACTTCACAAGTATTTCTCTCTTTCAATCTAACAGATGCGAAATGTCTGTTAGACGGTTCTCACACACTCAATGGTAAGTTAGTAATCTTTAAATAACAGTAAGAACACAAGAACAAATTCAAGCTCAAAGATATATATTTCTCTCAAAGTATTACAAGTGTTGTGAGCAGACAAGTACAAAACACATACAAGCACACCTAAACAGGTTTACAATGAGAGGTTATATAGCTAAGGCTACAACCGTATACACGTAGGAATACAAGTTGGGTATACTAGACAATACTTAAAGTAAAGTTTATTCTAGTATATGGAGTGTCTTAACAGGCTAAGACACTTACTTACAATCATTACAAATATAGACATTAAGTTTACAAAGACTAGCTAAATACAAAAGGCATTTAATGTTGTTGATCTTCAAGGCTTCAGATAATCTTTTGCATTTAATGCAGCTGCGAAGAAGTAAGGTGTTGTATCTGACTTTAGGTATGTTTATCCTTGTTGTTATCAGACAAGCACGTCTGTTGTCAGTACCTTTTGTACTATAAAAGTGCTCAGCTACAGTCTTTGTCAGAGCATAAACCTCGAAAGTCTTTGTCTTTGGGTGCAGAAGAGAATCTTTGGAAGCTGTTAGTCTTCGAAAGTTTAGTTCTTCGGAAGCTTTATGTCTTCAGAAACTTTGAAGCTTTAACTCTAAGTGTTGGCCTTCCGAAGTGTTTGTCTTGTACAGCCTTCAGCAGGAGTGAGTTACTCTTCGGAAGCAATGTTGCTTCCGAAAAGGAACTTCTTCCTTCCGAAGGCTGTTTGTCTGTGTATTCTTTTATACTTAGACAAAATTGAAGTTTGGTGAGCATCAGCCTTTATTAGTCTTTACAATAACATACGATGATATCTGTTTTTGGTGTTTATCCATTTTTCCTCTTTGAATTTTCTTTTATTTTTTTTATATTAAATAATTTTTGTCAAAATTCTCATACTACAACCTAGGACGTATTTTATAGCGTTCTTCATCTCCCAATCCTTTCACCCGGTTTTGAGCTTCATATCTCCACAAAATGGTTTTTTCAAATTTTTTTGGTTATTTTTGGATTTTTTTTCTTTCATGTTTTTGAAGAGTATTTTATTTTCTTTCTTACTAATTTCTTTAACGAGTTTGTAGTATTACTTTTAGGTCATGTTTACGTCGCAACATGTGAGACATAATGACAACTAGGTTATTTTAATGTTAGGTAATGTTTATGTCATAACATGTGAGGCATGAAGAACGGAACAAACCCAATTTTATATGGCTCTTTTCCTACCTATTCACCTTTATGTTAAGGTTGCATCTATATAATATATATTCTAAAAATCAGCTTATGTCTCATTGTGAAACATATGGCTAATTCTATAAAGATTTGCGGGTTTACAAAGAGGGAGAAACAATTTTTCGCTTCTTTTGCTGCCTGTCCATATGATTGGATCAAAGACACTTCTTATTTTTCATATATATGTTCTTGTTTTTATTCGATAACTATCGCCACCCATTTATTTGATTGGACGAAGGAAACTTCTTCTTTTTTTAAAAAAAAAAAGTATATAACTGTTTTATTTTATTATAATGAGCAATTTATATATCATTTTCTGACTTTTTTATAATTACATATTTTGAAAAGTATTATACATTATACATTAGAATTTGTACCTTAAAAAAACACGTGACTTTTAAGATTAAGAGAAGATAAACTTTGTAAAAGGATTTGTTTACTTTCGTTGTGTGAGATATGCTTGGGTGTACATCAAAATTTTATTAAAAACAATCTTTAATATTTTTGTAAAGTGTGTCTGTGTTTGCATTAAAAGTTTTATGGAAAATAGTTCCTTATAGTTTTTTAATGCGACGCGCTGCGTTGTGTGAGATATGCTTGGGTATACATCAAAATTTTATTAAAAACAATCTTTAATATTTTTGTAAAGTGTGTCTGTGTTTGCATTAAAAGTTTTATTGAAAATAGTTCCTTATAGTTTTTTAATGAGACGCGCTGTGTTTGCATAAAACTTTATTATCTTTAGTTCTAGTTTGTATACATTTATTTTAGAGTCTTATATCAGTGTGCCATTTATCATATATAAGTCCGAAGGAGTAAACGAATCAGGTCGCTTCATTAATTATTCGTGATTAAATCGGAAAAAAAGCTCGAACAAGACAAGTTTAAACAAGCCGAATAAGCTCGAGCGAAGAAATATAGCTTGTTTGGTTACCAAGCCCAAGCCCAAGATTCGTATATCAAGCTTGAGGTAACCGCGAGCCTAAACAAACATTTTATTTATATAATTTATTTATTTGTATATTTATAAAATTAATTATGTTTGTATATAAAATTATGGTAAAAATATTTAAATCATATATTAATATATAGATTAAAAAGCAAAAGTTCTTCTCCTCACACTTTCACTATTCATTTTGGTACTACTACGAATGCTTTATATACAACTCATTTATGCGTTTTAGGGGTATGCATTTTCTTCTCTCATAAGCTTTGTGTCTCTGCTGTCTCCTGCGATTAACGCATGTTCTCATCCTAAAGCCAGACCATCTGACAACGCGTATCCATAGTTGAACCAGTGTTCTTTTGTTGCGTGTAGACCGGTGATGGTGTGAGTGTCCGCTGACGTTGCGGGGGAGATCGATCGTTGTCTCTCTTGCTCCGTCGTGTCTGATTGTTTATGTCCGCCGTCTGAGTGTCTAGAGACGTTGTGGGTGAGACCGATTGTTTTCTCTCTTGCTCTGACATGTCCGATTCTTTGCATCGGTCGCCTTTGATGTGTTGGGTTGAACGGTGATAAGAACCTTTTTATTTCCGGCCGATGATGGTATGAGGGTTTCAAAAAGCCAAACATATGAGGCAACCTTACAGCCGTGATCTTTTTCTTAGGAAGATTTATTAGTCATGTTTGTTGTGTGTTTTTATGGTATAATTTATATATGCTAATTGCTACAGCTACGTTGGTGGTGACGGTGGCTGAGGTTAACCTTTGCATCCTCAGATTGGCAATGATGATATTCGTTGTCTTCCATCTGGCTAGGCAATTCGTTGTAGCCATGTAGCATTTCGCGATCTGAGCCTAGCCATTATGTCACACCCCCAATTTTCAACTAACGGAATCATACCGTTTGGGAACGTGACAAACCAGGATCTCAGATCATTAGACATAACGAAGACCTCTATATGAATTTCAAAACATACTTTGATCTAAAACTGTAACATCAAAGTTTTCAAAGTTTGCGGAAGCGTTTTAAAACAATAACAGTTGTAAAATGTAAATTACAATGCAAAGTTTTCAAATGTTCAAATCCAAATAACTATAATGTAAAGACATGCATGCGACTCGATCTCCTAGTCCATGCCTGCTTTCTTGTGTGCCTCAGCGTCCTGAGAAAACATGTAAATTAAGTCAACACAAAGGTTGGTGCATAACACAGGTTTAAGCTTTCACAAATGTTGAAACCACAGTTTGAATATAAGATTTGCAGATAACATAATCACACATGCATAGTCATGATAGCTAGTCATTTGTACTATTTACATAAGTGGTCGACACCGAAGCTGACGATTGTCATGCTATAGCATGTTTTTGCCTTGCCACTATTGTCTAGCACAAACAATAGTAATGTGTGTTTGGTCAGTCAAACACCTGCGTAGATCCCATCTACCAAGTGAGGTTTGTCAAACCTAATAGATCTATCTTCAACTACCACGCTTTGCACTACGGCAAACTAAACGGTTCGATAATGTAGGCTTTGTAATGCTATGTTTGCACTTATAGTAAACAACTAACTCATGCAAGTGATATGTATCTAAAAGTGTTTGTTGCACATGTTTTCTCCCCCTAAACAGTTAAAATAAGAAAGGGGCAATGTACGCACCTTTGATTGTGAATAGAATGATCAAACACACGTGCAGTCGCGTAGATAATCCTCTACGAAGAATCTGTGTTTAAACAATTTCATTGTGTTATTCGGGATGTCGTTTAATGTGTGTAATCACATACGTGTCAAAACCCGTATGTTAGTTTGTTTGAAACGCACACACGAAAGTGTACATGGCTTTTAATTTGTTTGTTCAAATCGTATAAACATATACGATTATGTTTAAATACGCATAATTATACACGATTGTGTTTTCGGGTTAAAATGTGAATTTTATCATTTCATCATGTTCGGAATTCAATTCTGGTTCTAACGAAACTGAAACGGGTTAAAACGGAGTTATAATGAAAAAGTTATTGTTAAAACATTAAAAATGGTTTTAATTTCAAAAACCAATGGAAGCAGGGTTCGAACCCCCAACGTCCCACACAAATCACACGCTCTCTACCAATTGATCTGTCTTCGTTTTCACATTAAGATTAGATTTCAAATGGTTTTAACCACCAATCCATCGGATTCCCTTTGTTTTCTTTCAACCGAACCCTTAGGCCCCAAATTGGCCCATAATTCGATCACCTTCGAATCTGTAAACATAGGGTTATGGTTCTAGTGGTCCAAACGAGTTCAACTATGTCTTTAATTTGAAAAAAATCATCATTTTAAAGTTCCATTTCATGACACTCGTTGTTTCGAACGTGAACCCCCAAACTCAACATCTAATCTTGTTAAATTCTTTGCTTCTGAACTAGAATTTCATAGGGTTTTCATTAAGACAAAAATTTCGAACTGTTCTGTATCGACTAATTCAAGAAACAATTTCAATAGTTCCACAAACCCCAAACGGTTTTTCAACAAAAACCCTAGAAATCGAAATCGTTTAATTCCTTGTTGTTACTTGAAATTGATATATGCTTTTCATTCATTTAAACATAACGAACATGTCTGTGTTGTTTAATTGGAATATAAAGTTCTTATGGGTTGAAACCCCCAAACGATTTTAGTTCAAGATTTTACAAACGGTTTACATCAAATTAGATCTTGTTTAACAAAATTGATATGGGGTTTAGATTAATCGAAACCTTCTGGAACTAAAGGTACCATCGAATTTGATTTTTGAATTCATTTACATTGAAATCCCCAATTCGTTTAAAGTGAGGAACCCTAGAATTAGAACACTTGAAATTCGTAATTCTTTGGTTCCATTTCGTTGTGGTTTTGCTTAGACATGTTAGAACGACCGTGTAGGTATGGGTAAATACCTGGATTGACTTCGAATTGATGTAGAACGACTAGAAGCTTATGTTTCGGCCGACCTTTGATTCAATTCTTCAACCCAAAGCTTCTGCGATCGAATTGGTATATGCTGGAACTTCTAAAAGTACCGACTAGGAGTTCTAAAGTTCCAATTTTGTGAAATATAATTGAATTTTATGATCTTGAGAGTTTAAGGCTACGGTTTCAAACTTTTAGTTTGATTTTGTGGTTAATTTGATGTTAATGGTTTCAATAACCATTTCTTATGATTAATCATTATTGTGATCATTGTAAAGGTTTAATTCGGGTAATTACACTAATTTACTATGAATCTTGAGTTTAATTGCCCATATGGCCGAATTTTTGACTTTTGCAAGTCAAAATTGATTAAGTTTATTACTTGCAAGATTAATTCTAGTAAATTAAATGTTTTAAGATTAATTTTATTCATTTTTAGTCCCTCTAGTTTGTTTTCGTATAATTTCGTATCATTTCCATTAGTCTTTGTTAACGGGGTTAACCCGGAAATGTCGGATTGTCACATCATCCCCTTGTTGAAGGAATTTTCGTCCCGAAAATTGTTAAATGTTAGAAGTAGTTAGGACACTACTTGTGAGTTCAAAAGTACGTGTTAATGTGATGTTTGATCATTCTGTGTGCTTGTGTGTACTCACACACTAGGTTCAATGTTTGTAACATCACACCTAAGTGTGACTGTTCTATGTTTGGCAATGTCACCCCTACGTGTGATCATTCCAAGTAGTGTTTGCATTCCCACTAGTTAATGCACCTAACTGTGAATGTTCGTTTTTTATCATACTGTACTATGTGACCTCGCACATATCAACATGTTTGCAATGGTTTGAACTATGTAGTCTCGCACATAGAAAATGTTTGGATGTAGTCGACAAAATAGAAACTTCCAAAATTCATGCGTACCTGTAAATTCACGAGTACATGGGCCCCTGTATTCGTCAATTTACCTTACACAATTATTCTGGTTCCTTCTATATGTAACTCCACCATTGTTTAACCGTTCATGATTGTACCACCATGAAATGTAGTACATCAAATGTAATGTTATCAATCATGTATGTACTACTATGAAATGTTTGTGTTTGCATTCTGCAAGAAAATCAATAGTATAAGGTGTTTGTGCTTACAGTTAGAGTGTGAAATATCACATCATCCCCTTGTTGAAGGAAATTTCGTCCCGAAATTTAATGTGCCTTCATAATGTTTGTTGTTATTTTGAATAAGTGGGGATACTTTTTCATCATTTGGTCTTCCCTTTCCCATGTGAATTCAGAACCACATCTTGAATTCCACCGAACTTTGACTATCGACGTCTTGCTTTGTTTGAGTTGTTTGACCTATCGGTCCATGATTTCAATTGATTTCTCGATGAATCGTAACTGTTTGTCTACTTGTATTTCGTCCAGCGGTACAATCAATGTCTCATCAGAAAGACATTACTTTAAGTTAGATACGTGAAATATATCATGAACTCCGCTGAGTTCATCCCGTAATTTGAGTTGATACGCTACCGGGCCAATCCTTTTTAGGATCTCAAAAGGTCCTACGTATCGTGGGCTAAACTTCCTGCATTTGCCGAATTGTGTCACACCTTTCCAAAGTGACACTTTTAGAAGAATCATGTCTCCTACTTGAAATTCCAACGGTTTGTGGCGTTTGTCAGCGTAACTCTTTTGTCGATCTCGAGCCGCTGCCACACGGTTCCGGATTTGAACTATCTTCTCTGTCGTTTCGTGTACTAGTTCAGGACCTGTAATCTGACTGTCACCAATTTCAGCCCAACAACCCGGTGAACGACATTTGCGACCATACAATGCTTCAAACGGTGCCGCCTAAATACTTGTATGATAACTGTTGTGGTAAGAGAATTCCACTAACGGTAAGTGGTTTTCCCAACTATCACCAAAATCAGTTACACAAGCTCGTAACATATCCTCGAGCGTTTGAATTGTGCGTTCACTATAACCATCGGTTTGTGGATGATAGGCAATACTCATGTCTAAACTAGTTCCCAAGGACTTATGTAGTGATTTCCAAAAGTTGGAAGTGAATCGGGCATCCCGATCTGATATGATGGAAATTGGCACGCCATGTCATGCTACCACATCCTTGATGTAAATACAAGTCAGTTTCTCCATCTTGTCGGTTTCCTTGATTGCCAAGAAATGTGCAGATTTCGTTAATCGATCGACAATTACCCATATCGTATCACAACCACTCGGTGTACGGGGTAACTTAGTAATGAATTCCGTCGAAATATGTTACCATTTCCACATAGGTATTTCTGGTTGTTGCAGCAAATCAGATGGTTTCTGATATTCCACTTTGACCTTCGAACAAGTCAAACACTTGCTAACGTATCTAGCAATGTCAGCTTTCATGTGAGACCACCAATACAGTGCCTTCAAGTCATGATACATTTTGTCTGATCCCGGATGGACTGAATATCTGGACTTGTGCGCTTCGTCCATCACAAGTTCCCTTAAACCACCATGCAAGGGTATCCAAAGTCGATTAGTGAAACAACGAGTTCCATCAGACATAACATCCAATTGTTTTTCCATGCCTCTTAAGGATTCCTGTTCTAAGTTATCATTTTCTAAAGCTTCGAGCTGAGCACTACGTACCTTGTCAGGTAAATTAGTATGTATCGTCATCATAAGTGCGCGAACACATCTTGTTGATGTGGCTTTTCTGCTTAAAGCATCAGCTACTACATTAGTTTTTCGATTGCGCATTCGTAGTCGTTCAACAACTCGACCCACCGTCGCTGTCTCATATTAAGCTCCTTCTGATCAAAGATATGTTGCAACTCTTATGATCAGCGTAAATAGTACACTTGGTTCCATATAAATTGTGTCTCCAAATTTTCAAAGCAAAAACCACTACTCCTAATTCCAAATCGTGAGTAGTGTAATTCTTTTCGTGTGGTCGTAGTTGCCTTGAAGCGTAAGCAATCACTTTATCGCGTTGCATCAACACACATCCCAAACCCTGTGCAGAAGCGTCACAATACACCGCAAAGTCTTCTGTTCCTTCCGGTAAAGACAGAATCGGTGCATTGCAGAGTTTCTGTTTCAATAACTGGAATGCAGCTTCCTGTTTATCCGTCCAGTTATACTTCGTTCCCTTATGCGTAAGAGCTGTAAGCGGTTGAGCGATCTTTGAGAAATCCTCCATGAATCGTCGGTAGTAACCCGCCAAACCAAGGAATTTTCGTACCTCAGTAGGTGTTTTTGGAGCTTCCCAGGTCTTAATCGCTTCAATTTTCGCTGGATCCACATGTATGCCCTTTTCATTGACTATACGACCCAAGAATTGAACTTCTCGCATCCAGAAGTCACATTTCGAGAACTTAGCGTACAGTTGTTCTTGTTTCAGTAATTCTAACAGCAATCGAAGATGTTCAGCGTGCTCCTCCTCAGTCTGAGAATAGATGAGAATGTCATCAATGAAAACAATGACAAACTTATCAAGATAAGGTTTGCAGATTCGATTCATGAGATCCATGAACACTGCTGGAGCGTTTGTAAACCCAAATGGCATGACCAAGACTTCGTAATGGCCATAACGCGTTCTGAATGCTTTCTTAGGAATATCCTCCTCCTGGCTCTGAGTTGATGGTAACCAGACCTGTGATCAATTTTCGAGTAGTAACTCGAACCTTGTAATTGATCGAACAGATCGTCAATTCTAGGTAACGGATACCAGTTTTTGATGGTAACCTTGTTCAGTTCCCGGTAATCGATACACATACGGAAAGTCCCGTCCTTTTTCTTAACAAATAAGACTAGAGATCCGCACGGTGAAAAACTAGGTCGTATGAAGCCCTTATCCAACAACTCTTGTAGTTGTGTAGATAATTCTTGCATCTCTGACAGTGCAAGTCGATAAGGCGCCCTAGCTATCGGTGTTGCGTCTGGTGTTAGGTCGATTCAAAATTCCACCTGTCTGATAGGCAGTAATCCCGGTAGGTCTTCTAGAAATACTTCAGGGAATTCACAAACTACTGGGATGTCTTCGATCTTCTTCTCAGCTACCGGCTTCTCAGTTATAAGTGCTATAACTGTTGTATGACCTTTACGCAGACATTTGTGTGCTTTCATACAAGATATGAGACGCAGTGACGTACTGCTCTTCTCACCTTGTACATACAGTGTCTCTCCATATGAAAGCGGTATACGAACGAACTTTTAATGGTCTACTATTTCAGCCTGGTGTTTGAACAACCAGTCCATGTCAATGATTACATCAAAACTGCCTAAAGCGGTAGGCATAAAGTCAATGTCATGTGTTTGACCCATCAAGTCAAGAACACACCCTTTAGGAATATGGTTTACAACAACTAACTTATCATCAGCTAGTTCTATAGTGTATGGGTTTTCTAAAGCAGTAGGTCTAATACTTAGCAATTCACAAGATTTGCTAGACACCAAAACCCCGATCTGCACCGGTGGCAAATAACATAGAGGCAGAGTGATAATTCAAGAGAAACGTACCCGTAACGACGTTGGGATATTCCCGTGCCCGGCGTCCTCCAATCACAAAAGCCCTGTTCTAGTAGCATTTGTGTTGTTGTTGCTGTTTCCTTTTGTAGTCATGTCATTAGCCCTTCTTTTCTTGAGTTGTGGGCACTTCTTTTTGAAATGTCCAGGTATGCCACACTCAAAACATCCTTTCTGTGTGTTGCTCCGGTTGAGTGAGCTTGCATGTAATTTCCCTCGACAGTCTCTTGCTACGTGACCCATCTTTCTACATCGCTGACATCGGTAATTGTCACATTGATTCCCAAAGTGATGGAATCCACATTTGTTGCACTTTGGGTTTTTACCATTATACCCTCCCGATGACTGTTGGTTATTGTTTGGATTGTGATGAGTCGTGTTGGATTCCTGTTTGCGGTTCTGCTGAAATGACTGCTGAGTGAAATTCTTGGAATCAATGCTATCCCATTTTCTTTTGTGGTCTCCTGCCTTAGCTGTTACTGTTCGTTTGGGTAATGTTCCCCGTTGCATCGTTTGATCAGTCAGTTGGTGTGCCAGTCGAACAGCTTGCTGTATGGTAGTAGGATTTGCAGATTTGATCAATTTTCGAACCTGAGATACCAGCCCTCCAATGTATCTCTTGATCCACTTGCTAGATGGGGTTGCCCTGTGTGGTAAAAGTCTTGCTAATTGCTGGAATCGAGTAGTATATTCCTCAATATTAGAACCTTTCATCTTAAGTTGCCCGTATTCATCCTCAAGTTTTTGCATTTCATTACGGGAACAATACTCCTCCTGCAACAAGATTTTGAATCCGTTCCAAGTAAGGGCATTGGCTGTATTCAAACTGAGTGTCTGTACGATAGAGTTCCACCATGCCAAGGCTGAACCCTCCAAAGTACCAATAGCGTATCTGACCTTGCTTTCTTCCGGACAATTGCACGTTTCAAACACCGATTCTGACTGTTCAATCCATTGAAGAAGTCCAATGGCTCCTCCCGATCCTTTGAAATTACGTGGCTTACAGTCCAAGAATGTCTTGAACGTGCACACTTGTGGGTTTACTAGTCCCCCCGTTGGATCATGTGGTCCTGTTTGGTGTGTTTGCGTATAGTTTGCGATTGTCTCGGTAATTCGAATGTTAATAAGTGCCTCAACTTCCGTTGCAGTCATGTTAATGTTTCCTCCAATCATGATCTTCCTATTTACAAATATACATAATGAGACTACACTCATCGCATAATCATCACTTATGCACAAAGTAAATGTAACACACTACCATAGCCATTAAGGTAACAATTCTTAATCATTTATGATAAACTAGTGCTTACAATTGTTGTCAAAGAGATGCAAAACAACTAAAACACGAAATCTACCTTTATGAGTACAACCCACTCATATAAGTTTGTTAATTAGAAAGTAAATGAAATAACTAGATTCCATCGTTTGGTTGATCAACGGTTGATGATGAATCTTCCAGTTCTGCTGGACCAGTCACTACACCATGCTGGTAACGTATATACCCAGTGATGAGGGTCATGGTCTCCCCAGCCAAATCTCTCACTATATTGGCTTCAATCGCCGCTGCACCAGCCCGTGCATTGGCTTCCTCAGCCCTTGCCTCGGCTACAGCTACACGTAACTCAGCAGTTTCTAGTCGTGCAGTGAGTTCGAGGATCGTCCCTCGCATCATCCAGATCGTTTCCACCAAATTTTCCTGTTCCTCATTAGTCCTAACCATCTCCTCAGTGAGGTTATCCCACATTTGTGTCAGCCAGTTGTTATTCTCAAGCAATTCTGTGATCATCCCCGCTACTTCCCGCATGTTGCGGATTTCACGCTCCATGCGTGCAACAAAAGCAGCAAATGCCTGTTCTAGTGGATATCCAAAAGCAGGTAACGTCCAAAGGCTATTAGCAGTGTTGGCAGTTGGTGGTGGTGGCACTCGTTCTTCCCGCACCCAGCTGCGTATGAGATCAGGAAACCATTGCCAATATTGGTTGTTCCCCCTTTGTTGAACATGTGTTTCCTCCCCATAGTGGATCGTATCATCCACTGGTTCGATCCTCCTTGTCATGATGTCTAACAATGCTACTACTTGTTCCTTAGTGTGAGTAGGTGTAGATGATGATGCCATGTCTGTTACAAAATGCCATATGTAAATGCATATAAACTATCGTGTAAGTAAGTGTCTAATGTCTAACAGTTATAGTCTAAGTCTACAAATGCAAACCTAGTTCGCTATAACCAATGGCTCTGATACCAATCTGTCACACCCCCAATTTTCAACTAACGGAATCATACCGTTTGGGAACGTGACAAACCAGGATCTCAGATCATTAGACATAACGAAGACCTCTATATGAATTTCAAAACATACTTTGATCTAAAACTGTAACATCAAAGTTTTCAAAGTTTGCGGAAGCGTTTTAAAACAATAACAGTTGTAAAATGTAAATTACAATGCAAAGTTTTCAAATGTTCAAATCCAAATAACTATAATGTAAAGACATGCATGCGACTCGATCTCCTAGTCCATGCCTGCTTTCTTGTGTGCCTCAGCGTCCTGAGAAAACATGTAAATTAAGTCAACACAAAGGTTGGTGCATAACACAGGTTTAAGCTTTCACAAATGTTGAAACCACAGTTTGAATATAAGATTTGCAGATAACATAATCACACATGCATAGTCATGATAGCTAGTCATTTGTACTATTTACATAAGTGGTCGACACCGAAGCTGACGATTGTCATGCTATAGCATGTTTTTGCCTTGCCACTATTGTCTAGCACAAACAATAGTAATGTGTGTTTAGTCAGTCAAACACCTGCGTAGATCCCATCTACCAAGTGAGGTTTGTCAAACCTAATAGATCTATCTTCAACTACCACGCTTTGCACTACGGCAAACTAAACGG
Source organism: Mikania micrantha (assembly GCA_009363875.1). NCBI lineage: Eukaryota > Viridiplantae > Streptophyta > Magnoliopsida > Asterales > Asteraceae > Mikania > Mikania micrantha. The sequence goes on from CM018692.1 coordinate 40,393,004, forward strand.
TTCGATAATGTAGGCTTTGTAATGCTATGTTTGCACTTATAGTAAACAGCTAACTCATGCAAGTGATATGTATCTAAAAGTGTTTGTTGCACATGTTTTCTCCCCCAAAACAGTTAAAATAAGAACGGGGCCGTGTACGCACCTTTGATTGTGAATAGAATGATCAAACACACGTGCAGTCGCGTAGATAATCCTCTACGAAGAATCTGTATTTAAACAATTTCATTATGTTATTCGGGATGTCGTTTAATGTGTGTAATCACATACGTGTCAAAACCCGTATGTTAGTTTGTTTGAAACGCACAAACGAAAGTGTACATGGCTTTTAATTTGTTTGTTCAAATCGTATAAACATATACGATTATGTTTAAATACGCATAATTTTAGACGATTGTGTTTTCGGGTTAAAATGTGAATTTTATCATTTCATCATGTTCGGAATTCAATTCTGGTTCTAACGAAACTGAAACGGGTTAAAACGGAGTTATAATGAAAAAGTTATTGTTAAAACATTAAAAATGGTTTTAATTTCAAAAACCAATGGAAGCAGGGTTCGAACCCCCAACCTCCCACACAAATCACACGCTCTCTACCAATTGATCTGTCTTCGTTTTCACATTAAGATTAGATTTCAAATGGTTTTAACCACCAATCCATCGGATTCCCTTTGTTTTCTTTCAACCGAACCCTTAGGCCCCAAATTGGCCCATAATTCGATCACCTTCGAATCTGTAAACATAGGGTTATGGTTCTAGTGGTCCAAACGAGTTCAACTATGTCTTTAATTTGAAAAAAATCATCATTTTAAAGTTCCATTTCATGACACTCGTTGTTTCGAACGTGAACCCCCAAACTCAACATCTAATCTTGTTAAATTCTTTGCTTCTGAACTAGAATTTCATAGGGTTTTCATTAAGACAAAAATTTCGAACTGTTCTGTATCGACTAATTCAAGAAACAATTTCAATAGTTCCACAAACCCCTAACGGTTTTTCAACAAAAACCCTAGAAATCGAAATCGTTTAATTCCTTGTTGTTACTTGAAATTGATATATGCTTTTCATTCATTTAAACATAACGAACATGTTTGTGTTGTTTAATTGGAATATAAAGTTCTTATGGGTTGAAACCCCCAAACGATTTTAGTTCAAGATTTTACAAACGATTTACATCAAATTAGATCTTGTTTAACAAAATTGATATGGGGTTTAGATTAATCAAAACCTTCTGGAACTAAAGGTACCATCGAATTTGATTTTTGAATTCATTTACATTGAAATCCCCAATTCGTTTAAAGTGAGGAACCCTAGAATTAGAACACTTGAAATTCGTAATTCTTTGGTTCCATTTCGTTGTGGTTTTGCTTAGACATGTTAGAACGACCGTGTAGGTATGGGTAAATACCTGGATTGACTTCGAATTGATGTAGAACGACTAGAAGCTTATGTTTCGGCCGACCTTTGATTCAATTCTTCAACCCAAAGCTTCTGCGATCGAATTGGTATATGCTGGAGCTTCTAAAAGTACCGACTAGGAGTTCTAAAGTTCCAATTTTGTGAAATATAATTGAATTTTATGATCTTGAGAGTTTAAGGCTACGGTTTCAAACTTTTAGTTTGATTTTGTAGTTAATTTGATGTTAATGGTTTCAATAACCGTTTCTTATGATTAATAATCATTATTGTGATCATTGTAAAGGTTTAATTCGGGTAATTACACTAATTTACTATGAATCTTGAGTTTAATTGCCCATATGGCCGAATTTTTTACTTTTGCAAGTCAAAATTGATTAAGTTTATTACTTGCAAGATTAATTCTAGTAAATTAAATGTTTTAAGATTAATTTTATTCATTTTCAGTCCCTCTAGTTTGTTTTCGTATAATTTCGTATCATTTCCATTAGTCTTTGTTAACGGGGTTAACCCGGAAATGTCGGATTGTCACACATTACTTCCAGTTTGTAAGTATTAATATTCTCAAAAAGGTATCATTGCTTGAAAAAGCATACTTTAATTCTATTTCTTGAAGCTATATTTTAATTGATTGGAAATAAACCTACTTGGTTTTGGCTACTTTGTTCGGGTTACATGCCGTAGCATTTTTTTGGTTTCTGTAAATTGACAGGTATAATGAAAAGAAATGTCATTTTTTATTTTTTATGGGTGCAACTAATAATCAATGAGGCCGAAAAGCCTGATTAGGTCTTGATTAACAAAGCATGTAACCTTTTAATGATAAAATACATTTGGTTTATCGGGAAAAGAGGTGTAGATATTGGTTTAGATTTTTGGATAATTAACGAGGATTATACGGTTTTTCAACGTTTTTTGGAATATGATGTGTTATTGACGAACCCAATTTTAGTGACCATCTTTTCATTGTTGTCATCAGTCTTGGCTAGGCAATTTGTTTGCAGCTATGGCATTAGATTTTTTTCGTTGTTATTGTCAGTTCAGTCATTGTATTTGAGCATATAACATGAAGTTTTATATTATAGTTTTATCAGCTTCTTGAATTAAGAGTTGGGTACTAAGTTTTCTATAGGATGTTGTAATTGTGTACTTATCTATTTTTGGTAGAGTTAAATTTTTAGAATTATCATTCTAACATTTGTTTTTCGATCTTGACGCTGGATTAGTAGGAATTTGAACTTACGGTTGCTGCATCGACGTAAGTCGAACATCAGTATATCGGACTCGGCGCAACACCCAGGGTCCTCAATCCTAGTTTTATGTTAAATTTTGAAAGTATAATCTATACTTCTATACAATATAATAAATAAAGATTTTTATATGCCGCATGTCAACTTTCTAGACCATTTAATTATTGTTTTCTCGATTCTCTCTCATAATAAATATTGACATGCCATTTTTTATTAAATTTTGATTTTTTTTCTCTCTCTCAATAAATATTATTTTTAATTTAACTTAACAAATAATACGATTAAATTATAGATTAATTCTTTAATTTTTATAAAACATATTTGAAAAATATATATTATGTTATTTTAAACAAGTAATTTTAAATATTTAACAAGCATAAGAGTGTAATACATCTATGTTTAATGAGATATACATATATATATATATATATATATATATATTAGAAAAAGGTATAACTAATATTATTAGTTTTAATATAACAATGTAAATTTAAAAAGATGTAATAAAATTGTTTTAATTATGTAAATTTACGAGGACATAATTATAAAATATACATATTTTTCTTCGCAATCCGTGTAATACACAGGTAGATAACCTAGTATATATTAAAATAATAATTAAAATAAATTAACAAGCAGATCCGAGCTGAGATCGGGCCTGAAGTTTTTTAATGAGCTCAGCTCGAGTTTTTGAAAGTAAATTCTTAAGAAAACCGAGCTAGAGCTGAATACGAATGTAGTCAATGTAACACACGGACGAATATATCACAAACAAATTAAAAGTATGATTTTAATCTGGATTAAAAATGTGAACTAAGAAGCTTCTATAAAATAAATAAAGCCAAATATACAAAGTACAAATTAGTTGAGGGGCTTGAGTGTTATTTTATTGAATAAATATCTGAATCGATACCCCTTAAAAGTCGTTCTGCTGCCGCTTCTCTATCCTCAGAAAAGAATCTCTTATCTCTTTCCTTTTATCCAAATGTTTTCTTCGATATTTTAATCGTTGATTTCATCATATCGATAGCTATTTGATCTTCAATTTTCGTGATCCATTTGGTTCTATTCGAATTTTGATCGGATATCTTTTCGATTTGTCGATCGATTGATCATCTAGGCTTTAGTTCAACGTTTTCACTGGTGAGTAATTGAAAAGTTTTAATTTGTTAGATTATGTATATGTATGTATGATGTTGATGATCTTTTGTGTTGAAACGATTTGATGATTGTTTGTAGAAGAGGTGATGATTTCAATTTGTTTGTGTATTGCGTTTTGGCGATATTTTAAGATCAAAATTATTTTGATCTATTTTAAGATAGAAAGATCATATAAAATATGAAAACAACGTATGTGTTTTGATCGTGTATGTTTGGGGCTATTTATGTACTAATAATTTTGAACAAATTAGCACCTGCTATTCAAAATCTCGTATTTCGTCATCCCTAACACGATTCAGGGATTATTGGGAATCTAATTCCGTTTTTAAATTTCTAATTTGGGCGAAAGTAATTTGAGAAGTAAATGATCTGTTTGTCAAACATATCTGAATCTCTGATTTTGAAATTTTGTTGCTGGTTTTCTTACAATGATCACTTGTGAAAAAGCACATCCAAACAACCCCTAATTTATTTCCTGTCTAGTGATATTATTCCTTCAATGAGATAGATGTATAAATAAGTAAAAAGACTGGAATTCAAACTTGGTTGTTCTTTTTTTGACAGCCTATCGTGATTTATGATTCTAGTACCGTTATATCACTTGGTAGTTGTAAAACAATGCATTAGATTGTTGGAACATGTTTGGTGTCTTCTCATAATGATTTTAATGATGCAATTTGATGGCAAGTGATTGCATGCTGTACTCTGAGGTTAAATATTGAAATCTAGATCTCAAGAATTTAGCTTTACTTTTACTGGTTTTATGTATGACTACTTTTTTGTATTGCTTACTATAACAGGGAAATGAGTACTTTGCAAGGTCCGGTAGTTTGTCCTGCTGTTCGTGGGAAACAAAATGGGGTTCGTGCAGTTCCTGCAATGGAAGGGTCTTTAATGAGGACCAAGATTCAAAAAAGTGGAATTTGGGGATTTAAAGGCATTAACAGTTCTAGGGTTCAAGTGCGCAAGCAACATGGGTCAAAAACTGTGACATGTAGTTTCAGTTCATCTTCAAATGGCAATGGTAGCATGGCAGAAAGTTTTAATGAAAATGATTCGGATTATGTCAATTCTAGTGTTGTTGAAGCTGGTAAGATTAGTAAGGACAAGTAATATTCTGAATTACAAAAGTTATCTTATGGGTAAAATATGATCCTGATATTTTTCTTCCTCTTTTCTTTCCTATATTAGTTGAGGTAAAGAGTGGCCCTGATGGGTTTATAATTAAAATGAGAGATGGGAAGCATTTAAGGTGTGCTCATAACAATCCTCAAGGTGGTCATTTGCCTGATTATGCTCCACATCCTGCAATTGTGCTAAAAATGGAAGATGGGACAGGCCTTCTACTTCCTATAATTGTTTGTATGTTCATTTAATCTCATATATGTATGTATACACAGGGCGTGCTTGTTTAAGGATCAATAATATGTTGAGAATCACGAGAACTGCATACATAGTGCATGAAATTAATAAATAGTGGGAGAGAGAAACTGAGGCGATTACATAATTTTCTTGTGTATCAAATTCGAAGCACTAGCTACAAAGGCAGTCCTTGTGTTTCTCACAATTCTCAACATATTATTGATTTTGAAATTAACGTTGTATGTTTAGTTAAATGTTTAGAGAGACCTATTTAATTACTCACAATGTTATTCTCAACTCATTTTTTTATTCTTCACAGTAGAGACTCCTAGTGTATTGCTTATGGCAGCCATGCGCAATGTCCAAATCGTATGTTCCATAATTAAGGTTCTCAACTTGTTGCCTTTCCATAATCTTGTGTTGATTAAAGTTATCGTGTGTTATAGGCGAGGCCAACTATGTATAATGTGGTGAAGGAGATGATTGATAAGATGGGCTATAAAGTAAGTCCATTGTCCTTTCTTATACATAGATGAACATTTTGTTAGATATGTAAATTGCATTTCTTAGTGAAATTAATGAGTAAATAACCATTAATAGTACTTCCAAAATTGAAATAGGCATTAATTTTATTTTGTTAATAGATCAATTGTAAGTCAGGATTGGGATTTAGTAGAAGATAAGTATTACGCTACATTTACATGCTTTTTTGTCTATTCTTCCTAGGTGAAACTTGTTCGAGTGACCAAGAGAATACACGAGGCCTATTTTGCTCGGCTGTATCTAACAAAGGCATGGACTACTAACCAACAAGTTTATTAGTAACATGTCTAAACCACTAGTGATTCTGTTTAACTGAATTATGCTGATTTTATTTCAGGTAGATGATGAAAATAGTTGTATTAGCTTTGACCTTCGTCCCTCTGATGCCATCAATATAGCTGTGAGGTGCCAGGTAGACTTTCATAACATTTTATCACTTTATATCATATTTGTCTAGATTCTAAAAAAAACTTGTTTTTATTATTATTATATTCTTTTAGGTACCAATACAAGTGAACAAGTTCTTGGCACATAGTGATGGGATGAAGGTTGTTGAATCTGCAAAGCTTGCATTCCAGGGTTCTCCAGATGGTTTAACTTTAAAGGAACTTGATCGGTAAAAAACATTCACTTTTTATATATTTTGGGCCTTTTGGTGGGTTTTGTGTGAAATATATATCATATCACACAATGAAAGCATAAATATTGACGACTATTGTGACATTTTTTCAGACCAAGTGGGCAGCCATGTGTTGAAACCAAGGAGTTTAATCTTGTAAGAAACATGCTTATTGCTGCTGTCGAGGAACGCTATAGAGATGCAGGTGTGCTACTCTTCATATTATTTTTCTTGCTTCTGCTTTTGCGGATGTGGATCTATATTCATTTCTTTTGATGCCGAACAAAATGGGGCCCATTAGTAATTATCTAGAATTGGTAGGATGGGTTTGACCTGGAACACGTTTTTTCAAGGAAATTTAAAATCTTCTAATAGTTACTAGCATGCATGAATGCAAAAGCTGTATCATGTAAACATATCTAGTATTATGAATAAAATAGATTTTGAAAGTTTTATGCATTAAGATACACTTTGATCAACTTCTGATATCTTTGGGCTTCTACCCGCTTGACATGCTTTCTCTTGAGCCATTTTTTAATTTCTGAATTGTATATCCTTGTATTGTTTTTTAAAAGGCTCGAAAATATGTTGATTATTTTGCGGTTTGGTGGTCTGATTGTTTTGTTGGCTTTTTACAGCTCAATGGAGGGATAAACTCACTCGACTCAGATCAAAGAGAAACTGGGCATAACAGGTATCCGAGTCGTCTTCACCCAAATATGAACCCTTTTTGAGCTGCAATCTTAATATGTGAATATATAAATGTTTTTTTTTGGGTAAACTGCAGGATGATTCAGCCTGTAAATAATTGGGTCTGCGAAGTGGGGTTCCAAAGTAAATAATGGTATCTATGTAGTTGTGTATTATGTCTTAAAAGTGTTGTAAATATGTGAATAGTTGAAAGGATGAATGATTCTATGCTCTTATATACATTTGCTTTCCTGCATATCTATGTTGCATAATCCTGCAATTTCCTATTTTATGATGCATTGTTCTGAATGTATCATGCCTTTTTTATGGTTTTATTGAAAACCTTGGAACCATGAACTTCTGACCCAAACTGAAAAAAGGTTTGAAAATTACTTGTTAAAACCGAACATGATTAACTATAAAATCCATTGTTTAATCGATGCTTCCGCGAATGTGAGAGGGGTTAGTGTAGGGAGAATTATTGCTTTGGTTATCTCGTTTATTTGATTAAGTTGGTTTGTCACTTTGACCTATATGAATTTAAATTTTTTTTTCTGTAACTGAAAACTGAACTAAAACAAATATGCTCATATATTATTAATAAAAGTGATATTTGTATCTAGATTTCGTTTAATCGGTATAACTGAGCAAATTGAACAAACTGATTTCAGAAATGTATGGAACTCGAAACCAAATTCACAATTTGGTTACGAATATGATTTGGTTTTGGTTTTAAATGGTTTTATTTTTTTTGAACATTTATATTGGGAAGAGGAGAGAGGGAGGGAGTTTATGGAGTAGAAGACAAAGTTGGTTCATGAAGTAATCATGTAAATTTTGTTAAAAGTTGTGATGGAGTTAAAATTAAACGATCTTGAGCCTAAACTTGAGGTCATGAGGTTTGCTTTGAACAAGATCAAGCATAAGTTTCACATCTAAAACAGTGAAAGCATGTCAATGACATGATTTGTCCACATGGTAAAAATTTTTATTTTATTTTTTTCTTCTTAAACCATAATAGGTTTATGTTACTTTATGTTTCTTAAAAGGTAGTTCGTCTCTTGCAAAATATTTTAAAAAATTGCAATGTCTGTAATTACATGTTTGTATCAAAACAATGTGTCGCAACAAGTGTGATGATATCTACCTTAATATATGAATAATAATTGTTATATGCAAATTCTGATGATATCTTTCAGGTCTTTCTCCATCAATTGTAACTGCCTCGTCCTTCGACATTGGAATCCGAACAACCTTGTTCTTTGACAACAGTCCATTCCATGCTCCAGTATTAAGATCTATACTAAGGTAGTGTTTGATACACATGAATAAAAAGTTGAATGGAATGAACTAATACTAGAGAATGAAAAAATGTGTTTGGTTGCTCAAATGGATGAAATCACCCATTATCAAATCCATTCAATTCCCTACAAAACATCCAACATTCATTCCATCCACCTCCTTTATTTTTTATTTTCTCTCATTATATTCCCCCTTTCACCTTACATCACCTTCACCACCCTTCAACCACACCCACCGCCCATCACCACCCATCCACCATCGTCGCTCGTCACCACCCACCCACCATCGTCGCTCGTCACCACCCACTGCCACCGCCCACACCACTACCCGCCAGCGCAACCGCAACCACCACCCACCACCACCACCTTCAAAACTGCTTCCTATCATCAGTCGACTATTATCACCACTCACCACCAACTTTATTTTATTTTATTTTTTCTTTCCCTTGTCTATCAAACAAAGCAAAGTAACTATTCATTTCTTTACACATGGTAACCAAACAAAGCTAAAGATATTATGCAAGGTTTCACATTTCATTCCTTTGTCCATTCCATAACCTCGTACATTTCATTCCTTTGTCCATTCCATAACCCTATACATTCCATTCATTTATCCATTTTATTACACCATACCAAATAGACCCTAAATGTATAATTATTAAAATGTAATGTGAAACCTTGCATAATATCTTTAGCTTATATTAATTGTTCGTTAGCTAGTTTTACAGTATACTTGCATCCAATACTACTAGGTACTACTCCAAGAAAACGCACAAATTTAGTGGAAATGAAGTCGTTATCTGCTTTGGTGTCAAATATTATAGATGCAAAATGATTATTGATGAAGAAGGTACCCGTAACAACATAAGGGTCTTGACGAGCATCATTTGCTCCGATAACACATGCCCTTCCACAAGCTTGACTCGTTGTATTTCCATGGACTAGATTGCCTTCAATGGTTGGCACCTGATTGAAATTAGGTGTTCTTTTAGTCTACGACAATTATTACGGTAATGATTATTCATAACACGGTCTTCAATTTCCTCTATGATTAACTGCATTCACATGTATCACCCGCACAAGATTATTCTTTCCTATTCTGCATGGCCAACACGATTACAAATACGACACACCACACATTGATCAGGTATTGGGTGATGCATGTTATATATGTAAATAGTGAATGCACACTATTATATTGTTTATTCCCAATGGTAGTGGCAAAATAGTTCTATATCGCTTAAATTTTCTTCTCAAAATGTCCATTTTCTTTCTTCTAAGGGCTTGATCATTCATAAGTTTTCCTGTTGTCACCTCATGTATCATAACTTCGATTCTTAACATTCATCAATTAGTGTTCCAGCTTTCAAGATTGCCGCTTGTATTGTGTTAGCTTCTACAACTTTTACTAACCCATGAATTTGAGAATCTGGGCCCCAAATAGAGCGTTCAATTCTTTTGGACTCAGGACTGACCAAATATGGTACAACTTTGGCCAATTCATGGAATTGATAGATGTATGTTGCATGAACGTCTCCAAGTCATGGTCAAATTCCAAAATTCATGCTCAAGTTTCTATATCTCATTGTTAGGGCAATACTCCTCTACTAGAAGTGCCCATAGTTCATCCCATGTCATTTGTACGATAACTTCATGTCTGTTAGCTTGGACTTGGGCATTCCACCAATTTAAAGTTTTGCCATGAAAAAACCACATAACATACTTCACTTTGTTTTCTTCTAAACAATCACCTATATATAGTGCAGTCTCCTTCTTCGTCATCCATTCTAGAATTGTAACCGCTAAATCCTTGCCATCAAAGATTTTTTTTCTTACAGTCTATAAATTCCTTATAGGTACATCCTTGTCATGTCCCTTTGCTTTTCACCAGTACTGCCACCACCGTTGATTTCACCACCATAACTAGCAACTCCAATTTCTTCTCTTTAACCCCTTGTGTTTCTTAAGTTATCACTCACTTATGTTACTATAAGTGGAATGACATCAAGAAGTTGTTGCGCAATCAATGCAGTTAAATCAGGAGTGTTTCTAGTGTCAGTCATTGTTCTAAACACGAAATAGTTACTATGATCACTTAATAATTTCTATAGTGAGTTAGCTAAACAACTATTGATTAATAGCACATTATGTGAAAAAGTAGTTACCTAGTAGATAATTACATACAAGGTTCATACAATTATCCAAAACACAGTATAACGTCAGGTCCCGTCTACCACCAATATTGTCTTCTTTGCCCAATCGAAGCTCATGGATTTCCTTTTAGTTGCTCTAGTGAAAACTTCCTAGGGAGGTCACCCATCCTGGATTGCTACAACTCAAGCATGCTTAAATGTGGAGTTTTCATGTGCTCCAGAGCCAACTAAGCCCAAAACGTGTTGGTGATATAAGAGGTGGATCGTTACTTATGAACCAAGAATCTCTTATGTTCACGACTGATTTGGGATTTGCCTAAGATGTTACATAACCCCCCCCCCCTTTTAGGGACCCATTGTCCTCAATGAGTTTGCCACACAATCTCGTATAGAACAGAAGTGGCTCTGATACCATTATGTAACATTCGGCCCCGTCTACCACCACTATTGCCTGCTTTGCCCACTCATAGCTCACGAATTGGTTGCTCTGGTGAAAACTTTCCAGGGAGGTCACCTATCCTGGAAAACTGCAACACGAGCATGCTAAACTGTGAAGTTTTCTTATATAAGAGGCGGATCGTTACTTATGAGCTAGGAATCTCTCATGTTCACATGCGATGTGAGATTTTCCTAAGATGTTACACATAGTATATTCAAAACATTTCTATTGGCATATAATCAGTTGAAATATCAAATAATTTGCTTTTACAATTTAGACTTGCCAAAATTTTGTGTGTACCTATAAATACATGATTACGTTACACAACTTAATCGTCAATTTAACTTACACGGTCATTATATTTCCTCCTAATTTAAATTAGGAAGTAAACAATGCAAACAAAACCCTTATAATTTCTATATGCAGGATCATAGCTTATAATCTATGACAAACCACCTATTACATTATAACCAATGTCTTTGATACCAATACGTTAAATCCCTACCTATGGTGGAGCATGGGAATGTGACGAACGGTAACGTCATAACACATCAAATACATGAATAAATACTAAAATTTATTTAATTAAAATGAGCTATGACTACATGTCCAATACGAACAAAGGAGGTAGTCAAAATGATAGTCAAATCTTATAAGTTCAAGTCAACACATAATAAAACTCAATAATACAAAACAAACCCAGTTTTAAAACAAAGTAGTAACAACCAAACCTAAGAAAAAGTCTATGGGGCAAAAAAACTTCGAACCAAAATAAGTCAAAATATGTCAAGCTCAAAATAAGTAATGGGTCACTTGACCAAAACCTTTATCATACTCAATCAAATAGTTATCAAAATCAATGGTAAACAAACATAAAGAAAATTTGAAATCCATGGTCCTTGAGCTAAATCTTGCTACTCTATCTAAAAAGACAAGCTATATTACAGTCAACTATAAAGTTGGTGAGAGTCACATGTTTATAAAGTAAAAGTTAAGATGGTGTAAATAGAGTTAAATGTTAAATAAGGGAATATTTATGCAATGTAATACATAAACGAATTCAAAATGCAATTTACATTAGTCACAATCAAAGCTGTTGACAAAGTGATGCCTCAGATAATGCCATGCATGACTCTAACGACCTATTTTGGGAAAAACTTATAAAAAAAATATGAATGGAGACAATTTCTTTGATATTGGATATAGGGTGTGTTTTATAAGATTAACTATATAAATTTTGATATTATATGGTGGTTGTTGTAATTATATATTGTGGTGGATGTTAACTAACTTAACTAAGTTAGAAATAAATTCATTAGACTAACTATAACTTGAGGGGTTGAAACTGTCAATTTATGAAACTTACTAAAAAGGGTTAAATAAGAAAATTGTTGTCAAAATCAGTCAGGCTGATCTTGGGAGAAAGGGGCGACGAGCAAAGAGTGAGACCAAAGAGGAAAACTCAAATTTAAAAGATTGATCAAATTGGTGACTAGTTTGTGATATGATCTTGAATGCAAGAGTGAAATTGGGTTTTCCACGCATCAAACTATATCTAGGTAAGAATTTTGTATGTTTTGGTGCAAATTTTCATGGGACTCAAATAGGGTGTGAGTAGGGTGTGGTGAAATCCAAAATTGTGGGAAAAGTTGGAGTCATATGTTGTTAACCATCGTGAATAATATTTAAGAACTAGTTTTTGGCCATTTGATGGAGTTTGGTGTAAATTGATTAAAATGGAGTTTTGGTGGTTCATGGTGAATATGAACTTGGGTGTTAGAAATGAATGTTTGTTTAAGACTTAAATGCTAATGTGATAATGTGATAATTGATAATATTTGATACTTGGAAATTTTGAATGAATGTGATTATTGAACTTAGATGACTAGAATCATAAATGGGGATTAGGAGGTTTTGAAGTGGTTAAAAATGTGTAGGTGAATTTCCTCCACATCAAGTGTTTGATGAAATGTCAAGAACTTGAATTGGTACTATAAACGAGTTTAAAATGATGGGTGAGGTGACTTAGCTGTTATAATAATAAAAGGTGGGATTTTTATGATTAATGGGGAATTTAGGTGTAAACATGTGGAAATGGTGAAAGCGGGTCAAATGGGTGAAATTTGATAAGTAGTATAAACCAATGTGTTAAACCTATTATGTCACACCCCGAGCCGGCGGGCTGGATCGACTTTCCCGTCGGGCGGAAGGTTCTCGGGGCGCGATATCGTTTGATAATCAAAATGATCAGATTGTTTGCATAGCACATGATATATAAATGAGAAATGCTAACATGATAATGATATAGAATTACAAAGTTAAATTACAATGTTTCGTTCATAATTTAACCCAGTAAATCTATCCAAAAGAATCAATGAGTTTCTATCTTGCAATTGTACAAGATCTACAAAAGATGATTCATTGTTTTGTCATTCCAAAAATATGCACGACACAAAATGTAGCTAGGTCTTCTAAAAGTCCACTAGCTATGTCCCTGAATGTCTGGTGACTAAACATGTTTGTCACCTGAGAAAACATGCATTTAAACAAAGTCAACACTAGGTTGGTGAGTTCATAAGGTTGATAATTGAAAACATTGATTTGTCCACATACACAGTCACAATGTCATACATGATACTTATAAATGTTTGATTCATCTGTTCACACAATGGCCTCTCCATAGTTATATTTACAAGTAGTATCTCATCCTATTAGCTATGCTTATATATAGGGCATATGTAGGGGAAAAAGCCCCAGCCAACATCCCACCACATATCTAATAGAACTTAACACCACTTGCAATACCACTATAGATACCCATTATCATCTCACGTGTTCATCCCGTTTGATATTCACCCATCTGTTTGTGTTCATCGCCCAGTGTTATATATAGAATAATATAATAAGAGGGGTTTAGTTATCAAACCGAAGTATTGATAAACCCTCAATGTGTTAAGGACAATAGATTAATTTAATCTGATCCTTGTTATTATTCTCTCGCTTGTGGGGTTAACTGTTAGTCACTTTTAATAACAAGAGTGTTAGTTAACCAATTGATATATGTTCTCAACTTGAAGTGCATAGAGCCTAAAAGGAATCCATTGCAATCCTCACGTAATCAGATTACAATGCATCCGATTTACCTCTACCACTTTGTATTCCCAAAGGCCTCATCAAAACTATTACCAGTAATGTGACATGAGAGAAAATCAATTCCTCAGTCTACTAGTCAACAAGATTGATGGATTAATTACAATTATTACTGTAGATTAATATCACCATGTGTCGCTTACCAGACCCTGACTGATTGTCGCCCTGTCACCAGTCATACGTTACCGGCCAATGATCAATACGATCAACATACCAGCCCTACAAGCTGGAGGTTTGTCAAACCTATGGTACCACTATGCTATCGTCGGTTTAGTCACGTCAAACTAACTGGTCAGCGATTTGTGTAAGGGACTTACAATGATCAACTTGGATACATGGCACATGATTGTCATGATATAATACAGACAGTTCAATAGTAATCAATTGTTGTTGTGTTCCCCAATGCTATTTGTTCTCAATGTTGTGTGTTCTCGTTGTGCTTACAAAGTTATATATTTTTTTTGAACGGCGCTTACAAAGTTATATAAGAACTTGTCTTATTATACAATGTTAGTTGTTGTGTGAATGATATTGTTATCATGAAGGTACGTTATCATGATTATCATTCTCGCTGTTCCATATAGTCACCATGTTGCCACTATAGTGTTGTAAGAGCTAGTCTTATTACACTTAGTCGACTCAGGTGGTGGATGTTATTTGTTTCGTGTTATCTCATAGTCTTCCCCGAGTTGTAAGCATAGTGTTATAAGAGCTTGTCTTATTACACTTAGCTAACTCAGGTGATGAATGATATTATGAAGATATATTATCCTCATAGCATATTTGTCTGTTGTTGTTACTGTCATCATGTTCACCTGTGATAATTTCATTGTTTGTTCTTGTAAGAATAATTAAATGTTATAAGATAAAATCTTACAACTGCATTATTCTATTGTGTTGATGATTCATGAAGCTACATTATCATGTTTCATCTTACTTGTCTCTGTCATGTCATGATCATACAAGCATACATACAATGATAAGCGATAATAAGTCAAGCAATATTATCTAAATCATAGTATAAACAATATGTTGTACTAAACTTTTAGTTAAATAAAAGATTTAGCATGTTTCTCAGCCTCGAGAGTTAAAATCAGTTAAGATTAGAAAAGGGCATATGAACTCACCTTGTAGTTTTTGTAGTTGACTAAGTCTAAACAAGAATGCACGCGTTCTTTGTTGTACTTGTTGTTGTTTTCACGATCCTGTGTTGATTTCACAATGCTTGTAATTTATAAGGATAAGTTATAAGAATTCGTGTGCGTGTATGTGTGTGTTAGCCCTAAAGTTGGCTAACACTCGTGAGTCTCGGTCATCATTCGGCCTTGATTCAATGGTTGTAGTTTATACTAACACTTAACCCAATTAGGTTTAGGGTTAGTACACTTTGTTATTGATTTTATGATCAACTTGATTTAATGTCATAACAAGGGGGTTTCTAAGTATAAAAACTTAGACTTTAGGTTAAAGGTTAGAAACCTGTAGCATCTTGTAAGAGAATTTGTATAATCCTAGTTCAATTTATCTTAGCACCCTTTTAAGTCACTTGTTATCATGTCCAAAAGACAAGATTTTAGGTTTCATGCAATTCATTAAACCAATCCATTACCACCTTTGTAGTAATTTACCATAGTCTCCATGCATGTTATATAAATGAGTTGGTTTAAGGTGTTTGTTTCGATTTAATACATGTGGGCCGAACCAAGCTCCTTGGGTCGAATAACTGGGCCGACTGGATAGACCGAATTTTAGGTGGGCCAAATGGTATTTGGGCCAAAGGAATCACATGGGCCGAAAATGATTGATTGGCTCATGATTCTTGGCCGAATGTTGATGCTGTGGCTGAACCAAGGTGGTTGGCCGAATGAGAGTTGTTTTGCGTATGAGTATTGGCCGAATGGAGGGGTCCTAGGCCGAATGTGTATACCCACGAATGAAATGGCCGAATGAAGCTTAACTGCCGAATGGATAGGGACGAATGGGTGTGGCCGAAGGGGTGTTGTTTCGGTCGGCAGCTGGTTCGGCAGGCCCATGGTCATGCGGCCAGGCCATTCGGCCGAGCAGCTCCATTCGGCGAGCTGAAGGTTTAGACCAACCATGGATGTTCAAACCAAGTTCCTAGACAACTCCATGGTGGTTTTTGTGGGTAAGCATGTGAGGACTAGTTTTCGAAGGTAGGGGATGAGAATCCGTGGGTTTTAGGCCGGTTAGGGTTAAAGGTCGACTAAGGGTTTAGAAAACCCTAATTTCCGAGATGTTCAAGCTCGATTACCTCAAGATTTGTTGGATTTCACTCCAAATCAGTTGTACTTTCGTGTAGAGGGGGTTTGTAGCTTCTATTTGGCACCAAGAACACTCAATTTCATCAAGAAATGAGCAAGTTACAATGATTTGAAGATCAAAACTTGTAGAGAGAGGGGAGCCGGATCTAGGGTTTTAGAGAGAGAAAGTGGGAGTGATAAATGAAGAAGAAGCCTTATTTAGGCTTTATATACCCCAAGGGTGTTCGGGTTCGTTTTTGTTGCTCGGTTTTCGTCTCCGTTGCGTTTTCGGAGCGTAACGCGCGTAGTTTCATTTTAAAATAAAAAGGATTTGTTTTTAATATTTAAAAGGTGGTTATTCTTAGTAAATCTTCTAAATTTGTTTTCATTAAGTTATTTCATCGAATTTGTTTATTTTAAACGTTTCGTCAGATCGCGTCACCTTCGCGCGTATTCGTTCGAATCGTCACCCGAACGAACACGACGATGGTTTTGCTTTCTGACTTTTGTTTTCTACTTTTCAGTCATCATTTCAGAACTCTAAACTCACAGATATGTTTGTGTGAATCGTCACCCACGCAGACACACTGTCAGTTCGTTATTCTGAAACGACACTGCAATTATGTTCTGAATTGTGTTTCCTCACTGACAGACTCAACTAAACTTCCTGTTTTCACATTGAAAATATTGAATTCATATTGTTTTCCTACTGAGTTATCGACCATCTGATTCCTGTCATCTATGGATATCAGATCGCAACCGATATGCTCTTGTCGTTTGTTTGTACATTGTTGTTTCTCTTGATTCGTTGTATCAACTGTACTTAGGTTTTCACCTAAATACATACAACTGTTGTTTATCGTGAGTTGTTTTACTTACTGTATTTAAGTTTTCACTTAGACACATACAACTGTTGCTTGTTATCTGAGGTTTGTTATCACACACACTGTTCACACATTGTATTTACACACAGTAAATAGTGAAAGTACACGTACCGTACGAACTTGCCGGACAATCAGGTACTGGATGTCACATATTAGTTATAATAATAGGAAACAATAATGGAGACTTAATCGGAACTCAATGACTCGGGAAGGAGATTTTGGTAGTGGATAGCCCATTGGGACAAGGTAAGTCACCCAACTCATATAAATTAACGTGTGCTTTGGTGGTTATGCATATGTGTATGGATAAGTGTTGAGATGTATGTAGGGTATACATTAAAATGTTGATTTTGGTGGAATTGGTGTTTTTATGTGTGGTGTTTATCAATATTATGCAATAGTAGGTATATTTGCTTAAATCTTATTGTTATGTAGAAATTTCACAAGTGGGGTGAAAGTGTTGGAAATGTTTGTGGAATTTAACAGTTTGGGTGATAGGTGTTTGATTTGGTGTATGAATGATTGAATGGTTAGTGTTTGCTAACAATGTGCAATAGGTGTTTAGAATTGCATTTGTTATGGTTATGAGGAGTTATTTCACAAGTGTGAAAGATTGGAAGATTCACAAGTGGTGTGGACTTCCAAAATTAATTGTGTTGAATTTGGTGTAATGATTCACCGATGGTGTGAACGTTTATTAGGTTGATTCACAAGTGGTGTGAACTTTTTGGAATACTTTTGAGGAGTTTTGGATAAATCACAAGTGGTGTGGTTATCAAACTTGGAAATCCTTGGTGAAAAAGGATGTTTCAAGGTCTTGGGTGAAAATGACCCATTAGCAAATTTCTAGAAGTTGAGTGATTTGCTTTCGTGTAATTATATTTTTGTCGATTGTTGTTGGTGAAAGTGGTGTGGAGTTTTTATGGTGGTGGATTAAAGTTGGTAATCACAAGTAGTGTGATTTCATAAGTTGAGGATTCTTGGTGATAAATGATTTCTCAAAGTGATTGGATGAATTAAGCTTTGTAAGGGTGTTTTAATAAGGATTCACAAGCGGTGTGAACCTTATTACGCTTGTGAATCCTTATTAATGTTTTAACATGCTATTAGATTATATACAAGTATTCATAATGTCTAAGAAGCATATATGTAGTTATTATAAAAATAGAAGTTTGGGTGAGACGATCCGTCAGTAAACCATTTGTTGTTTATGCGTGATAAAGTCATAAAAAAGTGTTTGAGACTTGTTTATTATGTCCATTGGGTGTTATGGAATGCATTTGGGGATAATGAACTAGTTAAAATCAACCGGAATTGGTTTCGGAAGCCAAAAATGCGGAATTTGGCATTGCTGATATGAAGTTGGAGTATGATACGCTAGAGAAGCTATGTGATACGCCAATTCCATACGCCAGGGATTGGCATATCATATGCGGGGGGGTGGAGTATGATCTGAAGTTGGAGTATGAGTTACGCCAGCATCCTTGCTGATCTTTTACATTACAAAAACCAATTTCAGGTGAACAGTGAATAACAAAAGAAACGAAGGTGAGGATACACAACAAGATCACATGTTAGGAAACCTTTGTCTATGGATGAACGTAACACAAATGTTGAAGTTTTAACATATCATGTAACATAACTTATGTTTAGAATGCCATGTATGTGTTTTGATACAACCACATCGAAAGTCATACCCATCTCGGAGACTTTACCACCAAGCTTCCGCGACACGTTATGTCAGTTACCGACTTCATATATCATACAGTGATTACATCAGGTGATAGGAGAGATGGGGGTGTGACACAGTTCGTTACCCATCGCTAAGCACGTGCCCAAGTTGCTCGTTTATGCAAAATGACATTTTTTTAAAATCAAGTATTTTTAGAAATAAAACTTTAAAATTTTAATGTTTAAAAAATTAATGTTATTATTTTGTTAGTATGTTATTAACTTATATACAGTTTCAACAATATTTATTTTAATTTTATAAATTTTTATTATCTATCTATGCAAATAAAAAAAGGTTTTAGTGTTACATGACATGTTTCTAGAATATCTTAACCTTCATTTAGGCATGTAAACGAACCGAACAAACACGAACATAGGCATGTTTATGTTTGTTCATTTAAATTTAACCAAACACGAACACATTAACGAACATGAATTTTGTGTTCGTGTTCGTTTATTAAGAAAATGAATATGTTTGTGTTCGTTCATTAATAAATTAAACGAACTGTTCATGAACATAAATGAACACAAACGAACCAAGATAAATAAACAAATATAAATGAACATTATTTAACACTATTAAATAATCATAAACGAACATGAACACTAATGAAAAAACATAAACAAACACAATTGCACAAGCATAAACGAACACAAACGACAAGTCTTTTAAATGTAAATACATATCATTCGTAAATTAGATAGTTAACCTAACGTAAACTAACATTACATAGTTAACGAACATAAACGAACATTAACGAACACAAATAAACGAACATAACTGAACATTTCATGAACATAAATAAACGAACAGTAGGTGTGTTCATGTTCGTTCATTTAATTAAACGAACACAAATTTTATGTTCGTGTTTGTGACAACCAGTACATGATTGTCCGGCAAGTCCGTACGGTACGTGTACTTTTACTATTTACTGTGTGTAAATACAATGTGTAAACATTTGTGTGATAACAGAACTCAGAAAACAAACAATAGTTGTATGTGTTTAAATGAAAATTTAAATACAGTAAATACAACAACGCACGACAAACAACAGTTGTAGGTATTTAAGTGAAAACTTAAGTACAGTTAATACAACAACTCATGATAATCAACAGTATGCAAACAAATGACAAAAACATATCGGTTGCGATCTGAATATCCACAGATGACAGGAATCAGATGGCCGACAACACAGTGAGAAACAAGGTGAATTCAGTGGGAACAATGTGAAAACAGGCAAGTTTAGTTAAGTCCGTCAGTGAGGAAACACAATTCAAAACATAAGTTCAGTATCGTTTCAAAATAACAAACTGACAGTGTGTTTGCGTGGGTGACGATTCACACAACCATATCTGTGAGTTTAAAGTTCTGAAATGATGACTGAAAAGTAGAAAACAAAAATCAGAAAGTGAAACCATCGTCGTGTTCATTCGGGTGACGATTCGAACGAATACGCGCGACGGTGACGCGATCTGACGAAACCTTTAAAATAATTGTTTTCGATAAAATAAATTAAAAGAATAAATTTAGAAGATTTACTAGGAATCACAACCAAAAAAATAAAACCTTTTTATTTAAATCCGTAAAACACGCGTTTACGATCCGGAAACGTAACGAAAACTAAAACCGAGCAAACGAAACGAACCCGAACTCACCCGGGGTATAAATACCCTAAATGAGGCCAACTACCTCATTTAATTCATCTCCTCTCTCTCTCTACACCCTCAAACCCGGATCTCTTTCTCTCTAGAAAAAATTCAAACTTCAAACCCTTGAATCTCCTTCAAATCTTGATGAAATCTTGCGTTCTTGGTGTCTAAACGAAGCTCTTGATCTCCTCTACAAGAAAGTACAGCCAATCGGAAGTGAAACCCACCTGAATTGAGGTAATCTGTGATGAAAAGTCACGAAAACTAGGGTTTTGTAACCCTATGTTCGAACCCTTCTAAAACCGGTCCAAGGCACTTCAAAACCTTAGATAGACCACAGTAGAATATCTTAGGGACTTGGGAAATGCTAGATGTGGAGCTTGGAACCAAGAAATGGGGAGAAGGATGGCTGGGTCGTGTGACAACTAGTACCTGACCGGCCGGCAAGTCCGTACGGTGCGTGTACTTTCTACAGTAACTATGTGTACATATACGATTGTAAACAGTACTTGTATTAACAGGATCCTAAATACAAGAACAGTTGTACGTATTTTCGTGTAAACTTAAATACATTGAGTACAACGTACATTTGAAACATTAGTTGTGTTTATTAAGTGAAAACTTAATTACAGTTAACACAACAAATCATGAGAAACAACGGTATTCAAACAATATTCAGAAAACAAATCGGTTGCGATCTGATGTCCATAGATGACAGGAATCAGATGGCCGACAATTCAATGTGAAAACAAGGTGAAAACAGGATGTTTAGTTGAGTCCGACAGTGAGGAAACACAATTTAAACATAAACTGCAGTGTCGTTTCAGAATAACGAATTGACAGTGTGTTTGCGTGGGTGACGATTCACACAAACATATCTGTGAGTTTAACGTTCTGAAATGATGACTGGAAAGTAGAAAACAAAAGTCGGAAAGCAAAACCATCGTCGTGTTCGTTCGAATGACGATTCGAACGAATACGCGCGATGGTGACGCGATTCGATGAAACGAAAATGAAAAACGACACGAAACGAATTTAAATTTTATAAAATAAAATAATTAACATTTTTACAATTTTGAAACCCATCAAATTAATTAAAATAACATTTTTATTTATTTATTTACAATTTACGCGTAATTTTCCGGTTACGCGACGAATTAACGAACCGAGCAACCGAAACGGACCCGGACACCACACGGGGTATAAATATGTTAAATGAGTGGGTTTTCTCATTTTTAACCCTACAACTCTCTTCCTCTCTCTAAATTTCCGGCCAAGAGCAAAACCCCCATTCTTACACCTTCAAATGCTCATATCTCCTTCATTTCTCAACGGTTTTGAGTGATTCTTTCGCCCACGCGTAGCCCTTGACATCCTCTACATAGAAGTACAGCAGATCTAAACGTTTACCCACTGAAATTCGAGGTATGGTGCTGTGAATATCCATGAAAATAGGGTTTTATGTGTGTATGTATGTGCGACCCAAAGGATACCGGCCAAACACCCTGTCACCCTTACCCTTGCATCACGACCGATCGACTAGGACTAGACCTCAACATGGATACTACTGGACCGAGGTCTCGAGTTGGGGAAGAATGCCGAACATACAGGGTTCGTGGGACTCGAAGCTACGGACCTTGCATGCAACTAGCCCCACCGAACCTTACCTCCACTCCAGTAGCGAACCATGGCATCCTCACCGAACCATCCAGTGACTCACGAACCCTGCATCACCTCTCGCGAACCTAGTGCTGCCGAACCCTACTCTCGGGCGAACCATTTCATTAGCATGCAACGAACCCTTCTACAGAAACCCTAGCCGAACCCTACTACAGATCTAGTCACGAACTATACTGACCTACCATGAACATCGAACCCTCTGCGAACCTTGTGGAACCACGAACCAAATGTGAACGAACCTAAGAGCAATATGGCAGAAGGTTCGCTGCTGCTTTGGGTAACCAGTTGACAACATGCGACCAGACCTCCTTAGCTACGACCCATCTTAATTTCTTAGGCCCAACCACAAAATACAGAGGCTAAATTGCTCATGCCGGCCCAATACACCAAGATTCGATCCAGGGAGAATTTCGTGAGGCACATATGATTTGTTGGCCCAACAGTGTGTGGAAATCAGCCCAAAACAATGATTAGTAGCCCATGCTACAGGCCCAATTCTCTGCGTGGGCCCAACACATGGTGTTAATCCATAACTCAACCCAAAGTCATCGTTTAGACCCACAAGACCCATCAGATCTATAAGACTCCTTCGGCCCAACAAAATACAACCTTAGGCCCAATAGCTCTTTTGTACTCGGCCCAACACCAACAAGCTGGCCCAACAGCCCATAATCGGCCCATCCCCATAATATTGCGGCCCACGGATTTAAAACACGAGACTCACGCGATTAACATTCGGCCCAATAATTTTAAACGCAAATCAAGTCAAGAATGAAAGATTTGTAATAACTTATTTTGGGCCTAACAAAATCAACACTTAAAATATTAAACTATAAACCTAAACCAATGTAGTTGAAGGTTTAATTAGAAAATTCAATTACCAAGGCACACGAGTGAGTGAACATGTAAAAATTATAACAAAGGTATGGGGCCGAATGATAACGTGACTCGTTGGGAATCACTAAGCAAGAAGTAACACGCACATACATGCACGAAACTCTATGACACATACTTACAAGATAAAAACAATGTGAAACCAATACAGGAACGTGAAACAAACTCAAGTACCATTCAGAGCGCGTGTCATCACTCTTTTAAGCTAAGTCAACTCTACAGCAACAAGGTGAGTTCATATGCCCCTTTTACTTTAATCTTAACTGATTTTAACTCTCGGGGCTGAGAAACATGTTTACTTTTATTTATTTAAAAGTTTTGCTTAACATGTTCTTTATACTTTGATTATGATAATATCAAATTGTTTATTATCGCTTATCATTGTATGCATGCTTGTATGATTATGAGATAACAGGGAAACTCAGATGATTATGATAATGAAATTTCTAAATCATCAACACATTAGAATAACTTAGTTATAAGATGATATCTTATAACACTTAGTTATTTCCACATGAGCAAATACTTAGACGGTTTACACCTAATAATTTCACGAGAACAATCCCACATTGAGACTTTGGGATCACACGGATTACAGTAAATGATGATCATGATAACGTAACTTCATGGGATTCTTATCATTTACAGTAAATGATGATCATGATAACGTAACTTCATGGGATTCTTATCATTTACACATAATTAACATAATGTAATAAGACAAGTTCTTATTCGACTTTGTTAATTTCACGAGAACAATCCCACATTGAGACTTTGGGATCACACGGATTACAGTAAATGATGATCATGATAACGTAACTTCATGGGATTCTTATCATTTACAGTAAATGATAATCATGATAATGTAACTTCATGGGATTCTTATCATTTACACATAATTAACATAATGTAATAAGACGAGTTCTTATTCAACTTTGTTAATCACATGGGCACAATCCCACATGGAGACTTTGGGATCACACGGCGGAATAGAGGTGAATGGAATGCATTGTAATCTGATTACGTGAGGATTACAATGGATTTCATTTGGGCTCTATACGTTGCATTGAGATTACATTACAATTAATTAACTAACACTCTTAATACTTAAAAGTGTAACAATAGTTAACTCCACAAATATAGAATAATACAAGGAACAGATTACATTAATCTAAACCCCTTAATACATGGAGGGTTTATCAATACTTCGGTTTGATAACTAAACCCCTCACACTATATTATTCTATCATTGATACAATAGACGAATACATATCAGACACGTTGAACAAACGGGAAATGGATATCTTTAGTTGTATCGCAAGTGGTGTGGAACTTGACTGAGTATGTGGTGGGATAGCGTTTGGGCTTGACCCTTTCGTGATTCCCTATATATAAGCATACTTAACCAGGTGATACACTACTTGTACATATAACTAAGGAGAGGCCATTGGGTGGAACAGGTGAATCAAGTATTACAAGTAACAAGTATGACATTGTGGATGTGTGTATGATCAATTCAATTGTTTCAATTACTAAACTTATGAACTCACCAACCTAGTGTTGACTTTGTTTAAATACATGTTTCTCAGGTGATGAACAGGTGTAAATTCATATATGCAAGGATTAAGCTAGTGGACTTTTAGAAGACCTAGCTTTATTTTGTGTTGCATGCTTTTGGGAACAAGAACATGAATCATCTTTTGTATATCTTGTACAGTTCAAGATATGAACTCATTGATTCTTGTTGATTAGATTTACTTAGTTAAATTATGATGTACAATGTAATTTAACTTTGTAATTCTATTTCATGTCAAGATTAGCATTTCTCATTTATATCTCATGTGCTATGTAAACAATCTGATCAATTGATTATCACGCAAGGATATCGCGCCCCGGGAACCTTCCGCCCGACGGGAAAACCCGATCCGTTCCCGCCGACCCGGGGTGTGACAGGTCGCGCCTGGTCGAATGAGCACCTCCAGCTCGGCTGAAAGGCCTAGGGCCGAAGGGTCACGACCGAAGCGGGGAGCCGCATTAGCAAGGGCGACCGAATGACCCCATTCTCTCGGTCATGCTATTCATTCGCTCGGTCAAGAGGGATCTCATTCGGACTATGGTTTCATTCGGCAGAAGGACAAGCCTCAACTGCACAAAACTTATTCGGTCAAGGCCATTCGCCCGAGCCACATTCTCTCGGCTTGGGGCCATGTCTACTTTCGGTCGGGCCGCGTCCATTCGACCTAGGCACCCATTCGGTCCAACTCCAAGCTATTCGGGTGAAGGCCATGATTCGGCCTAACAAGCCCATGATATTCAGCCCACATGACTAGATTTGGGAATAACAATTGGAACCAAGCTCAATATAATAACATGCATGGAATTTGGATACTAACTATAAATACTACAAAGGTGGTGAAATTGATTGGGTTAAATCCATTTAATACTCAAAAGCTTTTAACATGCAAAGTCTTATATCCATGAATCTAAGTTAGTACTTAGAGCTATATTATGATAATATTAGATTTATAAACTCGGGTAAAGGATGATAAAGACTATTGGGGGCTAACATTTAACAAAACTAACATAATATATTAAGTTAACCTATTTGGTTAAGTATTAGCATATACCACCACAAACGAATGAAGACTAAGAAACAACAAAGACCCTCGAGTGTTAGCCAACTTTAGGGCTAACACACACACACACACACACACACTCAAATACTTATACTTATAAGTTACAAACATCGCGAAATCAACACAGGATCGTGAAAACAACATCAAGAACAACAACAAGCGCGTGCATTTCTTGTTAGTACTTAGTCAACCACATCAACTGCAAGGTGAGTTCATACGCTCCTTTTCTAATCTTAACTGATTTCAAATCTAGGGGCTGAGAAACATGCTAATTCTTTTAATTACTTAAAAGTTTTAATACAACATATTGATTATACTTTGATTTAGATAATATTGTTTATCTTTATTATCGCTTATCATTGTATGTATGCTTGTGTGATCATAACATAACTGAGAAATCTAAGATGAAACATGATAATATAGTTTCATGAATCATCAAAACAATAGAATAATTATAGTTGTAAGATTATATCTTATAACATCTTATTATTCTTACTTGAATGAACAATGGGATAATCAAGAGGTAACACAAACAACTAACAAGAATGACGTGATGATAATATATTTTCACAATATCATTCACCACCGGAGTTAGCTAAGTGTAATAAGACAGGTTCTTATGACACTATGCTTACAGCTCGGTGAAGACTATGGATAACACGAGACAATAACTAATGAGAACAAGAATGATGGTCATGTTCACATGACTTCATGACATCATTAACCACCTGAACTAACTAAGTGTAGTAAGACTAGTTCTTACAACACTATAGTTACAACTGGGTGAAGACTATGGGATAACAAGAATGATAATCATGATAACGTAACTTCATGATAACAACATCATTCACACAACTGCTAACATCGTATAATAAGACAAGCTTTTATAAAACTTTGTTAAACACTACGAGAACACATAACACTGAGAACAAACAACACAGAGATGATGACTATGGTGAACACAACAACAATTGATTACTATTAAACTGTCAGTATTATATCACATCAATCATGTGCCATGTATTCAAGTTCAAATTGTAAGTCCCTCATCAACGAATCGTTTACCAGTTAATTTAGTGGGACTAAACCGACGATAACGTAGTGGTACTATAGGTTTGACAAACCTCCGGCGGTTGAGGTCGGTATGTTGATCGTATTTATCATTGGCCGGTAACGTATGACCGGTGAAAGGGCGACATCAGTCAGGTTTGGTAAATGACACATGGTAATATTAATCTACAGTAACTAATTGTAATTAATCCTTTGATTCTATTGACTAGTAGACTGAGGAATTGATTTTCTCTCATGTCACATTACTGGTAGTTGTTTCGTTGAAGGCTATGAGAACACAAAGTGGTAGAGGTAAATCGGATGCATTGTGATCTGATTACGTGAGGATCACAATGGATTCCTTTTAGGCTCTATGCACTGCAAGAGGAGAACAATATCAATAGGTTAACTAACACTTCTATTATTAGTAGTGACCGACAGTTAACCCCACATCGAGAGAATAATAACAAGGATAAGATTTGATAAATCTATTTTCCTTAAAACATTGAGGGTTCATCAGCACTTCGGTTTTGATAACTTTAAACCCTCATATTCTATTATTCTACATATAACACACTGGGTGATGAACACAATATCATGGGTGAATATCAAACGGGTTGAACACATGTGAGACGGAAATGGGTATCTATAGTTGTATTGCAAGTGGTGTTGAATTTTATTAAGTATGTGGTGGGATGGCGTCTGGGTGGGTTGTAGGCTCGACCTTTTCGTATGCCCTATATATAAGCATAACTGATGGGATGAAATACTACTTGTAAATATAACTATGGAGAGGCCATTGTGTGAGACAGATGAATCAAGCATTAACAAAACTCCTGCATGACATTGTGATTGTGTATGATAACGAATCAACGTTTTCGATTACTAAACTTATGAACTCACCAACCTAGTGTTGACTTTGTTTAAATGCATGTTTTCTCAGGTGACGAACATGTTTAGTCACCAGCATTCAGGGATTAAGTTAGTGGACTTTTAGAAGACCTAGCTTCATTTTGTGTTAAGCATACTTTTGAATGACAAAACAGTGAATCATCTTTTGTAGATCTTGTACAGTTACAAGATAGAAAACTCAATGATTCTTTTGGATAGATTTACTTAGTTAAATTATGAACGTAACATTGTAATTTAACTTTGTAATTCTATATCATTGTCATGTTAGCATTTCTCATTTATATATCATGTGCTATGCAAACAATCTGATCATTTTGATTATCAAACAATATCGCGCCCCGAGAACCTTCCGCCCGACGGGAAAGTCGATCCAGCCCGCCAGCTCGGGGTGTGACATTGTTCGTTCATTTATTAAATAAACGAACATAAACGAACTTCCTGCCGAACAGTTCCCGAGCATCTCTATCCTATTAAATAAACCTAATATTAAATATTAAATATACTTTGTATACATTTTTAAAATAAAAAATATTTTTTAATAAATTAAAATATATTAATATAGAGTAAACTTCTCTTTTGCTTCCTATGGTTTGACAATATTACCATTTTGCTCCAAAACTTTCAAAATGATCATTATGCTCCCTGTGGTTTGACAGTTTAATCATTTTGCTCCAAACTTTTCCAATATGTCTCCATTATACTCCATTTTTTTTGAAACCATAGGGAGCAAAAGGATTATAAAATGATTAAACTATCAAACCAAATGGAGCACAATGATCATTTTGAAAGTTTTGGAATAAAATGGTTAATATTGTCAAACCATATGGAGTAAAAGAGAAATTTATCCTTAATATTAAAAACAAACCTTTTTTTAAACAAGTTATTATAAATTATAAAATTTTCAAAAACAATTATTTGAAACACAATGTTTAAAAAAAAACTATAAAAAAGTTAGTGTTTGAAAAATAATGTTATTATTTTAATACTTAAAATATGAAATCATACGAAATTGTAATCATATTTATTTTAAAAAATATCTTATGTTTTCTAAATTTTTATTAATAATTATTAGCTATATTTATTTATTTAATACGTGCTGGAGATACCTATTGAAGTCCCACGTCCATAGCCACAAAGCCCACAACTCTCACTGATGACTGATCAACAATCTCCGTGACTCCGTCATTCATGCGTATTGTTGGCTTGTAGCAGTCGAGTCGGAACTAGGGTTTTGAGCACTCTACACTCCATCTTCGTCGGGCTTTTGCAGATTGCGGTATTGTAATTCTTTCAAAATATTCTAGCAAGCAACTCGTGTATGCGATTGCGTGTTATTCATAAGCCGAATCTACAGTAACATGCATGTGTGATATTGGTTTTATATATGTACAGTCGAATGGCGGAGCTGATTTTAGAGGCAAAAGATGCGGGCGATTGGATTTACAGAGGAGAAGGAGCTGCAAATCTCATTCTCTCGTATACCGGATCATCTCCTTGTTTTGTACGTTATGTTGTTCATTACATTCTTCTTGTTACTTCATTCAATGTTGGTTATCGTATGATTGAGTTTCTCCGGAAATCATAACTTGGATGGAGAAAATTAGTACTTGAAAGCAATTGATATAATCAAACTGAGAAAACCAAGAGAAGATGGGAATTCGGTCAATCAAGCTAGTTTGTTATTCCATTTACTATACCTTATGGACCCTATTGACCTATAGTAATTACAAAAGTAAGCACATGTTTAGAAAATTACAACATTGGTTCTCTAAATCTATACAATTCTACAGTTAGCCACACAACTTCTAATTTGACTGTTGACGAAGTAAGAAATGTAACTGCAAACAGTTGATATCTAACTTGATGTATGTTAGGAATTAATACTTTTAACGATGGATGTTATGGAGAACGAAAGATGCTTTGAAGGTGATGTACTTTGTTCCAGATGCATCTGTATGTAACCTTGATGAGTTGCTTTATTTTAATATGCTTAAACAACATTAAGCAATACCCTGTACCAATTCTACACTGATGTGATATGGAACTTACAACAGGATAGAAAGGAAACCGGATAAGAGGTTAAAACTTAGAGCTAGATGCTTCAAGTTATGCAGTTGTTTCTCTTTGGACTTTTTCTGATATTATTTTTTGCAACCTTTGTGCTATGTGACTAGAATCATCACATCTATTAATGGATAAAAGTTTAGGAAGATAAATTGAACCTTTTAGGGTTCTTCAAATCTAAATCAAGCAATTGCAATTATATCTAATTACTCTATGCAGGTTGGAAAAGTGTTAAGGGTACAAAAAATTAAGAAAAGTGGGATCAGTTTTGAGACACTTTCTTCAACATTATCTGTACATGAATGCCTCCTATGGAAAGAAGATTGTGACCTCTTATCGGCTCCAACAAGGGAAATTGCAGAACATCTCTATGTGCAGCATGTAATGCGCCCGCTATTAGGTTCTAGTCACGTTGACTCTGGGGTATGATTTTACTTTGTCATTAAAATATGCAGGATCTAGGTTTAAAGTCCTAAATCCTCAAAATTTGTTATTTTTGGATTTGATCTTTGTTGATGGGTAGGATTTGAGCAAGCTTCCTTTGTTGCTCAGTGCTCTTCCTTTCAATAAATAACCACAACATGGATTTTAGATCAAGATTCTTAATATAAAGTATAACAAATTTGGCAGATTCGTGTTCTTGTATCCAGGGACTTCCTTGAAGCATTGGGGAAGAATATTCTTTCTCAACGTCCTTCCTGGAGAGTTGATGATGCAGATGTCAATACTCATTGTGATTATGCGTTGCTTATGTCCGACCATTCAGTTTTTCCCCAGGGTAATTACTTACATTTTGTGTTTAGTTAGAAACATGTTTTAGCTTTTCCTTAATTTCTGCAAAATTCACTATGTACTATCCAAAGAAAGTGTCAGAGATGCAGTAGGAGGGTACTGGGAAGTATCTTTTGTTTAAAATATTAAACTTATGTCACTTGGTGCATCATAATCTCATCATGCATGATGAGTCTTCCTTTTGAAGAATGCTGCCAACGTAAACATACGGAGTATGCTAATTGTAACACAAATAAATAGAGAGCCAACAAGCATGAATTTAAGCATTCTCCATGGTTATGAGATAATATTCAGAAAAAGTAAGCACGTTAGGAGTTGCAATTAACCTTCAAGGAAGTGGTGTAGTGGTTAAAGTGGAGGAGAGGCAACCTAGAGGTCTCAAGTTCAATTCCCACTTAGGGAGATTTTCCTTGGAGGCCACCGACCCGGTTGCTTGTGGCCGCGCTTTACCTGTTCCTCCCTGTTAGTCAGGTATTGGGGGGGACGGGGGTTTACTACGTAAGTGGGTTCCCACGGTCGTAAAAAAAGGAGTTGCAGTTGGCAACTTGTTTAATATTTAAGATGCATTCAAATTGAATATATTCATTTGCCATCTTACTACTATATTCCCTAAGTTTTGAGAGATTAAGTGGATGGTTATTGATAATGTAGGGCCTGACCTGTACAATGTTATTATGGTGATCAACATGCTTTAATTGTAACAGATGATGCACAATTCATATATAGAAACATATACATATGGTATTATGAGAGCTGCTCAAAGAAATCAATGTCAAAAAACTACCAAGGGAACTATTTAGTGTAATATTGTTGTGAGCGTTGGCCCTTGGGAAAATCTAAAGTAATACTTAAGCACCTTGTTTGGTGCAAGGTCCAATATCGGCTCATTGCTAAAAGACTGCTTAACAACCAATTTACTTTTCGATGATTTATGTTGAAGTTTGGTCACAATGTTTGTGTCCTTTGTCTTTTGGTTCATATCTTGGTTTTAAGTTGGATATGTGCTCTGATACGCTTTGTCCAAAATCCGATGCATGATACACAATGCGAGCGCATCACATATGTGAATATGTTATGCGTTTGTTGAAAAAGTTTTAAAAATTATATATACATAAAAATATCAAATTTCACAAGAATTTAAGAAAGACTAAAAAATGTAAGTTGACAACATGATACTAGACTTAAAAATAATTAAAAAAAGTCTTGTGGATGCTTAAAAAGGACAAAGAGAGCCTCCTTTAAGCTTGAAAAAGTCAATAGACTTAAAAATGTATAAAAAGTAAAAAAACTTGGATTGTTTAATAAAAAAGTCCAACATGGTTAAAAAATTCATGTTGCACACGCAGGGCATCTTGCTAATTATGGTGCAACATTAGCGCATCATGTGCTCGCATCGCAACACCCATTGTGCTGCGCTCTAGACACTGCATCAGTGCATTATGCATGCAAGATGCACGTAATTTAAAACCAAGGTTCATATCATATTTTATTTTAGCCTTGTAGATCAACTAACTGAGTTATGCCAAAAAGTATCTTGCCTTTGAGACCTTACTTCCACTAATAAAGAACACTGAAATTGGGGATGAAGAAGGGGTTAAAGGGAATTTGACCATATATATTGAGCATCATCACATGATAAATGAACAATATTTCTTTTTCTTTATATCGATGTGCTTGAAAGTTGAAAATTATAAGATTTATATAATAAAACTTCCTATTCTCTCTTTGCATGGCAGCTCTTCATGATGGAGAGCTTTCTATATCTGTAGAAATAAAGGTATGGCTTTATTCCCAATGTTATTCTTTTTTTCATTAAAAAAAGTTTCATTGGTTCCCCATCAGATGCGACTTTCTTGAGAATATTTTTGCATACATACATATACATATAGGAAAATAGGAAATGGCCTTTGCAATCTCATGTTAAACATGTTATTCCTTCACAAAATGAGAGTCAAGATTTAGAAATATGATTTTGTTTAACATAAAATTTCTTTCCTTGTAAAATAAAGGCTGAAAAATATCAAGGCATGGTCATTTTTAAGCATATGCATGTATTTTGAAATTTTTTACATGAACGATGGTCAAAGAAAAATGATATGCATGTACCAAAATCTGGCACATGAGATGGTGAGAATTGTTGCTTTTGCTTTACTTTACTTTGTGGGTGTAACATAATTAACGCTTCTTAGTGCAAGATCACATCATTATCTAGCATGCATGGTTCACTAAGAAACAAATCTCTTTACAGAGAGAGGGGATTTTAAATAGGAATCGTTAAGATTTGGATTATATATTTTCTCTGATGAAGGACACATATATCATGAATTTAAAAAAATACATCCGAGGGGGACTTGCATATCTACAAATGCCATTCCTAGTGTGGCATGTAAAAAAACATTTTCACAATATATTTCTTTTGGTATATCATCTTACTTTGTTGCCTTTTCTTTAAAGCAGCCTAAGTGTGGATTGCTTCCATGTTCAAGATATATTTCTGAAGAACACATAATTAAAAGGAGTATGACTCGTTTCAAGCTACATCAGAGCCTCAAATTGCTACAAAAAAAGGTTTCCTTTATTATCCTGTATTATTTAATTTTTATCTAAGGCTCGTTTTTTTATCCTCAACTAGATTGTAAACATCTACATGGGAATAGTGACTTTAATTTATGGCGTTTACCTCAGATACCACAATTAAGTCGATATGACCCGTTGGATATGTTCTCTGGATCCAAGGAAAGAGTACTGAAATCAATAAAAGACCTTTTTTCTACACCCCAAAACAATTTCCGGGTATTTTTGAATGGTTCACTTGTATTTGGGAGCTTAGGTGGTGGGAAATACATAACTAATGTTCATAATGATAAATCATTTGAAGATGAACTGAAGTCTGTTATCGAAGCTGCTGATGGCACTCGTACAGCTTGCTTTTTGGAACTTGTTTCTGAAGCTGTTTTTCGATCAGGATTGTTAAATCGGCTTCTTGAAGTTCAAAAACTTGATGTTTTTGACATAGAAGGGGCAATTCATGCATATTATGATGTTGTTTCTCAGCCTTGTGTTATTTGTAAAAGATTAGGCGAAGATAAATTATCGGGTAGATACACTTCTTTGCATTCACTACCGTTGCATGAAAGTTTGAAGATTGTAAGAGAGTATTTGATTTCTGCAACTGCAAAAGATTTGAGTATCATGATTAGCTTTCGAACGAGGGAAAGAGGGGATCCAAAATCTTTATATAACGTCATTTTTCATGAATCCACTGGCCAAAGTTTTGATTATAAGGTAAATAATTGTAGTTTAAAAAAAAAGAAAGATTTTCTGCAAACTGTTCCTCGTGTTGATTTATGTTCACTTTTCTCCAGGTATCTTTTATTGACCTTGATATGAAACCTTTGGAAAAGATGTTATATTATTGTGAACTAGATCAAAAAATACTTCATTGCTACACAAAGATAATGGAAACTTTAAAGCCACCTGAAAATTCTGCAAAAGTTGAAGAAAAAACTTCATATCAAGAGAAGTCCATTGCTGAAGATGGTAACCTCCCAAATCTTTCTGACTGTTAATTTGTGATATATGTATTACAATCCTGTAATTTTTTTCTTTTAAACATAAGTTCATTATGAAAGTTGCGTTACAATTCATAAAGTTAGCATTCTGAAGCATATTTGTTATCTTCTGCTATAGTTATTGGATCATAAGAGGAGTCATGGAAGAAGGGACTAACTGGAAGTTTTCTACACTACATAAGAGTGATGTATCAACTACTTGGCGATTTTCCAACCTGTGCCAAGGCAAGGTTTTGGTTCATACAGCTTGATGTTGCATCAAAGTAAGTAGCAATAAATGATTTTCAAGATAATTGATTTACCCTGTTAAAATTCATTAGTTTAATTCTGTGGGCATAAAGTTACGTAAGTGTATTAGTTGCTTCTATAGTTCTATTCCTAACTGATTTCAACTCAAAAAAGGCAACGAACAGTTTCTACATTATTTTATTTTATATTTTTTTCAAATTTTATCTCATTCTTTTATTCTATATCATATGTAATTATGAATTCAGTCGGTAGATTTCAATTGTGACTTGTTTTGGCTCCAGCTTTTGGATTTGCGGTGGTAATCTCAACTACCATGGATTCTTTATAGTTAATGCTTCAAAGTTTTCATTAAACTGGGAACCCACTACAAGACAAGGTTGGAAATTGCTTATGTTAAACGAATCAACATCAACATCAACATCATCACGTAATGACTGGTTGTGCTTGAGAAATATTGCAAGCTGGGTAACAAGCTGCTACATTTTAAAAGGTATCCATATCAGTTTTTCTGGGTTAATTTATTAGGGAAGTAGAAACAAAGTCTAGAGATGATGGTTTCGACGATTTCACCTTTGGATAAGTTGATTTGTAGTATGTTTTTATCTTAGAACTAGGTCAAACAGTTGAAGTATAAAAACAGGCCAAAAAGGAAACCGCTCTAAAGTCACCAAAAGTGTGTTTTTATTGCTTATTTTTACAGAAAATCAATTATTATTATTGAATTCAAGTAAACTTTCTTATCAAATTTGAAGTGTTTGGACTTTGGAGTGAAGGTAACCTGATCTTGTTCATACAAATTCACCTATTTTACATGTTACCTGAAACCCCCATTTTGCCACAGCCAAACCTGGGATAGTCCAAAGGGAGTATGTAGTATGATTGATTTGATTTAACTTTGCTCACGTTTTACATGGGATTACGAGAGACTGACCACGGACATGCTTCATTAGATAACCCACCCCCCCCCCCCCCCCCCCCCAAATAATTTTGGGGGATGTTTTTGGTCCACATGGCTTGTTCCATTCTTTACTATTAGGGTACCTTCTTTTGTACATAAAGAACGCTTTGACCACAAGGGTGATGGACCTCTTTGTACTTGGTAATTGGTATATTTTCTATACTAGCCTAAAACCCGTGTGATCACGGGTCAACTACCAAATCCTTTTCTTTCTCTGAACTCTTTCTAGTGTGGGTTCCAGCTTTCAAATGGTTATCAGTAAGGCTAGCAGCCATGTGAATTGCATCAGCCAAAGTGTTACGTTTACTTCCCAAAACAGAGTCTTGAATTTGCAAAGGAAGTCCACCAATGTATTTTTCAATACCTCTTTCCAAAGGGGTCACCATGTTAGGACATAGCAAACTCAGTTTGTGGAAGCAGTTATTATAACCTAAGTTTTCACCACTGTCTTGCTTGAGTTCCCAAAACTCATACTCAAGCTTTTTGACTTCATTTCGTGGGCAAACCTCACGTGTCATTCTTTCTTTGAGTTGATCCCAAGTGAGAGTAGTAACAGTTTCTTTCCCCGATGACCTTTTTTCATTATTCCATCATGTAAGAGCTCTCTTTTGGAGAGTTTTCGCAGCATAATGGACTTTCAGATTGTCTGGGCACTCGCTGCTAAGAAAAATACTTTCCATCCCTTCATACCATTAGAGCAACCCGACCGCCTCATCAGTCCCATTATACTTGGGTGGATTGCCTGAATTGAAATGATTGAAAGAGCACCTAGGTTGGTTAGCTCCTTCATTATTCCCATTGTTAGCATTGTTGGGATTAGCATTGAGATGTTGATGCAATTGGGCTACCATATTCGGCATTACAACAGCCATTTGTCGAGCGATTTCAGTAGCCATTCTTCGTTCAGCTGCGCGACGTCTATTAGTCATTCTAAAAGAGATAGAAATTTGAATTAGAATTTGAATAATAATAGAATTTGAAATCATGAATTACATTTGAATAATTGACATGTTTTTACCTTAGATATAGTAATAAACTATTATTACTAACCATAGGTCATATGTCATGATTTCATTGAAATATGATAACCCAAATTATAAATCATTTTGATTTGTTAAATACAAGGAATGGTATTCAAATCTTGAACACCTTTGACATATTAGAATATATAGTTTGTATAGTGTTTGGTATGACATGCTTTGGCCTATAAGTAATAATACTCATATTAGAAGTCCTTAGGAAAGCTAGACTGGTCCCACAGTACCTTGGGGATTTATGCGACTAGCTTTCTTAGACAAAAATTCCAACTACCGGTATTACACCCTTCCAGTTTGTACATGTCCACTTACAAACTAAATTCTGACGGGATTATAAAAATCAAACTTATAATACATATAACTTATATGTATTGATCAAACTTATAAAATATAATTAGGCATTCTAGCCGAATGAGTTAAATTCCTATTACCAAACGAGTCGTCGTGTGTTCGTGAGAATAAGACTAGAAGTTCTTAAAGTAAAGTATAGAATAAACTTAAACTAAGGCATCCTTAATATAAAGTTATCTTATGCTAAGTTATGCTTAATCTAAGTTCAAGTGTAAGGTATATTATAAACTAAGGTTTTTCTCTATGGTAACAATATAACATATAATAATATTTCACAAATAATAATCAAGTAGCACATAAGCACATAAGTATAAGATATGAAATATGAGAAATTCCCATATTTGAGGTTAACTTAGTTATAGTCTAGGTCACCATTTCTAATAACCTAAATCTCTATAACCATGGTTCTGATACCAATTCTGGTCACATCCCAACCAACGATGGAATACGTTGGTGCGTGAGTTTGATTGTTC
This sequence comes from Mikania micrantha, assembly GCA_009363875.1. NCBI lineage: Eukaryota > Viridiplantae > Streptophyta > Magnoliopsida > Asterales > Asteraceae > Mikania > Mikania micrantha. The sequence continues at coordinate 40,430,278 of CM018692.1, forward strand.
ATAACTCATGGTGCTACTTTGTAAGTTTCAATAGTTAATAATCCAATTTTATTCATAACATAAAATCATTCAACATCCACATTGTTCAAAACGAAACAAATCATAATCCAGCATTACAATTCAAAACCAAAGTAAATAACATTGTTTATTTTATTAACTAGGTCCAAATAGCTTAAGTGTGTCTTCATCCAAGCCAGTAACCTGTTCCACATGTAAAATAAAGTTTTGTTTAACTATTTGCATAGTTGGTGAGATTCTCATACAATTTGATATATGTATATAAGAAATAAGATGCAACAATAGTCTACTAAGAATTGATCTAAATATATATATGTTCCACAATATTTGATAATATGATTTTGGCAATTTCATCTTTGCTAATATAATGACAAAAGTCATTTAAGAAAGACTACTAGTAATACTCATTGTTTTTGGCAATTTCATCTTCAATATAAACATTGACATAAGTCATGTTAATTAAAGGCTACTAGTACTAATGTATTGTATATGATAATCCAATAATAACAGCACATAGATATACAAACAAATAGGTAACACATAACGTTCAAATCTAATTCTAACTTTAACTATATAATTGTATCATTGTATTTGTTTATGACTTTAGAATAACATGTTTGATAAGACATGTGCAACATCCCAAAAATTTACAAAAATGTAAAAAGGGAGTATAAGAATACTCACATGCTTTTGCTTTAGAATTATCCAACTAGTTTTTGCTTGTGTTTGGGTAGAAACGAATCACCCAATCAACCTAAGTTTATATCAATAATGTAACTTAGATCTTTCTAAGTATATGTTCATGTTTGTCCAAATAATCCCCTTTTGATTTGTGTTTAAAATAATAGTTGAAAATGTTTTGTAACTTTTGTGATCAAATAATTAAAAGTGTTTTAAATATAGTAACAAGTAGAATAATGTTTTTATAATGGTTTATGATAAAATTATAATTTACATATGTTCATATCTTGTTAAGAACTTGAGTTTATAAATTTAGAATAATTGGAAAATGACTTATAAATATTTATAAGTTTAAAATGATTTAAAGAAATGATATCTTTAAAAGCATATGTATGTTTATTAATATTTTTAAAAAATTTTAGTTGTATTATCATAAAATTAATCTCGGAATATTAAAATGATTTTCTAACTTTTTAGATTATTTTTATAAATAATGTTTATCGTTTTAAAGTTTGTTTAAATCATAAAATAGCAACTTTGTAAAATAATAATCCAAAAAAAATATTTAAAAACTTCCAGAATGTTTATATAGTTAATTTATAATTTCTGGAATTTTTTTAGAATTTCTAGAAATGTTTTGGTATTTTATATATATTTAAAACTATTTAAATAATATTTAAATACCAAAATAATATAAATTTAATATGAAAAATTTCCAAATTTTTACAGAAAGTTGAAAATATTAGATTAGAATTTAGGAAATTTTTTTAGAATTTTTAGACTTCATTTAGTTAGCGAAATAAATAAAATCGAAGAAAAATGGTGTTTTAAATAAAAACGGTTCAGAGGGGATTAGAACCCGGGACCTCCTCCTGGCCAGGCGTGTGTTTTAACCGTTGGGTTGTGAGGTGTTATGTCTGAGATTGCTTCCAACTTAATGGTTTTAATCAAACATCCAAATCATTTCAAAGAACACATGAACCCTAGTTTGAATTCGATTCAAATTCGTTCGGTTGAGTACATTTAAAGTCTTGGAATCATGGGGCTTTTGTTCCCCATCTATGTCACACCCGAGCCGACAGGATGGATCGACTTTCTCGTTGGGCGGAAAGGTCTCGGGACGTGATATCGTGTGATAATCGGGATGATTAGATTGTATACCTGCCATCAACATTTGAGAATGACTTAAGGACAATAATATTTAACTAGGATTACAAAGTTAAATTACAATTGTCAATGTTTGATAATTTAACTAAGTAAGCCTATCAAAAGAATCATGAGTTTACTATTTTGTAACTGTACAAGATATCAAAAATGATTCACAAGAAACATACAAAATATGTGCTTTCAATAGCTACTAGGTCCTCTATCTGGGCATCCTAGTATGCATCCTGAATCATAACCTAGTCCTCTCCATCACCTGAGAAAACATGTAAGAAACAAAGTCAACACATGGTTGGTGAGTTCATAAAGTTTAGTATTTGAAAACGAGCTTCACAAACCTTTCAGAGTAACAACCTTAACCTCACTAATAACCACCTATCCTATCTAGTTTAGTATGCTTATATATAGGGCATACGTATGGTCAAGCCCAGCCGCCAGCCCACCACATACTGAACCACATATGATATTAATGTTAATGATAATTAAGCGTTTTACTCCCTGTCACAATCAACGTTCCACATAGTTTGAAGAATTCTGATTATACGATTTCCAAGTCATTAGCATTTGTAAACCAAGTTTTGAGTTCACATATGTGGGCGACTGAATACTAGAGGGGAGCGACTCCAAGACTCCAAGAGACACTCACGTAGGCATTCAGTACCAATCCATAAAGGTAACCTGGGTGTGACTTTTAGCATTGGTGCGTAGTTAGAGGGTACCATTAGATGACACTCAGCCAGCTGAGTGGAACTTTAATCATCCTAACCTGTGATGTGTTTTAACATGTTTCTCAGTCTCGAAGTAAAACAAAATAGTTTGAAAATGGACAAAAGAACTCACCTGTGTTGTAGTTTACTTGAATAACCAAGAATTATACTCGTGCTCGTTCTTTGTAGACTATGTAGCTTCAATACCTGAGTTGATTTATTATGATTTTTATACTATAAGTATTCATAGTTGATTAATATGGGGTCTTGGTCTCGGTGTGCAACTATGTGTCCTATGTTTTCACTAATGTGTTACTATGACTTCCTTTAAGTGTTCTAAGTTAACTAACCCTTTTCTGAACCCTTATCCCTTGACTCAATAAGACTTATCATTATTTATAAGGTTTATGATATTAAGATATGATTATTTAATAAATCACCTTTTTCATTATTTATATTGATTTATAAAAAGTTAAGTTTATTTTATAAGAATATATTAAGTTACTTTAATAAAATAATTTATAGTGATCTTTTTAACCCATGGTTACATGTTATTAGATATTACATTGTAAATAAAATCTAAGTTATATTGTGAAAAACATTAAGTTAAACATGATTGAACTTGAATCAACCTATCTAGGGTTTCGGTTAATATTTAGCATTAACCTACTTGAATACTTTTGATATCATGTCAATACTCATGATTCAAGTTGACACAATTCAAGTATCTTAGCCCCAAATACTTGTAAAACTTATGTTTATAATTTAAAAGAGGTTAGAATGTCTTTATGTTAATGAAATCTTAGTATCGATGGCATTGAAAAACGATTAACATCTCAAAAACCCTAATAATCATTTACCCGGCATACCCATGTTTAAACAGGTCCCATGACTTAATTTTTGAGTGTTTTAAGTTGATTCCAAGTTCCTAATACTTGGATTATAATCAAGTATTAGTATCGACACTTCTTTGGATAGTATCGATGGCCATAGTTAGCTTAGTATCGATGGAACTCCAAACCATTCTGCCGATATTATAGTTTCGACAGCTTTAAGTTCGACAGGCCCTTGCCCATCGATACTATTAGTATCGATGGTGCCATGTGTTATGAATCTTAGAGAGCATCGATATTAGTAAGTTTGAAGTGGTCCCATCGAATTTAACCCGTCGAGATTAATAATCTCGACATAAGAACTCTGATGAACATCAACCCATCGATACTAACCTCACCCGAACCTTCTTGCATCGATACTGTCATTTACCCAGGTTCTAACCATTCCCAGCCCTTCAAATCTTTAATCCACAATGTTCCTTGAGTTTCTAGACTAGTTTCGTGCACAACCTAAGGATTTTAATGGGTCAATGCCGGCTGAGAAGGTGCAGCTCGCCGGTAAAGTACAAACGCGCATAAACCGAGTGTTTGAGCTCATTTCTACCTCAAATTCGTTGATTCAAAGCTCCGATTCGTGTTGTTGTGGTCGTTTTGACACCAAAATCGCTTGATTTGGTCAAGAATTGAGTGTTTTGAGTTTGAATTTAGAGAGAGAAAGTGAGGAGAGAGAGAGTTCCGGATTTAGTGAGAGAAAATGGGTTGGTGGTGATATTAAATGACATTTAATGTCATTTGTATAGTTTTTATCGTTCGGGCGTGTTCGGGTTCGTTCGGTTTCACGTAAACGCGTCGTTTCCGGAATTTCACGTAAGGAAACGTTACATTATTTAAAACTAGAAATTTCTAAATTATTTTAGGTGGTAATTTCTAATAAATTAACTAAATTTCTTTTATTTATATTTAAAATTTCGAAAACGTTTAATTTATCTGTTTCGTCGGATAGTACTGTTTTCGCGCGTATTTGTATAGATCGTCACCTGTACAAACACGACGACAACTGCACTTTCCAATTTGATTTTCTAATTATTAGACATCATTCAGAACGTTAAACACACAGATATATTCGGGCGAATCGTCACCCACACGAATACTCCGTCAGTTTAATATTCACGTAACGACGCCCGTTATTGTTTTGTTTTATACATTCTCACATACGTTCATACATAATAATATCCTAACTAAATGCACATAATTAATTCGCGTTGTCAGATATATTTCTGACTGTTAAACCTTGATTTCCCGCAATGTTTCTGAAATAGATTTGTAAGAATTTCGTATTGATTTCACATATAAATATTACACATAGTTTCGTACCGAAATATACTGTACATTATACTGTTCCGAACTACTGCTTCAAACACTGATTTTACAATCTAAAACCGATCGAGAAGCATATAAAACTTACTTGATTTGTTGCGGTATTGATTGAGTTCGAGTGATCTCAGTTCGCGTATGTTCGTGGGACGATTCCGGGAGGTACGATGGATTAGAGAGAAAACTTTGAGTGGGGTTTCGTTTGTAATGTTGAAATGAGCGAAAGCCCTATCGTTTTGTTGTTTATTACGTCCGGATTAAACGATTTTGATTGTTGAGTTAAGAAATACGTTCGCGTAAATCGAAAGGTGGATTAAATGTTGTTAATAACTTGTTTTCATGAGCTAAACATGTTTGGAATTCAATTTGCATCATAAAGCATCGAAAACCCGATTGTTTGGGGTTTAAATGAAGCGGTTACGTGAGTTGGAGGTGCTCGCCGCGCTTGGCCGGATTCCGGCGACACCACCGGCCGGAAAAACGGGCTGGACAAGGGGGAGGGGCTGGGAAAGAATTCCTTTTTCTCAAAATTACCATTTTAGCCCCTTGTTTATATCTATGTATCATTTTTGCCATAAATCTTTATAAAAGGATTTTTTTTTATTTGTAAAACCAACTTTAATATTTACCTCAAAGTTTATAAAGTCAATTGATTAAAAGTTTCATAAATTTTAAACCTTAACTAAGTTTAATTATTTATTTAAAACAATTATATACTAAATTTTATAATTAATATTTGTTCAACTTTTTGTTTGTTTATAATATATATGTATGTATGTATATATATCATGATTAGAATTATATTAAATACTAACATAATTTTGTTATGTGTATTTAGTTATATATATATATATATATATATATATATATATATATGTAAAACTACCTTTTTATTTTACCAAATGCTATATATACATAAGTTTATATTCATACATATATCACTTTGTTTTGGATTTTTTTAATTCTTGAATTAGTTCAAGTTTTATAATTTCGACACATTACATTCTTGAAAACCCTAAATGTTACACTAATCTAGTTTGTATTCTACCAAGTAAATACTCAAAGTTATAAGCTACAAAATTTTATTAGCACTGAAATCAAGTAACACAAAATCATAACAATCATTGATCAGGAACATATCATTCAAACATCCTGATTAGGTTGAGTATCTTTGGCAATTAATTGAAGATTTCGGGCACGGGTCGCTCTTTGGTTATTGTTCGTGAGTCTTGGGCATTGATTTCTGAAGTGGTTAGGGTTGCCACATCCATAGCAAGCCCTTTTGTTAGCTATGGCAGGGATAACAGGTGCAACAGGTTGGTTGTTTATTGGTTACGCTAGTTGAGCTGGTTGAGCTTGTTGCATTAGAGGTCCACTTCGACAAGTGTTGTCAAAGTGACCATACCTCTCACAGATAGTGCAAACCCGACATTGTCGGTTAAGTGAATGATGCAACTTACAAGTGTTGCATAGAGGTTGAACTCCCACATAAGCTTTGTTGTTTCGTGGGGCTTGCTGATTCAAAGGAATAGCAGGGGTTGCCATAGCAAAATTCCTAGCCTTTCGCTTGTGACTGTTGGGTTTGGTGGGGTTGGTAGGTTTAGTGTTGGCCTCCTTAGAAGATTCTTCGGTGTTGGCCTTTGTTTCAACTTTCTTGACTCCCTTCCTGATTAACGTTCCAACCTTAACATTGTTGTCGGTTGTAGCCTTGCTACCAAAAGCATTGTCTTGGATTTGCATAGGAAGGCCACCAATATACTTTTCAATGGTCCGAGACAAAGGTGTCACCAAGTGTGGCACAAGCCAACTTGAGTTCTCTCCATTATCTTGCTTGAGTTCCCAAAATTCAGCTTCGAGCTTCCTCATTTCGTTACGAGGACAAAATTCGTCGGTCATAAGTTGCTTGAACTCAGACCAGTTCAAAGCTAAAGTAGCATCCAAACCCTTGTTCGTTTTTCACCTTTCCACCAAGTGAGTGCCCTCTTTTGAAATACACTTGTGGCATAACGAACCTTTAGGTTCTCAGGATAGTCAGAATGAGGGAACATGCTCTCAATGCTTTCAAACCATTGAAGCAGTCCAGTTGCTCCTTTAGAGCCATTGAACTTTGCAGGGTTGCAAGAGTTGAAGTGTTTGAAGGTGCAAAGGTTGGTAGCACAACAACCATTTGCTGAGAAATGATATGGGCCAACTCTTGTATAGTGGGGTTGTTGGTGTTGTTGGCATTGGTGTTAGTGTGTCGGTATTGTTGGCATTGGTGTTGGTGTTATTGGCATTGGTGTTAGTGTTGTTGGTGTTGTTGGTGTTGTTGGTGTTGTTGGCATTGGTGTTAGTGTTGTTGGCGTTGGTGTTATTGGTGTTGCTGCGAAGAAGACGAGACATGATTCTACAAGAGTTCAATTGAAAACGGATTAGGATTTATATAACTCAAATAGTTCAAATAAGGAATACAGAGTTCAAATGAAAGTTCAATCACAAGGTAATAATTGGATTGTATTCCTAAAGGAATACTTTTGACAGATCAAAGTGTTTAAGTTCAATTTAACTTTCAGAAAAATATATTTTAGCCTATAGGTTCATACTCACTCTAACGGTTCCCAGGAAAGCTTAACGGGTCCATTGGTTGATTTGGATTTATACGAAATTCTTTCCTAGACAGAACTCCCCAAAGTACAGGTATTCCCCCTTCCAGATTATATGTGTTTCTTACTCATTATTATGAACCTAAAGACACATGACCAGATTCAAAATATTTATTAGACTTAGAAAGTCTAATATCATTCTTCGTAGTGACGATCCTCATGTAAGTTGTAAGAATGGGGTCGAGAAGTTTTGAATCTTAAGGTCTAGTATGTAAATACTAAGGCATCTTAAACTAGGTTCAAACATTTGACCTATCAAATAATTAGTAAAGTAGCACAAGTAATCACATAGTCAATTTTAACCTATCATGGCAACTATAGAGTTCAAGTAACAATTCTTGGCCTAGCATGGCAACTATAGAGTTTAAATAACAGTTCATGGCCTAACATGACAATTATAGAGTTCAAACTAATGTATCCTATGGTTATAGTCTAGGTCATCTAGTTCTAATAACCTAATTCTCTATAACTCAGGCTTTGATACCAATCTGTAACACCCCGACCGATGGCGGAAACATCGGGGCGGCACGAAGTCTAGATTATTCATAGCACAAGGTATATAGTTGTAAATAATTCAAACTTCTCATTCAATTCCTCATTAACTTCAAACATTCAATACATTACATAAATATTCAAACCTTAACTATTACATCAATTTAATTCAAAAAAATGAAACATAAATAAAATCCAATCCAAGTTCAATAATATATCTAAATGGCATTCTCACCCGAAACATGTTTAAAATCAAGTGTCAACTACGAATAGTTGGTGGCTTTTCATACGTTTGTTCATATAAGCAAAATAGTTTAATAAAAGTTAAGGTAACACATGTGAAAACTAGGCTAAATGCACAAATATTGTAAATGAACAAACATTAGATTAGATAGTTAAGTTTGACCAGTTGGGAACAATCACCGCGAGCTTTCCCCCACTGGGAAAACCCATCTTGGGTGAGTGGTCAATCCAATGGAATCCATTATTGCTACTAATAGATAAGTTGTGATCAATGCAAGTTCAATAGATAAGTTCAATAGATAAGTTCAGAAGATAAGTTCAAACAACTAAGGCCATTTAAGCTAAGTTCTCATGGTTTAAAGATAAGCTAAGTTCAAAGATAATATGTTTCACCCCAAAAGGCCAAAACAAGTAAAAGATGGGCTATGAAGACTCACCTTTTGATGAGCTCAGTAACTTTGCAATAGATAATCAAATAGTAGCTCAAGTTGTCACGCAAGTTCAATATCAACCTATATAGTTCGTTCTATATAAACTCAAGTAACTATGGATTCTTAGAAATACCTAAATCTAGGTAGATCGTCGCGTTCGGTTTTGTTTTGTGACGTAGTTCACTGTTTAACAATTGTTTTGTTCAAAGTAATTTAACAATTAATTTTTGTTTGGTTTCATTGCACAAGCTTACATGAAACGTTTTAAAGTTTAGTTCCTATATAATATTAATTTTTTTTAAATAACTTAAGATTTACAAGAATATAAGTTAATAATAGTTTTAAAATAGTTTTAGATTTAAAACAATCATAACCTATATATTTTGTTTATAAGGTTTTGGTAATTCGAAGATAATATAAAGATATACCTCAAAATCTATAGATAAGTCATATTTAAAATAATTTGGATGAAATGTGTAAATTTATAAGTTCTTAATTAAATAATAATAACAAAGCCTATTTTCTCTTATAATTATAAGATTTATATAGTTTAAACTAACTTTAATATAAATCATTTAGACTTATAGTTTAAGAACTAACTTTAATGATTTTATATATGTAGAAAATTACTTTGAAAAAAATTAGCTGATTAAAGTATAATTATTTACTAACAATACATATGTTATATGTATTATTATTATTTATAAAAAAATGTTGAACTACAGAAATCTCGAGGAGTAGTTGTTTCACCAGGAACAAGGCTTTAGACACTTAGTCAAAGCTTAGGTTTTAGCTCCCTCTAAAGTTTTGCACAAGGTTATTTTAATTTTTTAGTTTTCTTGCTTAGAAAGAGAGAAGATAACAGATAGAAAGTACAAGGGATTTTGGGGGAAGTAATTCAATTTATTCAAAGAATGTTGGGATATAAATACCCAAACATTCTGAGATACAAGACAGGAAATAATAAGACAAATAGCTGACATTGTTACAGACACTGATACAACAGACTAGTACAAATACAAAGTCAATAACAACGGAAACAAGAGTCTTCAGGAGTCTTCAGGTCTTCCGAGGTTGAAATAGTTGTACTGGAGTTCAGTGGTTTATTCTTTCGGAAGATGTTCATCGGAAGCTGATTAAATAATCAGTTATTTGGGAAGAGGAGATTATCTTCCGAGTCATTATACTTCTTCCGATGCAATGGTTGTCTTCCGAAGATGTCAAGATCAGCTAGTGTCTTCTGAGGTAGATAAGTTCAGCGGCAGTTCTTTTTGGCGAAGCTTCCGCTGATGGTCTTCCGATACTGAAGCAGTTCTTCAATCGGAAGAGAAGCATCTGCGGCTTGTTATTCCACGGTTTTATTCAAGTGTCTGGCTTCAATGGTTTTGCTCATCAGTCCTTATTTTTTCCAACAATCTCCCTCTGGACTGATGAAGCCAAAACCTATTTATTTTGTGTTAAAGCCAGACCAATTTTATTCCTAAGAGTTCGAACATAGTTCAAACTTTATACTTGTATCAGCATTGTCCAGAGTCTTGTGCTGCAGTTCCTTCAGATCATTGGTTGGTAGGTTGAGAATCTCATCCCAATTTGAGAAGAAGGTTCTTGAGCCATTATATCTTTCAATGGCCATACTCTTGGAGACAGAGTCATGGAACCATCTCTTTATTCTTATTCTTGAGTTGTTGATCTGAGGAGGCTGGGATTTAGAAGGTAGACCCAAAGGAAGAGGAGCTCCAGCTGGCCAATGTATTATTTCTCTCCTTATTACTTGATCTTTTGAATCAAGTACATTCTTTACCACAGCATGCTGATGAGGCTCATAGTTCATCTTAAGATCTGGAAGGATTTTCTTATTAACATCAACCAAGGGTCTGAATTTGACAGCAAATGGAGATTCTTCAGACCCAACACGTAGGCTTCCAATAGATGCATTTAGCAAATGATCAAGCATTGTGCTTGGATTGGCATCCTTGACCTGAGTCACTATAGAAGGAGAAGAAGGCGTGACTTCTTTCCAAAGCTCAGGGTGGTCTTTGTTCTCTCTTTTGAACTTTGACCATTCATCAAACAGAACATCATCTTTCCATCTTGTTATTGTGTTCTTTGGTCCCCATTGATTTTGGATGAGGATGTGCTTTATTCTTTTCCTCTGCTCTATGGTCTTTTTCTTCTTGACTTCAGCTTTTATTCTTTTGGACAAAACTTCAGCTTCATTTCTGAGGCTAGTGATATCATAGTTACTGAAGTTTTCAACCTTGTATTTCCCTTCATCCAACAAGTATTTGATCAGCTGCTCCCTCTCAGCCTGATAGGCTTTATCTTGCTGCTGATCCAATCTGGCTACATGTTCTTGATAGGTCCTTACCTGTTCATCTCCTAAGACACCAGTGGCTTCTAGACCAGCCAGAATCAGGTTTTCCTTCTCCGTTTCTTTATTCTTTATCTTCCGAAGTTCTTTGTGGGAAGGGAAGGTCTTAACAGGTGAGTAGGATTCCTTTATTGGAGAGGTTTGTGGTTTCTCAGCATCTGCTGATCTTATTGGTGAGGGTGCTGTGGTGGTGTTTGGAGGATCAGACTTATCATCATTAGCCAATATGAGCCTTCTCTTTCTTGAAACAAGAGAGGCAATGGGCTGATCATCATGTAAGTCTGAGGTGGGTTTTTGAGCAGGGATTGGAGGTTTGTGAGATAGGTTATTGAGTGATTTGGTTTTTCTGACCACACTCTTTTGTCTTCTTAAGAAAGACTGAGTGATTATTGGTGTTGGTTTTTGGCCAATTTTGGAGGCATTGAGAGTGATAGGAAGAGAAGATAGTTGTAGGAGGGTTTGAGAAGCAGAATTTGGAGAAAGAGTGGGTGAGTTTTCTTTATTTGTGTGTATGGGTGAAGAGGAGATAGATATGGTGGGAGAAACATGTTTAGAGGGGATAGGGTTGTGCTCAGATTGGACAGAACCAGTTGGAATTGGTATGTCCTGAGTGGTTGAGGCAAAAGAAGATGGGGCAGTGGTTGTGGGCTTTATATGCTCAGTGAGAGCTGATTTAGAAGGTCTGGGTTATCCTGGATACTCCAGATGTTCCAGTGTTTATTTGAGCTTCAGCTTCCCTTTGCTTTTGCTCTGAGCTAACCTTAGCAGCTTCAGTTTAGAACTGTTGATCCAACTTTTCTTTGAGGAGTGCCTCTTGATTTTGCAGCCATATTTGTTTCATCCTCTTTTGCTCAGTCTTGTCTTCTGCCCTTTTGGCAGCTTGGGCAGCAGACATGAGCCGTTCATTCTCCCTCTTTTTGGCTTCATCAGCCTGTTCTTTGAACCAGGGAGAAGGAGGAGCAATCCCAGTAAGGGACTCAAGAAATCTGGTATGATTATAGACTTCATGTTGTAAGGAGGAGACTTTGGTATCTACTGAAATTTTCAGCAGATCTAGTTAGATCTTTTGAGTAGTGAGGAATTGGTGGGTAAAGAATTGAAGCAGGGTAGTAAGTTGGGCAATAAGAAGTGGGTTTAACACTTCTTGAAGATCCTGAGATGAGAAGGTGGGGGCAGTGGAAGTAGGTGGAGTGGTGGAAGGACCTTCAAGTGAAGGTGCCTGCATGGGGATGGATTTGGGGTGCAGGGCTTGGTTACTCAAGACTGTTGAGACAAGCTCAGTGAGCTTAGTCACATCAGCCTGAATGTGAGCAACAAAATCCATCAATTTCTTTATTTTAAGATCTGATTCGTCCATCCTTTTAAGGATATCATCCGAATCCCTGACTAATGAGTCAGTTTTATCATGACCTGAGGCCATCTCAGGAATGTCATGGACCCCTTTTTCTTGGTTCGAGGGATTTCTAGCCTCCGTTGCAAGAACTTCATGGGCTGTTGCCATACCTGGAGTCTTATTGCCTGATCCATTCAAATGAGAGCCCATTGGATTCTCATGTGAAATGGATGCTCCAGATATATGATCAAGATGTCTAGATGGACTGGACATTCTGATCTCATCCTCTTCTCCATGGGTGAGAGATTGATGAGTTTGAGCAAAGGTTTGATGTGGCTGTTCCTCTATTGGAGATGGGGGAGGAGAACCAAGTTTCTTAAACACAGAATCAATCTCATGGAGAAATGGGTAGGAGAGTTAGGGGCTATATGTGGGGAAGAAACAGAGATGTCCTTGGGAGAGTGGACTGTCATCTGATTGTCAAGTGACATTTCAGTGGTCAGAGAAGGTTCCCTTTGAGGTACAACATCATCTTGTTGAGAGGATTGATGAGGAGCTAGGTGGGGTGGAGATGCTTGATTCATCTGTGAGGATGGAACAGATGTATCCAATTGCCCAGTGGGGGCAGAGACATGTTCAGGGATCTCATCTTCCTGAACAGTCTTTTTGGGCTTCTTAGGTTTAGAGGCTTTGGTAGAAGCTTTTCTTTTGGCCGGTACCTGTATAGGTGTGGAAGAGATGGTGGATGTGGGTTCACCGAGGATGGGTGTTTCCTTAGTGTAATCCATTTGTCTAGCATCAATGTTCAACCTAGTGAACACTTGTTTGTGAATGCCCTTAATAGTGGTAAGAGGAGCAATGTGACAAACCTTATTAAGGTAAGCAAAGAGACAGGCCATTACAAACCTAGGATACAGCAGAAACTTGGGACTTTTCTGATGATGTACCAAAAATTATTTGAGAAAAGTTGACCTTTTCATTGGATAGAACTGCATACATGACATATTGCATGTCCTATGGCATTTCTCCCCAACTCGTCGACTTTTGAGACAAACATTGTAGAATGGTGTGATACAGGTACTTGTACTTAGGGTAAAAGAAAGCTTTCTACAAGGTCCTGTTTTTCAGGTCACCCTGATAATTACAATGAATAAAAGCATTATGGAGAAGTTTTAAAGAAATAGTGGTGGGAGACTCAACGTCGTTCAGATTTAGGGCAACACTTATTTTTGTGGGGGTGACGGTGACTGGTTGACCAACGACCACCGAAGCGTTGCTTTCAACAGAGTCATCCTCTATCACCAAGGATGAGTTTGCCCAAAACTGGTTTAGAGCAACTTCCGAAATTGGAGGGTTTAGAATGAAAGCAGTAAGAACGAAAAAGTTTACCAAAGTGTTGATTGCTTCGTTCTAGTGAGGGTGCTTAGAAGATTTGACAAGGTAAGCTCCGAGGTTATGGATTGGCTTGATTTTCAAGGCCATTTTTGCGACAATGAACACCGAGCAGTTATGAATGCAAAGTGTGAGTACAAACTTTGCTTTTAGAGAGAGAAATGAGGAAGTTTAATCGTTCACACACAAGGGCGGTTTCAAAAATAAAAACTGCCACTACTAATAACATATCAAAAGCTTTACCTTAGGGTTTTTACCAATTGGACAAACCTGTGATCATGAGAGAGAAGAACAAACGACAAAGAAGTACGTTCATGCACACCCTGAAGTACATACAAAGCTTTGTAAGGAATGAAGCCTGGTCCGATGTCGTTACACCATCATCATGAGCATCAAGCTCAGATGGAATCAGTGTAAATGCATCGTGCCAGGCGACATGCCTGACAAGCAGTTGTCCTTCGCCATGAGTAGCATTCGGAAACGAAGAGTGTTCTTGATCAAAGGAAGATCAAGTAGCTTCGTTGAGTTATTGTGAAAAAACTGAAGTATTAAAGAAGATAACTACTGATATAAATAAGGAAAGAAAAATCAGTGGTCATTTGAAGTAAGAGGGATAAAAATGGAAAGAAATATATCATCGAGCCGTGAGAAGAATTAATGAGTGTCAATTCAATTAACTGTGAGGGGTCTAATCTTGCAGAGTGATTAGTGACGGCCGAATCAGGCGTAATTATCAAGAGATTTGATAACCACTCAGACAAGGAAGATTTAACTATGAAAGATTATTTATCCTCAGAAGAGTCTTATCTTCGGAAGAGGTTTAACCATGGATAAATTACACGGTTAGAAGTCTCGGAAGAAGAAGAGACTTCGGAAGAGAATTAAACCACGGAAGGATTAAAGTGTAACAACGGAAGTTGTAACCGCGGATAGATATGAAACAGTGGTTATAATAACAACTGATCCTATCCGTGTTATGGGAGAACCACTGAGAGAGACCAAGGACGTTTTGTCAGTGGTTTATAAAATATCCGTTGTTAGGATAATCATTGAAGATTTTCCTTTTATGTAATTATTTAAAGGTTTAAGAAACACATTCTTAACCATGTTTATTAGCTCATATTTATCATTCCCAATTTGGCTACAAACTTAGAAAAAGTTGAAGAGTCCAAGGGTTTGGTAAATATATCTACTATTTGGTCACTTGTAGAGACATGTTTTGGGACAATTAGTCCATTTTCAAAACAGTCTCTAATGAAGTGATGCCTTATTTCTATGTGTTTGGTTTTTGAATGGTAGACATGATTCTTTATTATATTTTTGGCAGCTTCGCTGTCTATTAGGAGAGGTGTTTTTAGTTCAGTTATTCCAAAATCCAACAGTTGGTATTGCAACTAAAGGATTTGGGCAGTGCAATGGGCTGCTGCAATGTACTCAGCTTCAGCAGTTGAATTTGACACCGACGTTTGCTTCCTGCTTTGCCATGACACTAAGGGGCTGTTTGGTAGAATCTGTATCATTAAGTGCTGAACCAGTAAGAGGTTTGAACGAATAAGAGGCTATGAACCAGTTAAGTGCTGAATCAATAATGCTGTTTAGTTGGACCTCTGAACGAATATAAAGAATGTCTATTTTACCCTTCTGATCAAAACCTTCTAATTCAATATCCTCAAAAAAATGGGCCGGGATGTTGTTAACAAAGTTTGAGATAAAAAGGTAAACCCTAAAATAAATAATTCCCTTTGTTCCTAATGGGGATATCACCTCTCTGCCATCATCATCGTCATCTCAAACCTCCTAATTCATAAACCGCAACATTTGGAATAAACCTCATCATAATAATCAAGTAATAATTTGGCCGCCGGTGGTAACAGGAACCACATAGTAAGCACTGGTAGCCGCTGGTGGCGACGGTGGTTTACAGCGGCAACGGTGGTTAACAGGGTGGTGGCCAAAGGCAGGGTCTGAGAACGGAGGTTGAGAGAATCGGAGGTCTGAGAACATACCTTTGAAGAACGCAGAAGCTTGAGGGTGATGGCGACGGTGGTTTACCACGGCGGCCGGAGGGTGGGTGGTGGTGTCCGGTCATGAAGGGAGAGATGCGAGAGATAGCAGCGTGAATGGGGGAGAAACTTTTACCCCTAGGGTTTTATTTTTCATTCAGACTCATTTAAAATCTGAATGGTTCAGACATTTGCTGAATGATTAAGTGCCTATTTTTAAGTGAAACAAACACCCATACCTCTGACCGGTTCAAAGGTTACCTCTTAATGGAATCATTAAGAGGCAAACAAACACCCCCTAAGCAATTTGCAAAGAACTGACATCCTCCCGAAGTAGACTTTCTTGTGAGCGAGCATCCAACATAATCACTGTCTGAAAAACCAACAAGCTTACAAGTTTGGTTAGCAGGATACCAGATACCTAGCACATGAGTGCCTTTAAGATATCTGAGTATCCTCTTCACAAATGACAAATGAGATTGTTTAGGGGCTGATTGGTATCTTGCACAGACACATGTTGCATACATGATGTCTGGCCTGGATGCAGCAAGATACATCAAAGATCCAATCATGCACCTGTAGAGGGTTTGATCTACAGGCTCACCATTTTCATCCGGACTTATTCCTGGACTTGTAGCCATGGGGGTTTGCAATAATTCATATCAAATTTATTTAAAAGATCCTTTACATATTTAGATTGATGAATGAAAGTCCCATTGGGGGTTTGTTTTACTTGAAGTCCTAAAAATGTTTTTAGTTCACTTAAAGCACTCATTTTAAACTTAGAAAACATTAATTTAGAAAATTGTTCACACAAGGAAGGTTTTGTTGATCCAAAAATGATGTCATCGACATAAATTTTGACCAGCAAAAGTTCCTTGTCTATCCTCTTGATGAACAAAGTCTTATCAATAGTTCCCCGAGAAAAATTATTAGAAAGAAGAAATTGAGAGAGAGTATCATACCATGCTCTGGGTGTCTGTTCCAGACCATAAAGTGCTTTGTCTAGTCTGTACACCCAATCAGGATGATGAACATCATCAAATCCTAGAAGTTGACACACATAGACTTACTCCTTTATTGTCCCATATAGGAATGCACTTTTTATATCCATTTGATATACCTTTATGTTATGGGATATAGCAAATGCTAAGAAGAGTCTGATGGCTTCTAATCTGGCCACGGGAGCAAAGGTTTCATCATAATCGATGCCTTCCTCTGGGCAGTACCCTTGCACTACCAATCGGGCTTTATTTTTTATCACGATGTCTCTGTCATCTGTTTTATTTCTGAATACTCATCTAGTTCCGATAGGGTATTTTCCTGCAGGCAAGGGGCAAAGAGTCCAAACGTTTTGCCGTTTGAACTGTAATAGTTCATCTTGCATAGCCTCTACCCAATTATTATCTTTGAGAGATTCCTGATATTTGTAAGGCTCAACTTGGGACAAGAAGGTTGCATGAAGGCAGAAGTTCGAAATCTGGCTCCTAGTTTGAACACCTTTATTTAAATCATCTAAGATTTGTTCTAGAGGATGATTTCTACCGAAGGGAATGATGTCCAAACAATTATTTGAGGAGGCAGCATTGGAAGAATGTGAGTTTTCAGTAGGGCCAGGAGAGTTTTCTGAAGAGGAAGCGTGAACATGTTCAGGAACATCTACGGGTACATTATCCAAAGCTGGGGATAAAGGAGTAGATATTTGTTCATCTTGGCCTTGAGAATTTATTTGATAAGAAGGAATGGAGGTAAAGAATTTAGAGACAGAACAATCCTTAAGAGAGGATAGATCTTCAGAAGTTTGACATGATTCTGAAGAAGGAGAAGAAGAAGAAGGGGTAGAAGAGATGTAGGTGAAACTTTCAAGGCCAAAGAGTTCATCAGGAGCAGAAGGGAAAGATGAAGTTGATGCAGATTCATTGAATATGACATCAATAGTTTCCTCAACAATTTTGGTCCTGAGATTGAAAACTCGGTAAGCCTTGGAGGTCTGAGAATATCCGACAAAATATCCAGAGTCCACTTGCTAAACTGGCTACCTTCACTGGACCAAAAGATCCATATGAAGTAGATTGAGACAGTTAGTTGTTATGGATTCCTCAATAGACTAATGTGATGTTTTATGTTGCTTTCCCCTTAAGCAAGATTCACATTCACCTTCAAAGTGAAATTCTTTGGAAGGTAATCCTCTTACTAAAGAAAGGGTAGAAAGCTTATGAAGAGATATGTGGTTAAGGTGACTGAATCTTCTGTGCCAGAGGGCAGTTTTAGAAGATGATGATTTGGCTATCAAACAAGTAGGAGAGGATGTTTGAGAATTAGTGGACATATCTACAACGTAGACATTTCCACTTCTTTTAGCCGTTAGCAAGATGTGTTGATCAATTAAGATCTTTATTTTTGAATTTATTTCAGGAGAGAATTTTGCAACTGTCGTTGGTGAAAAATGAACTAAAGTTCTTGTCAGCTAGTTAAGAAACACTCAAGAGATTAAACTTGAGGTTTTCAACTAAGCTTACATCTTTAAAGTGCAGTTTTCCACTTTGGACAGAACCAGACCCTACTATCCAACCTTTTTGCATTATTTCCAAAGGAAACAGATCCTCCATTCTTTGGAACGAAATTATTTAAAATGGATCTGCATCCTGTCATGTGCCTAGAACCTCCACTGTCCACATACCATAGATGATTTTGGTTTGAAGAAGGTCTCTGCACATGAGAATTAATTGCAATAGGTTAGATATGGGTCTTGTTTTATTTTTAGAAGAAAGAGAAGATGTTTATTTGTTTTGCTGATTGTTATTCATCAATTTCTGCATCATCAGTATTAGCTTTTGCTGATTTTGATGCAAGATATTGATTTGTGAATCCACAGATGAAGGGTTTACATCAGCAGGAGAACGGGCAGCAAGAGTCACCATGGGATGAGAAGGTGGTCTTCTAAGGATGGATGGCCCGGGAGAAGCAGATGGAGGAGAGGACAAGCGAAGAGATGGATGGGAGTTAGATCTTATTGAACTGTTTGCTGAAGATCTATTAGCCTTCTTTGATTTCTTCATCTTATTGGGGAGGTTCCCTTTAGATGAGGAACCCTGTTCGGATTTCAATCTTTCAGCATTCAGTTTTTCTCTCGCTTTCTCCAAGGGAGTTTTTGTCCAACAGTTTTCAATAGTGTGATTATACTTGAAACACTTTAGACAAGATGGAGATAGAGAGGAGTAGTTGGGGATGAAAGGCTTATTTGTCTTCATTATTGGATAGGGGGGATGAGGATGAGAAGGGGAAATCTGATGTCAATCATGGGCCTCTTTCCTTTGTCAAGACGGGCAACATGATTACCAGAGGTTTTAAGAAGATTTGTACCTTCCGAACTTTGAGTAGAGCTCATGGTTGGAGCAATCTCAGTTTGTTCAGAAGCATTATTATTTTGATCACTTTCCAAGATTTCCTCCAGTTTCTCAACGTTAGTTTCAGTGGGATAAACAAACGTAAGAAACTGCGAAGGTTGGTACACTCTTGGAGGTGTGATTGTTATGGATGGAATTTCATCCGGAAGAAAGGTAGGGGAGATGGGCTCAGAATCAGTCTCTTTTATTTCATTGTCAATCGGGGTGTAGTCCTATGGAGGACTAGTATGATTAAACCCGATTCCAAATTTGGCCTTGCTGTAAACTTGCTTACTTAAAAGCATTTTGAACCCTTTGCAGGATTCAACCCACTTGTCACAGCTGATCTTGGTCTGAGACAATTCATCTCTACAAGTTGCATATTTTTCATTTTGCAAATCAAATAGAGCTTGTAGATTGGATTTTTCAGTCATTAGGAGAGATATTTGACTGTCTTTATTCTTTATTAATTTTTCTATTTCATAATTTTTATTGTCTAGCAGTTGCTCCAACTCCTGATTTTGTTGTTGAAGCAACATGTTGGCTTTCTTTATTTTTGCAAAAGCCTCTATGCACGCATCGGTACATAGTTTTTCTAGAGTGGAGGAAGATACATACGCCTCAGGAGTGTCTGCAGCAGGTTGTTCAGAAGAAGAAGAGTCGTCACCAACAGCCATGAGAGCGAAATCTATTGGTTCAGAGGTGATGAGGGCATAACCTACATCTTCAGGCAGGCTGCTCCAGTCTACATACTCTTGGGTGAAAAGAGCAGGTTGACTAGAAGAAGTGGACTGGACAGCAGGGCCTGGTATATTTATTTGAGAAGGGGATGGAACAACAATTTGAAGAGGTGCAGGAGTAAGTTGATACGTGCTACCAATAGCAGCTTGTACAAATAAGCGAATAAGTTGATACAAGCAACAATTCTTTGATTTACCAGACTTTATGAGTTTTCTTTGGTGCTCAGAAGAGCTGTGTTTCCCTGAACATACTCTTCAGTTAATTTACCAGACTTTATGAGTTTTCTTTTCTGGTCAATCTCTCGCTCAAAGGTGAGCATTTTACCATGAAGTTGAGTAAGCGAGAGTTTGCCAAAGTCTGGAGAGGATCTCATGACAATCGAATAAGTTTCCTATTTTTCAGGTAGAGATCTCAAGAAGCGATTCAGAACAGAGACATGGGGTACACTTGACCAGCTAGTTTTAATTCACTTAAGAGAGAAGTGAATCGTTCAAACTGCTGAGTCAGTGACTCATTATTTAGTTGGGAGAATGTCTCGTATTGTTGAGCTAATATCTCCCTGGTATTAGCCACAAGATCTTTGGTGCCACCGAATTGCTCCTTTAGAGCATCCCACAAGTCTTTAGCAGACTCATGGTGAAGAAAACCAGAGTATATTTCAGTAGGAAGGGCCATGGCCAGTTGAGCATGTGCCTTTGCATCGAGCTCCAACTTCTGGTAATCTTCTTCGGTATAATTCCGAGGATCTTTCGGGACATTGTCTCCAGTCTCCGTGTCCAGGACCGTTGGTTTATGCGGTCCGAACATGACAGACTTCCAACATCCTGTATGATTATTGGACAGGAAGTGTAACATCCGCCTCTGCCAAATGTTATATTGGTGCCTAACCAAGATTGGTGGTTTCGTGGCAGAACCGGTGTTATGAGGGTCAAGGTGAATTTCTCTGCCATTGGTTCACAAATAGTTATAAGCAAATCAACGAGTGATGATTTCTCAAAGTGATTTGTTAGAATGATTTTTTGAACACAGTTTAGTTCAAAAACCAAACTCCTACAGATTTAAAGAAAATCGAAAGACAGAAAAGACAGAATCCAGAAAAACTAAAACAACAAGATATCAGTGAGAGCTTTGAGTTTTAGTCTTGATGCTTAAACCAAGACTAAGGACAAGGCTCTGATACCAATTGTTGAACTACAGAAACCTCGAGGAGTAGCTGTTTCACCAGGAACAAGGCTTTAGACACTTAGTCAAAGCTTTGGTTTTAGCTCCCTCTAAAGTTTTGCACAAGGTTATTTTAGTTGTTTTAGTTTTCTTGCTTAGAAAGAGAGAAGATAACAGATAGAAAGCACAAGGAATTTTGGGGGAAGTAATTCAATTTTTTCAGAGAATGTTGGGATATAAATACTCAAACATTCTGAGATACAAGACAAGAAAATAATAAGACAAATAGCTGACATTGTTACAGACACTGATACAACAGACTAGTACAAATACAAAGTCAACAACAACGGAAACAAGAGTCTTTAGGAGTCTTCAGGTCTTCCGAGGTTGAAGTTGTTGTACTGGAGTTCAGTTGTTTATTCTTTCAGAAGATGTTCATTGGAAGCTGATTAAATAATCAGTTATTTGGGAAGAGGAGATTGTCTTCCGAGTCATTAGACTTCTTCCGATGCAATGGATGTCTTCCGAAGATGTCGAGATCAGCTAGTGTCTTCTGAGGTAGATAAGTTCAGCGGCAGTTCTTTCTGGCGAAGCTTCCGCTGATGGTCTTCCGATACTGAAGCAGTTCTTCAATCGGAAGAGAAGCATCCGCGGCTTGTATTCCGCGGTTTTGTTCAAGTGTCTGGCTTCGGTGGTTTTGCTCATCAGTCCTTATTTTCCAACAAAAAATACTAGTATTTTATTTATAAATAATTTATGTCAAAATAGAATTTTAAAATACTCTTTAAATTAAAAGTTAGAAAGAAAGAAAAAGGAACAAAAAAAAATGGTCCAAACCTGCGGTAAAACAGGTTCGAACCCTTGACCTCCCGAATACATCACCATGTTTCTACCGTCTGATCTAAGGCCTTGGCCATGATTCAGATCAGTTCTAATTGTATTTAGAATACAACCGTTAGTTTCCCCAATTCCAATTCACTTTAAACCCGTAAACCTAGTTCCCAATTTCATCAAATTCGTTCGACTGAGAATCTGTTAGTCTCGAAAATCATGGTGCTATTCTTGGGGATTAAATTAAAATCACAATGAAGTAAGAATCACTTATTCGATGTTGTTTGATCATGGTTTTCTCTGTAGTGGCCGAGAGTAGAAATAGGGTGTGTTGTAGATCTTGATTTCACTTTTTACCTTGCTTGTGAGCGTGTTTGAATGTTACAGAAAGTTCCGTATTGCTCGAATGAACCAGTGTGTGAAGTTAATTGAGTTTTTATACTCAAAATCCTCAAGTTCGAATAACGTGTTCTAGATTGTATTTTAGGTAAAAATTGGAATTGATTGGGTGATTAATTTGATTGATGGTTCGTTTGGAATTAATCTCGACAGCTCCAGCTGTCTCTAACCGCGTGGAATTGAGTTGTAGTTTTCGGATTTCTATAGTGAGCTTTTCGGGTCAAACGACCGGGTTTGGGCCGATCCAGGGAAGAAGATGGGTGGAGGGGGAGAAGGGAGAATGTGTTACTTACAGAACAACCCCTTGTAGTTTTTTCTCTTTATTTGTAGTTTTAAAATTAACAGGAATAGTCCCTTTAAATTTTAATTAACCATCTTAACTTTATAAAACAATGTTTTAAATTGTTATAATAACTTTTTTTTAATAATTCCAAAAAACTAATATAACTAATTTAGTTATATTTTTATGATGTTTTTAAATTCTATATAATTAAAACAAAGCCATTTATAATCTTTTTATTTAAAGTATAAGATTAAAGTATTTAAAATTTGGGTCAATTACATATATATCTCCTTGCTAAAACCATTTATTACATATTTACTCAATTATAAAACTAAATTACATATTTCTCCTTTCTATACCAAATATATTACATATTAATCCATTTCATTAAAAAACAAATTATGTATTTCCTATTTTACCCTTAATGCACTAACTAAAAACAACTTACATATTTCTCTTTACTAAGGGGCAATTTTGGAACATGAGGATATTTTTAATTTTAGTTTAACATTGGAGATATATGTAATTTTGATGTTTAATAAGAGGATATATGATATTATCCCTTAAAATTTTATAAAGGTTTTATTTATCTAATAAAATGTTTTGTGATTAAATTTTATTTTATAAAATTTTATTATTTTTTTAAGTTATTTATTTACAAATAAGTTCTAATTCTTATAAAAATCGTTATGAATCATATAAGTAATTTAAAATTTTCTCTTGCTTTAATTTCTTTAACTTGTAAAATTTTAAATAAATACATATATGTACATACATGTATATTAAAGATGTTTAAATTTGTCTTCTCATATGTGTATATAAAGATATATTTGTATAACTGTATGACAACTTATAAATGAAAATTTCAAATGACTTCATTAATTATTTAATTAATATAATTGTTTATTATAATTTACAGGAGTGTTACACTTGGTATGGCTATTACGAGTTTTTGGTGATGTCATTGGGTCTTACAAATGCATCTGCGGTATTCATGGATCTTATGACAGAGTGTGCAAACCTTACCTTGACAAATTTATCATTGTCTTTATCAATGATATTATCATCTACTCCAAAACTCGGGAAGAACACAAAGAGTATCTTCAATTGGCACTTGAACTTTTGCGACATGAGAAACAGTACGCTAAACTCTCAAAATGTGACTTCTGGATTCGAGAGGTCCAATTCTTGGGACATGTTAATGAACAAGGAATACACGTGGATAGACATGCACAAAAAAACCGGTTAACCGAACCAGTACCGGTTGTAACCGGTTATTGGAATATGTTTTAGGCTATTGAAAAAATCGGCGGTTTAGGACTAGTTTAAAGTTTTAAGAGAGCAAATCGGTTATTAACCGGTTTTTCAAACCGGTTAACCTGTCCAACTTAGGAAAAAATTGGTTATTTTGTGGTTAACCGATTCGGTTAACCGGTTTCGGTTATACATCGGTTTCGGTTTTGGATCTTGAAAACCGGTTATTGGTAAAAACCGGTTATTTGTAAAAACCGGTTGCTAGACTTTTACCGGTTCGGTTATTTCACAACCGGTTTTCCACCGGTTAATCGGTTTGTGCACCTCTACACGTGGATAAATCCAAAATAAAGGCTGTCATGAACTTGGAAGCACCAAAGACCCCAACTGATGTGCGACAATTCCTAGGCTTGGCAGGCTATTATCGAGGATTCATTGAAGGATTTTCCAAGATAGCCCAACCACTTACAGCCCTTACACACAAAGACAAGAAATATCTCTAGAATGACAAGCAAGAAGCTGCGTTCCAACTTCTCAAGCAGAAACTTTGTAGTGCATCTATTTTATCCCTTCCTGATGGAATGGACGATTTTGTGGTATATTGCGATGCCTCGATGCAAGGACTTGCCTATGTACTGATGCAGCGAGAGAAGGTGATCGCATATGCTTCTTTGCACTCATGATCTGAAGACACTATTTGTATGGCATAAAGTGTACTATATATGTCACACCCCAAATTTCCACTAACGGCGTCAAGCCGTCGGGTGTGACGTGGCAGAATCAAAGCTCTAGTCATATAGAACAACTTTATATGCGTTTGTAAAATACACTTGTTATACCATCAAAAATCAAAATAGTTTAACAATTTATGTAGCAGAAATGTAAATGTTTTAAGCAGCGGAAATAAAGTAGTAGACACTACAATGTTTGACATAATAACTTGAAATATTGTTTTTCAAAACACGAGATAAATGCATGCAGGACTTGTGCTCGTTCTCCTACGTGCATTCCTATCCATGTGCGAGCTAGTTACCTGAGAATACATGTTAAGAAAAAGTGTCAACACAAGGTTGGTGAGTTCACAGGTGTGTATAAGCAGTAAGTAATGAAAATAAAGTTTCTCGTGTGTCATGCTGTTTATTAATGTTTGTCAAGCCCGAAGCTCTAAGTGTCAGTTGCGTCACTGCCGAATTAAACTTGTTTGTCTCTGCCTCTGCCGTGTCTGTCGCACCCCGAGAAATCCCGTCCTTTCCAGGGCGCGAGCGGCGGCAGATTGTCAGGATCGCAGTCTCTGGTCACACAACATGCGAGACCTATATGTCTGATTTCTTACGTACATCCAATAATTTGGATAAAACAGTTTAGTAATATCAGAGTTGCGGAAATAAAGTACAAGTTAACAAGACAGTTTAATCATTCATAGTTGCGGAAGCGATTTAAGCTGATTAACATTACATAACAACCAAATGGTAATAAATGTTTGATAAACTAAGACACTTAAATAGATGCATGCGACCCCGACCTAGCATCCTATTCCTGGTGCGCGTGCCTTAGTTACCTGAGAAAACATGCGAGTAAAAGGTCAACACAATGGTTGGTGAGAGCACAGGTTTGTAATCAGCAGTAAACATCAAAATGTTTAAAGTAAAGTTTGCAGGTCTATTTTTCAATACAATGCAATATCAATTGATAGCTAGTCAATATGTTTTATATCATATGCGGGTTCGCAACCGAAGCTAACATGCTGCCTCCCGCCCTATCCATCCAAGATATGGCAAATGTTGTTTGGTCAATTATGCACTGTTCCGACCTCCAGTCGGGGTGGCCATACGGCTCGCAACAGTGGGGCTTGTCAGGCCCAAATAGTACTATTCAGAATTACCACGCTGAGCGCAACGCGCTATTAACGGTTCGAGGTGTGTTTAATGAGGACTTATCAGTTTGTGGATGAATACCACACATATGCATATATGATATTAGCATGTACAAAAATAACCAAAAGCGTGTAAGTTGTTCCAAAGTAGTTTGTATGCAATGTTTTCTCCCCCAAAGGTAGAAAATGTAAAAAGGGGCCGTGAACTCACCTTAGCGAAGTAAACAACGTAAGCGTAAGCTCCTGTGTAGTCAGGTAGTCAGTCACCGGCTACCTATATCGTATACTATACGTGAGTTCGTGTAAGTGATCGTGTTACGTGATCGATAACTCTCGGTCGATCATGTATGTCCGTGTCGGTCTACATTGACCGTGTTTGACCGTGTGTGTCAACGACCCGTTGGTGAACCTTGTGTTGTTTGTGTTTTGTGAAACATTCGTGTTAGTGCTCGTTGTGTGCAAAACGCGCAAGTCGCGTCTATGGACAACTTACCATTTATAGTAAGTTTCCATTTATAGCAAGTTCACTAGCATATTGATTTTAGAGTTCTAGCATGCCCATTAATCCTACGTGATCATGTTAACACATAACACATCATCATACAAAGTCACATAAGTCATTTACAACATGTTTGCACATAAAAGTTTCCTAAAATGGAAAGTTTCCATTTGTAGTATTCGTGACAACGAAAACCATCTAACTTAGTATCTAATCATCATACTACAACATAATAAGTCATCTAGCATGCTCGAATCACACATCATGTTTACAAATCGGTTTTTGTAAAAATAAAGTTACCATAAATAGTAACTTTGTAGTTTTTGCATAAAATGACCATCTTAATATTTCTAAACCAATTTTCATGTCACCAATCATCATAATAACCAATCTAACATCATTTAAACATGTCCACATGGTCCATAACATCATCTAGCAATATTTGGTCCATAAAAGTTACTATTAATGGAAAGTCAATCAAAAATCACATTTCTCATCATTTTAATAACATCTAATCATGTAGATCATCACCAACAACAACTATAATCATACAACAACATCCAATATCATCTAAAATGCCCTAGATCATACATGCATGTCATGATTTTATCATTTCATGACGAAAACAAGTATTTTAAAGACACCCATCATCATAGATCATCACTAATCACCACCTAAGCACCATAGATCATTATTAAACACATTAAAACCAACAAACCCAGATCAAAATCTTAAGTGTGTACTCTATAGGTGCTTGCATGTAAGTAAATCACTCATCCATGACCAAATCATGCATTTTACATACACACATCCTCATGGATCGTCAAGATTCATCATAATATCACTCTAGATCATCAAATATCATGTAAACATCATCAACCCAGATTATAAACTAAAGAAATTCGTGCATTGTGATGGGTGGGTGCTTGTATGTGAGTGGATCTTCATGCATGTGGGTTTTTACCCATTGCATGTTCGATCTAACTATCAAGAAGCAAATAAAACTACCTTAGATGCTCTAGATCGCTGGAATGAAGTTGAATCAGGGATTTGGCAGCTCCAAGGGTGGCTGGAAATAAACTCTTAGTGGCTTCAAGTGGTGGTGTGTTGATGGTGATGAGTTCCAAGCTTCCTTCTATGCTCCAATGGCTTCCTAGGAGCTTCAAAGCTTCATCAATGGAGTTTTCTGGTGAAATGATGAAGAAACAGAGGTAGGAACTCGAGATGGAGGTGTTATGACCGAGAGAATAGGATTAGAATGATTAAAGTGAGATAGGTTGAGTGTAAATCTTATTTTTGCGATCTGTGCATGTCAGGCGTAACGCCTGACGTGGGCTAAAGGTGTTAGGCGTTACGCGCGGATGGATTTTGTGTCCGGCTGAGTCCCTTGTCCCGCGCGCATCGCCTGAGATGGGTGTTTCGGGTCAGGCGTACCGCCTGGCCCATATGTAAGGCCCAATATGCCTGTTTTGTTGATCTGGGCCCATTCTCGCACGTTTCTCGACTGTAGAACGTCGTTCGAGTGTCGTTTGGACTCTAATCGTCAATTATTAGCCATAATTGACTTGTGAAGTGCTTCGGTGTTTAGTTGTTGTGATGTTCACTGACGTTCGTGAGACTCGTGTGTGTTTCGGTAATTCCTCGAATTATCGATGATTGTTTGTGTTCGTGTCTAACGAAGTGTTTGCACGCTTGATTAATCCTAATCAACGTGTGATGCACAATTCAATAATTCCCCGAATTATTGTTTTGCGTTAGTGTTGTGTTTGCCACACTTGGTTTCCAAAACCAATGTGCAATGTACGATTCGATAGCTCCACGGACTATCGTTTCGCAGTAGTTTGTGTTCAGCTCATCTAATTAAACATAATTAAATGAAATGCAACAAGTATGAATGTGAAATGTAAAGAATATAAGAGCTGCAATTTACCTGAAATTGCCGGGTGTCACATCATCCCCTTGTTGAAAGAAATTTCGTCCCGAAATTTGATTGTTGTTGGTAGTGTTTGAGAAGTAATAGTGTTTGAGAAAACAAAAATTTTCTAGTTGTCACATCATCCCCCTGTTCAAAGGAATTTCGTCCCGAAATTTATTTGTTGTTGTCGACGTTCGACGTTGTCTGTTTGAAGAGATGGGGATATTTGCGCATCATCTGATCTTCACATTCCCACGTGAATTCAGGTCCGCGTTTCGAGTTCCATCGAACTTTGACAATGGGTATCTTGCTCTGTTTGAGTTGTTTGACCTCACGGTCCATGATTTCTACCGGCTCTTCCACGAACCGTAGCTGTTCATCCACCTGGATCTCATCCAGTGGAACTATAAGTGTTTCATCTGATAAGCACTTTTTCAGATTCGAGACATGAAATACGTTGTGAACTCCGTCGAGTTCGGTTGGTAAGTTGAGTAGGTATGCCACTGGACCAATCCTTTTCAGGATCTCGAAAGGTCCAATATACCGTGGGTCCAATTTGCCTCGTTTTCCAAAACGAATGACGCCTTTCCATGGTGAGACTTTCAGAAGGACTTTATCTCCTACCTGAAATTCCAAAGGCTTTCGGCGTTTGTCGGCATAGCTCTTTTGACGATCACGAGCTGCTGCCATGCGGTTTCTGATTTGCACGATTTTCTCGGTTGTTTCATGCACAAGTTCCGGGCCAGTGAGCTGACTGTCGCCCACTTCCGCCCAACAGATAGGTGATCGGCATTTCCTGCCATAGAGTGCCTCAAAAGGCGCTGCTTTGATGCTTGTGTGGTAGCTGTTGTTGTAGGAAAATTCTACCAACGGCAGGTGAGTTTCCCAACTATTTCCAAAATCCACTACGCACGCTCGTAGCATATCTTCAAGAGTTTGTATCGTACGTTCACTCTGGCCATCAGTTTGTGGGTGGTATGCTGTACTCATATCCAACCGCGTGCCAAGTGACTTTTGCAATGATTTCCAGAAGTTAGAAGTGAATCTGGCGTCTCGATCTGAAATGATGGAGATTGGCACTCCATGTCGTGAGACCACTTCTTTGACATAGATTCTGGCTAGTTTTTCCATCTTGTCGTTCTCCTTGATCGCGAGGAAATGTGCTGACTTAGTTAGTCGGTCCACAATCACCCATATTGTGTCACACCCACTTGGGGTACGGGGTAATTTGGTGATGAAATCCATGGATATTTGTTCCCATTTCCACATGGGGATCTCAGGTTGTGTGAGTAATCCAGATGGTTTCTGGTACTCGATCTTGACTTTCGCACACGTCAAGCATTTGCCCACGTAGGTGGCAATGTCGGCTTTCATATGTGGCCACCAGTAAAGTATCTTCAGATCATGATACATTTTATCAGATCCAGGGTGAATGGAATATCGGGATTTGTGAGCCTCGTCCATCACAAGGTCTCGTAGGTTCCCATGATGCGGAACCCAGATGCGTTCCATGAAATACTGTAAGCCATCGGCTTTTTCCGTAAGTTGTTGCTCCATTCCCCTCAGTGATTCAGCCGCTAAGTTTTCAGGTCTAAGTGCCTCCACTTGGGCATTACGTATCTGTTCAGGGAGGTTGGGAAGAATGGTGAGTTGTAAAGCTCTTACCCTCTTGGGTTTCGGTGTATTCTTCCGACTTAGGGCATCAGCCACTACATTGGCCTTCCCTGGGTGATACTTGATGGCACACTCATAGTCGTTTAGGAGTTCGAGCCAGCGACGCTGTCGCATGTTCAGTTCCTTCTGCTCGAATATGTGTTGGAGACTCTTGTGATCAGTGTATATCGTACACTTGGTACCATACAGGTAGTGTCTCCAGATCTTAAGTGCAAATACCACGGCTCCAAGTTCTAAGTTGTGGGTGGTGTAGTTCTTCTCGTGTACTTTCAGTTGTCGAGAAGCATATGCGATCACCTTCTCTCGCTGCATCAGCACGCATACGAGCCCTTGTATCGAGGCATCGCAATATACTACAAAGTCTTCCGTCCCATCGGGAAGGGATAGGATAGGTGCACTACAAAGCTTCTGCTTGAGAAGTTGGAATGCAGCTTCTTGTCTTTCAGTCCAGAGGTATTTCTTGTCCTTGTGGGTTAAGGCTGTGAGTGGTTGGGCTATCTTTGAAAATCCTTCGATAAATCGCCGATAATAGCCTGCCAAGCCTAGGAATTGTCGCACCTCAGTTGGGGCCTTTGGTGCTTCCCAGTTCTTGATTGCCTCTATCTTAGACTTATCCACATAAATCCCTTGTTCATTAACAACATGTCCCAAAAATTGGACTTCTCGGATCCAGAAGTCGCATTTTGAGAGTTTAGCGTACAGCTTCTCTTTTCGTAGCAGTTCAAGAGTCAATTGAAGATGCTCTTTGTGTTCCTCCTGGGTTTTGGAATAAATGAGAATATCATCTATGAAGACAATGACGAACTTGTCGAGGTATGGTTTGCACACTCTATTCATGAGGTCCATGAATACTGCAGGTGCGTTTGTCAGCCCAAACGGCATGACCAGAAACTCGTAATGACCATACCGAGTGCGAAAAGCAGTCTTAGGGATATCCTCTTCCTGAATCGTTAGCTGATGATACCCAGATCGCAGATCGATCTTGGAGTAGTAACTCGATCCTTGTAGTTGATCGAACAGATCGTCGATCCGAGGTAAGGGGTATCGGTTCTTGATTGTTACTTTGTTTAATTCCCGGTAGTCGATGCACATACGAAACGTGCCATCCTTTTTCTTCACGAATAAGACCGGAGCTCCCCAAGGTGAGAAGCTTGGTCTAATGAAACCCTTGTCCAACAGCTCTTGCAGTTGATTGGACAGTTCCTGCATTTCCGAAGGTGCAAGTCGATATGGTGCTCGTGCGATAGGTGCTGCTCCCGGCACAAGGTCTATGCGGAACTCCACTTGTCGAGGTGGTGGAAGTCCTGGTAGATCCTCCGGGAAAATGTCGGGATATTCGCATACGACTGGGATGTCTTCTATCCTTTTCTCCTCTTCAGTCTTGTTGGTGATAAGCGCCAATATGGCAGTGTATCCTTTTCGTAAGCATTTTTGAGCTTTCATGCACGAGATGACGTTCAGAGGAGTGTCACTCCTTTCGCCCTTGATGTCTAGAGTTTCTCCGCTAGGGAGAGGTATGCGCACAACCTTGTCGTGGCAAATGATTTCAGCCTGGTTTTTAGACAACCAATCCATGCCCACTACGACATCAAAACTGCCTAGTGTAACCGGCATGAGGTCAATCTTAAATTTATGGTCTTCTAGCTCTAAAGTGCATTCTCTCAGAATGTGCTTAGTTACAATCAATTTACCATCAGCTAGCTCTACTGTATATTCAACCTCTAAGGGTGTTGGGGTTATGGCAAGTATCTCACTAAAGTCCTTAGATATAAAGCTTTTCTCAGCTCCAGTATCAAACAATACAGTAGCATAATTATCGTTTAAGAGATACGTACCGGTTGCAAGGTTGGGATCCCTCCTGGCCTCCTTGGCCCCAATCACGAAGGCTCGTCCCCTCGCTCCATTGTTCCCGTTGTTGTTCGGTTGGTTGTTGTTCTTTTTCAGGTGCGGGCAATCCTTCTTGAAGTGCCCTGGTTTCCCACATTCGAAGCAACCCTTCGGTGCTTCAAGTTGTTGCTGTTGTTGTGGCTGCTGCGGGGTTTTTGTCATTAGTTCACCCCTGCAGTCTTTGGCTGCATGTCCCCCTTTTCCGCAGCGCTGACATTGGAAGCGGCCACATTGACCCGGTGCATGATGGAAGTTGCACTTGTGGCATTTGGGGTGTTTTCCAGCATAACCTCCTTGATTCTGGGTGGTTGGAATGGGTGGGGCATAAGCTTGGGTTGATCCAAACTTGCGTTGCTGTGGTGGTGGTTGGAGAGTGGTTGGTTTGTTCTGGGTGTCATCCCATTTCCGTTTGCCCTTGTCGTTGGTTGTGGTCACAGCACCACGGGGTGGCAAGAGTCCTTGTGCAACTGCCGAATCAGTGAGCTTGTGAGTCAGTCGCACAGCTTGTTGCATGGTGATGGGGTCAGCAGAGAGCACCATGCCCTGAATTTGAGGTGGCAGCCCATCAATGTACTTCTCTATATGTTTGAAGGGTGGGGTTGCCATTTCCGGGCACAGATTTGCTAACTCATAAGATCGAGCGGTGTAAGCCTCGACCTCGGAACCAATCATCTTATGGTTCCAGAATTCCGTTTCCAGTTTCTGCACTTCACCGCGAGGACAGTACTCACGGTTCAACATTTGTTTAAAGTTATCCCAAGGCAGAGCGTTGGCTGCATCAAGCCCTAGGTTCTGGACGTTGGCATTCCACCAAGTGAGGGCAGCTCCCTCGAATGTCCCTGCAGCGAACTTGACCCTGTCCTCGTTCCTGCAGTTGCTCATGGCGAAGGCTGATTCCGCCTTCTCAATCCAGCGTAATAGCCCAACGGCTCCCTCAGTGCCGCTGAATGAATGTGGTTTGCAATCCAGGAACATCTTGAACGTGCAGAGAGGTGGGTTAGGGTTTGCTCCTGAGATACGCAAGGAATAAGGTTGAATTCAGTATTAGGTAAACGAGTTGAATTGGAAACAGGTGATTGTGGTGCAAGGTGAATATGAACAGATTCATGACCTTGGTTTAGTGGATTTTGATTACGGGCAGCTTCCCGTGCAGCAAGTACCTCCTCAACCCGTTCGTTGATGAGGGCATTCAGTTCTGCTGGTGTCAAGTTGATGTTTCCACGTCCACCCGCATTCCTGCGTCCTCCACGTCTTCCAGCCATGATCTTCATAGCGAGAATATGTGTTAGTGTTTGTCTAATGACTAATGTAGTGTGTGCGATAGGTACTGTAAAATACATGTACAGCTATCGGCTCCCGGGTAGTCACGTGCTGTGATGAACGTAATACATGAAAGATGTAGCATGTGTGCAAGCATCATAATACTAAGCACTAAGTGTTGTGTGGAGACTAGTGGTTATAGACTAAGTTTACTAAATGCAAACCTAATTCGCAATAACCGGAGGCTCTGATACCAATATGTCGCACCCCGAGAAATCCCGTCCCTTCCGGGGCGCGAGCGGCGGCAGATTGTCAGGATCGCAGTCTCCGGTCACACAACATGCGAGACCTATATGTCTGATTTCTTACGTACATCCAATAATTTGGATAAAACAGTTTAGTAATATCAGAGTTGCGGAAATAAAGTACAAGTTAACAAGACAGTTTAATCATTCATAGTTGCGGAAGCGATTTAAGCTGATTAACATTACATAACAACCAAATGGTAATAAATGTTTGATAAACTAAGACACTTAAATAGATGCATGCGACCCCGGCCTAGCATCCTATTCCTGGTGCGCGTGCCTTAGTTACCTGAGAAAACATGCGAGTAAAAGGTCAACACAATGGTTGGTGAGAGCACATGTTTGTAATCAGCAGTAAACATCAAAATGTTTAAAGTAAAGTTTGCAGGTCTATTTTTCAATACAATGCAATATCAATTGATAGCTAGTCAATATGTTTTATATCAT
This sequence comes from Mikania micrantha, assembly GCA_009363875.1. NCBI lineage: Eukaryota > Viridiplantae > Streptophyta > Magnoliopsida > Asterales > Asteraceae > Mikania > Mikania micrantha. The sequence continues at coordinate 40,463,877 of CM018692.1, forward strand.
ATGCGGGTTCGCAACCGAAGCTAACATGCTGCCTCCCGCCCTATCCATCCAAGATATGGCAAATGTTGTTTGGTCAATTATGCACTGTTCCGACCTCCAGTCGGGGTGGCCATACGGCTCGCAACAGTGGGGCTTGTCAGGCCCAAATAGTACTATTCAGAATTACCACGCTGAGCGCAACGCGCTATTAACGGTTCGAGGTGTGTTTAATGAGGACTTATCAGTTTGTGGATGAATACCACACATATGCATATATGATATTAGCATGTACAAAAATAACCAAAAGCGTGTAAGTTGTTCCAAAGTAGTTTGTATGCAATGTTTTCTCCCCCAAAGGTAGAAAATGTAAAAAGGGGCCGTGAACTCACCTTAGCGAAGTAAACAACGTAAGCGTAAGCTCCTGTGTAGTCAGGTAGTCAGTCACCGGCTACCTATATCGTATACTATACGTGAGTTCGTGTAAGTGATCGTGTTACGTGATCGATAACTCTCGGTCGATCATGTCTGTCCGTGTCGGTCTACATTGACCGTGTTTGACCGTGTGTGTCAACGACCCGTTGGTGAACCTTGTGTTGTTTGTGTTTTGTGAAACATTCGTGTTAGTGCTCGTTGTGTGCAAAACGCGCAAGTCGCGTCTATGGACAACTTACCATTTATAGCAAGTTCACTAGCATATTGATTTTAGAGTTCTAGCATGCCCATTAATCCTACGTGATCATGTTAACACATAACACATCATCATACAAAGTCACATAAGTCATTTACAACATGTTTGCACATAAAAGTTTCCTAAAATGGAAAGTTTCCATTTGTAGTATTCGTGACAACGAAAACCATCTAACTTAGTATCTAATCATCATACTACAACATAATAAGTCATCTAGCATGCTCGAATCACACATCATGTTTACAAATCGGTTTTTGTAAAAATAAAGTTACCATAAATAGTAACTTTGTAGTTTTTGCATAAAATGACCATCTTAATATTTCTAAACCAATTTTCATGTCACCAATCATCATAATAACCAATCTAACATCATTTAAACATGTCCACATGGTCCATAACATCATCTAGCAATATTTGGTCCATAAAAGTTACTATTAATGGAAAGTCAATCAAAAATCACATTTCTCATCATTTTAATAACATCTAATCATGTAGATCATCACCAACAACAACTATAATCATACAACAACATCCAATATCATCTAAAATGCCCTAGATCATACATGCATGTCATGATTTTATCATTTCATGACGAAAACAAGTATTTTAAAGACACCCATCATCATAGATCATCACTAATCACCACCTAAGCACCATAGATCATTATTAAACACATTAAAACCAACAAACCCAGATCAAAATCTTAAGTGTGTACTCTATAGGTGCTTGCATGTAAGTAAATCACTCATCCATGACCAAATCATGCATTTTACATACACACATCCTCATGGATCGTCAAGATTCATCATAATATCACTCTAGATCATAAAATATCATGTAAACATCATCAAACCCAGATTATAAACTAAAGAAATTCGTGCATTGTGATGGGTGGGTGCTTGTATGTGAGTGGATCTTCATGCATGTGGGTTTTTACCCATTGCATGTTCGATCTAACTATCAAGAAGCAAATAAAACTACCTTAGATGCTCTAGATCGCTGGAATGAAGTTGAATCAGGGATTTGGCAGCTCCAAGGGTGGCTGGAAATAAACTCTTAGTGGCTTCAAGTGGTGGTGTGTTGATGGTGATGAGTTCCAAGCTTCCTTCTATGCTCCAATGGCTTCCTAGGAGCTTCAAAGCTTCATCAATGGAGTTTTCTGGTGAAATGATGAAGAAACAGAGGTAGGAACTCGAGATGGAGGTGTTATGACCGAGAGAATAGGATTAGAATGATTAAAGTGAGATAGGTTGAGTGTAAATCTTATTTTTGCGATCTGTGCATGTCAGGCGTAACGCCTGACGTGGGCTAAAGGTGTTAGGCGTTACGCGCGGATGGATTTTGTGTCCGGCTGAGTCCCTTGTCCCGCGCGCATCGCCTGAGATGGGTGTTTCGGGTCAGGCGTACCGCCTGGCCCATATGTAAGGCCCAATATGCCTGTTTTGTTGATCTGGGCCCATTCTCGCCCGTTTCTCGACTGTAGAACGTCGTTCGAGTGTCGTTTGGACTCTAATCGTCAATTATTAGCCATAATTGACTTGTGAAGTGCTTCGGTGTTTAGTTGTTGTGATGTTCACTGACGTTCGTGAGACTCGTGTGTGTTTCGGTAATTCCTCGAATTATCAATGATTGTTTGTGTTCGTGTCTAACGAAGTGTTTGCACGCTTGATTAATCCTAATCAACGTGTGATGCACAATTCAATAATTCCCCGAATTATTGTTTTGCGTTAGTGTTGTGTTTGCCACACTTGGTTTCCAAAACCAATGTGCAATGTACGATTCGATAGCTCCACGGACTATCGTTTCGCAGTAGTTTGTGTTCAGCTCATCTAATTAAACATAATTAAATGAAATGCAACAAGTATGAATGTGAAATGTAAAGAATATAAGAGCTGCAATTTACCTGAAATTGCCGGGTGTCACAGTGTCTATCGTAAAAACAATGGCGATATGGGTCAAGATTATATGCGTCCTGACCTCCAGTCAGTATTGGCGCCGCATGGGGTTCGTCGCATGTAATAGTACTAACTAAACTCACCTCGTTGTATACACATTAACGGTATGACTGTGCGATGACTTTTTACGATACACAACACTTATATGTTTGTTCCCAATAAACCAGCACACACAAATGTTCGTACAAATAGTTTGAAGAAGCAACATGTATTCTCCCCCAATTTAAAAGCTTGAAAACAGTTTGAGAAAAGGGGCCGTAAACTCACTTGAGTTATCCACGCGTAAATGCTAGATCGGCCTGTGTGTCAGTTACTGGTTACCTATATCACATAGAACATATAAGTTCATGTTTGGGTTTGTGTTCGTGCTCGTGTTAGTGCCCAACAACTCGCAGTTGTTATGTTCGTTCATGTTTGACCGTGTTTGACCAGGTTTGACCGTGTCAACTCGATGACTCGGTGAACTGTTAGTTTATTATAGTTCGTTCAAGGTTCGTTATCTATCACGTAGTGCATGTAAACACATAAGTCACGTTTAATGGACAACTTACTATTTATAGTAAGTTTCCATTTTTAGCAAGTTTGCATGCTAAACACATAAGTCAATTTTTAACAATTCTAGCATGCTTGTTTTCCTAAGTGAGCATGTTATCACATATAAGATTGTCACACGTTGTCAAATAAGTACCAAAGTCTCTTTCAAGCAAATAAAGTTACTAAATATAGAAAGTTTCTATATTTGCCATGTTTTGAACTAATCAAGCATGTAAACACCTTCACATCATTATCATATAACATTTACAAGTATCTCTTATTCTTTAATCAAGTTAAAAGGCCTTATCACATAAAATTCCCAAATAAAGTTACTAAAAATAGTAAGTTATTATATTTACTACGTTTTAACAACTAAGATCATGCAACAACTTTACATAACATCATAATAAAGCATATACTTCCATATTTCATCATTTATCAACACAAAATACACTAAATGGTCTTATTTCATAGAAATCCCTAATTAAAGTTACTATAAATAGAAAGTTTCTATTTATCATGTTCTAGTTCAATTTATCATACAATAACCTTCAAATTACCATAACAAAGTATTTTTAAACATATTTTACCAACAAAGATGTTCTTTTAACTTGTTTTAGTGAAAATCATGAAATAAAGTTTCTAATATTAGAAAGTTTGATAATAAACTCATTATATTAAAATCAAACTATACAAACATGTTCATATGATCATTAACATCATCAAAATAACTTGGACTTAGCTAAAACCAACATGCATGGCCAATTTCTTGCATAAAAGTTTCTATTTATAACAATAGAATCTACCTCCTCAATCTCAAAAACACTGAGATATAGCTTGGACAGAAGCTAGATAACTTGAAAGTGGCTGAGAATGTGTTGAATCAGTGGCTAGGGAGGTGTAGCAAGCTCCTTCAATGGTGACTTGAAGCTCTAATCTTCCAAACTCCCAAGTTAAGGTATTGAACAAGCTCTCCAAGGGTTAAATTTGGGTTTGACAAAGAGAAATAGTCGGGGTGATGGTATTTGGTCTAGTGAAAACGAGTAGAAAGTGATATATTGAGCTGGGTTGGGTTCTTATAATGATTCCTCAAAGTTATGTTTGTAGATTTTCTAAGTTGCATCACTTAATGATGTAAGTTCATAGTTACAAATAGAGTTCATAAAGTATGATTGTATAATTATCTCAAGCAAGTTCACAAATTTTGATCAAGTAGTTCAATTGAGACATAGTTCACGAAGTTGATTGAGTAGTTCGCATAAGATATAGTTCACAAGATAATGGGTTCAAATAATGATTCAAGTTCAAAGTGGCATAAAGCAAAGGTGATTATTAAACATTCTTTAGGAACATTTAATAAAATCAAAGGATAATTGTATAAAAACACATGGAGTGTAACCATATATGATTACTGTAGACAAATTAAAGTGTTTCAAGTTTTGTACAACAATTGTTAGAGACATGCTTTAGCGTAAAAGTAACTACTCACCATGAGGGTTATCAGGAAAGCGTAACAAGTCGAACGGTTGGTTTGGATTTATGCAAAACGCTTTCCTAGACAAAACACCTCATGATTCAGGTAATTACCCTTCCAGATTTCACGTGTCCACAATTGTCATTTAAAACTCAAAGACTTAGACGAAATTTTCATTTTGGATTAGACTACAAGTCTAAGAATGTTTTCAAAATCATGAAGTTTTGATTGTTGACGGTTTCCTAATGATAGATGGATACGAGAATAAGATTAAAGACAGAAGTAGGTATGATGAACACATAAGATCCTAGCTAACTTAGGTTATAGTCTAGGTCATGTCTAATAACCTAATTCCTTATAACCATGGCTCTGATACCAATCTGTCACACCCCAACCGACGGCAGAATACGTCGGGGCGCAAACGTTACTGATCAATAACTCATGATCAACTAAAATGTTTCATAATTAATGCAACCAAATTGCATTGTCTTATAAACCAAAGTAAACTAAGTGCAAATAACCAAAGTTCAAATAAACAAAAACTAAAGTCCAAATTATTTCTAAAGCTTCTAAAGTCCAAGCATCTTATGTGTTCATCCCAAAAGCTCACTAAGTTGCACCTGAAACATGATAAAGTTTGAAAGGTCAACTACGAAAGTAGTAGGTGAGAATCATAAAGTTGACTCGATAAATAGTTTAATAGTTCAAAGTTTGAATCATGTATCATAAACATATCAATAGATAAGGCTTAATGTGGAAACATACATTAAACTATTGCAGATCAAACCTTAGTTAATCAAGTTAGGCATAGTAATACATACTATCCTTATAGTTCCAATAGTTCAAATTGTGCACAATAATTCAAACATACAAAATTTAATAGTTCAATAGTTGTAACTGAGTGATCACCGGTTGGGTGGAATGGTCAGTTCAATAGCTATCATCACAACAGTCAGGCTAATATAGTTAAGGATCAATGCAAGTTTCGAGGATAGTTCACATGTAGTTTGGGACATAAGCTCAAATCACAAGATAAAGTTCATAGATACAGATTGTTCAAATAGTTGTAGTTCATGTTTCATCCTCGATGTTTTGAAAACAAAATCAAATCAAGAAAAGGGGAATATGAAACTCACCTGGATCAGTTTAATAGCTAAGTTGTAAGCTTGTATTGTTGTAGGTCCAAATTTGTGAGAAGCAATTCCTCACAACAAACCTATAGTTTCAAGTTCATAATTCTCTAAGTTCAAAATACAGTTCTAATATATTATAAGTTCAAGATCTAGGTTCTAAATAGGTTTAGGAAATTCAAAGCTAAGTTAGGTGATTTGGAAATAAACACGATAAAGTTGTATTTTTAGTTATTAACACTAAATATTAGAAGTTAAGGAAATAATGATCTAAAATTCACAAGTTAATTCCTCTAGGAATATTTAAAAGTTAAAGTGTCATAAAAAATGTAGATGATTATATAAAAATTTTAATTAAATTACAAAGTCTTATGTTTATATGTTTTAATATAAAGTTTTTAAGTTAAATTAATTGTTATTTTATTTAAATAAAATAAATTTAAATAAAATTATTTTCTGTTATAAATAATTATTCCAGAAATTAAAACTATTTTTCTGAAATTTTATAAGATAAATAAATATATATGTATGTAAATTTATAATAACTATAATTCAAGTTAAATGGCATTTTTATTCAAATAAAATATTTTTATTCAAATAAAAATATTTCTGAGTTAGTTTTAATTCAAAAATCTTATAAAAAACTTTCATAATTTTTTTAAATGTATTTTAGTATTTTTAATAAATTATTATTGAGTTTTATAATGCTTTTAAATAAAAATAAATTGTTTTCAGTCATAAAAATTAAAACAAAATTTTTCTCAGGTTTATGAAAGGTCCAGAAAGGCTTTATAATTTTTCCAGAATTTTTGTAGAGTTTTAAGTATTTTTGATAAATATATTACGCAGATTAATAACACTTTTAAATCAAATTTAATAGTTGTGCTGCATAAAAATATTTATAAAAATTTGGGCACGTTTATATAAGTTCTAGAAGTGTGGTATGATTTTTCTAGAATTTAATAAATACATTTGGTTTTTTTTTATGATTTAAATAGGTATTTATAAACAATAAATATTAATTTTATAATTAAACAAAATGAATTTATCTACTATTTTCCGGTTTTTTAAAATAGTTTTAAAGATTTTATAAAATTTTATCGGATTTTTAAATGGTTCAAAAGTGTTAAAAAAATCAAAACAAATAAAATAAAATAAAAAAGTTTGTTAAGCCCGGGCAGATTTGAACACGAGACCTGCGGGTTGCACACACCAAGCTCGAACCATCATACTAAGGGCTTCATTTTGTTTGAAGTATCCAGATCAAATTCATTTTATCTTGAAAATTCAAAAATCCCCAAATCCCACAAGAACCCTAATTTTTAAATCAATCACACGTTCCTTTAATCATCGAAATTGATAAGGGGCTATTGTTCTATGTTGAAAACCGATCCTATAGATATATATTTACTTACTTGTTTTGATCGGGTTTTGATCGAGTTCGAGCTCCACGAAGATTCCGATCGTTCCCCGATTGGCTCTTGATTCCAGAGCAATGTTAGAGCTATTTGGACATGTGTTTAGTTTCGTACGAACGAAATGAAGAATAACCCCATGTTTGTTCGATCCAATTTCAACCGAAACGTCGAGTTAAATGCGAGGTTTATACCGACGGTTTTGTGACGATTAAAGTTGAATTAAATGTTATATTTATCATGTTTTAATCATTCCTTTACGTTAGAAACATGTTTTGGGTCATAAAGGTGCAAAAACCAATTCGTTTGGTGCATTAAATCGCGTTTAAGGGGTTGAATGGTGGCTTGGCCGGATTCCGGCAAGTTGGCCGGAGCTATAGACCGGGAAAACGTGAAAAGGGGGGGCTGGTAAGGTTTGGGAAATTACACATTTAGTCTTTGGAGTTTATGGTATGCTCATTTCCATCTTAAACTACCTTATTAGCTAGTTTTAAGCTTTATAATTCCTCTTTTTGACTCCTAAAGTTTTTCTTAACCTTAATATTTTATAAACTTATTATCTTAAAATGTTTTAAATCTATTAAATCATTGTTCTTACAATAGTTATATAAATATATAATATATAAAATTTTCAGGAATTCTATATATATATATATATATATGAACGTACATATATAGCTATAAATATATATATATATACGTGTATATATATCTATATCTATATCTATATATATTTTATGCTAATACTTTATGAAATTTATTTCAACGAAATTCATTTATTAAAGTTCATCGAGATTACAAATCGGATAATTTCGTCGTAATAGTGATCGGAAAATCTCGAATATTACAAATTAATATTTAATTAAATCAGTTACTGACCTGGAATTTGCGAGGTGTCACAATATACATTGACCATAAGAGTCTCCAACACATATTCGAGCAGAAGGAACTGAACATGCGATAGCATTGCTAACTCGAACTTTTAAAAGACTATGAGTGTGCTATCAAATATCACCAAGGGAAGGCCAACGTAGTGGCCGACGCCCTAATCGAAAGAACATCTCAAAACCCAAGAGGGTACGAGCTCTACAACTGATAATCCATCCAAAACTTCATGAGGAGATACACATTGCTCAAGTTGACGCACTAAAAGAAGAAAACTTAGTAGCTGAATCATTGAGAGGGATGAAAAAGCAACTTGACGTAAAAGCCGATGGCTTACACTATTTCATGGAACGCGTATGGGTTCCACATCATGGGAACTTACGAGACCTTGTGATGGACGAGGCTCATAAGTCTCGATATTCAATTCATCCTGAATCAGATAAGATGTATCATGATCTGAAGGCCCTTTATTGGTGGCCGAACATGAAATCAGACACTGCCACGTATGTGAGCAAATGCCTTACTTGAGCCAAAGTCAAAATTGAGTACCAGAAACCGTCTGGACTACTCACACAACCAGAGATACCCATGTGGAAGTAGGAACAAATCTCCATGGATTTCATTACCAAATTATCTCGCACTCCTAGTGGATGTGACATTATCTGCGTAATTGTGGACTGACTGACCAAGTCAGCACATGTCCTTGCGATCAAGGAAAATGACAAGATGGAAAAGCTGGCCAGAATTTACGTTAAAGAAGTAGTCTCGCGACATGGAGTGCCGATCTCCATCATCTCTGATCAAGACGCTCGATTCACTTCGAACTTCTAGAAATATGTACAAAACTCGCTTGGTACACGGTTGGATATGAGTATGGCATAACACCCCCAAACTGATGGCCAGAGCAAACGTATAATACAAACCCTTAAAGACATGCTACGAGCTTGTGTAATAGACTTCGACAATAGCTGGGACACTCACCTAACGTTGGTAGAGTTCTCCTACAAAAACGGCTATCACACGAGCATCAAGGCAGCACCTTTTGAGGTACTTTATGGCAGGAAGTGCCGATCACCTATTTGTTGGGAGGAAGTGGGTGACAGTCAGCTCCCTGGCCCGGAACTCGTACACGAAATAACTGAGAAAATCGTGCAAATCAGAAACCATATGGCAGCAGCTTGTGATCGTCAAAAGAGTTATGCCGACAAACGCCGAAAGCCTTTGAAATTTCAGGTTGGAGAAAAAGTCCTTCTGAAAGTTTCACCGTGGAAAGGGGTGATTCGTTTTGGGAAACGACGCAAACTGAACCAACGATATATTGGATCGTTTGAGATCCTGAAACGGGTTGGTCCAGTGGCATACCAACTAAACTTGCCCGCTGAACTCGACAGAGTTCACAATGTATTCCATGTCTCAAACCTGAAAAAGTGCCTATCCGACGAGACACTCGTGATTCCACTGGATGAGATTAGGGTGGATGAACAACTACGGTTTGTGGAAGAACCAGTAGAAATCATGGACCGTGAGGTCAAACAACTCAAGCAGAGTCGGATTTCGATTGTCAGAGTCCAATGGAACTCACAACGTGGACCTAAATTCACGTGGGAACGTCAAGACCAGATGATGCGTGAATACCCCCACTTGTTCAAACAGACAACGTCAAACATCGACAACAACGACTAAATTTCGGGATGAAATTTCCTTTCAACAAGGGGATGATGTGACAACTGAAAAATTTTGTTTTCAAACACTACCGACAACAACCAAATTTTGGGACGAAATTTCTTTCAACAAGGGGATCATGTGACACCCGGAAATTCCAGGTAAATTGCAACACTTATAATTTCTTATATCACATTCATACTTCTTAAATTTCATTTAATTAAGTTAAATTAAGTGAGTCAAACACAATTCATTGCGAAATGATAGTTCGAGGAATTATCGAATCGTACATTACACATTGATCTTGGAAATCAAGTGTGGCAAGCACAAACACAATTACAAAACATTAATTCAAGGAATTATTGAATTGTGCATTATACATTGATTATGTTTAATCAAGTGTGCAGACATTTCGAAAAGATGAACACAAACGATCATCGGTAATTCAAGGAATTGCCGAAACACACACGAGTCTCATTACACGAACGTTGATGAATAAACAAAACGATAATCAAACAAATATATATGTCATTATGTGATTATGTGATTAACATGAAATAAACGTTTATAATAAACGTTACGAATTGGACGCGAACGAAATCGAATAAATAAATTGAAAAATCAGAAATTCAAACCCTTCGCGGTACGCGAAGCCCTTCAGCGAAACTCTTCGCGGTACGCGAAAGCTGGGCGGGATTTTTGAATTCAGCTGAATTGCTCAGCGGTACACCATGACCAATCATTTTCCACCTTGGCGGTACGCGGCGTGTCTCGGTGGACTACCCGGCTAATTTGTCCTTGGTGGTACGCAACGAGTCCAGAAGCCAAAAAGTCTATTAAATGAACCCCTTTCTCTCAGAACACTTTTTTTTCACCCAAACTTGAACTCTAGCATCTCTGTCGACCAAAATCTAAGCCAAAACTCATCAAGCCTCTGTAAACCTTTCCCCAAGCCATTTCTTCCACATCTTGGTGTTTTGAAGCCACTGGAGTCTCAAGGAAGCTTTGGAAGTCCATTTGAGCCACACACAAGCAAAGAACGACCCTGACAGCTTCTGTTTAGCTTGAATCCACTAATCCAAGGTAGTTTTGAATGTTTATCCATGCTTAGATTGCACATGCAAGCTCTAAAACGCACATGCAAGTGTGTTTACCCACATGCAACTCCATATGCTCATTTGCACGAAATTTGTGGATGATATTGATGTTTATTTGCTTATCTTGACTGAGATTGAGTATAGAAATCATTTAGAATCGAGTCTTGTTCGATTTGGTGAAGTTTTGTAAAACTTACTAAAATAGGAAACTTCTTGGATGCATATTGTTGATAAAGTATCATCTAGACATGTTAGATGTGTTTAGATGATGCTAAATGTGTATTAAAGTGTTTAAAAACACATTTGGATAGTTGGATTTGTGAAAATACGACACTTGATAACAACTTACTATTTATGGAAAATTTTGAATATCAAAAGAGGGATTTCAACAAATTTGCATGATTTGATTATTTGTAGATATTGTAACTTGTTTACAAATTCTATAAAAACATATTTGGAACTTTGATTTGTGAAAACAGACTTTTAAACAAACACTTTCTAAAAATTGGAAACTTTATTGGGGGAAAATGACAAATAGAATGAAATGACAGCTTTTAGTACTTGTATACGTGTTTAATGTGTTTTATGAACATATTAGAAGTATTAGTTTAATGAAATGGGATTTCATAATTAAACTTTCCAAAATAGAAAGTTTCCTAAAATGACAGCTATCCAAAAATGGAAACTTTTATAACTTTCATACGCGACTTACGTGAACGTTGTTACAATTAGGATCGTAGGATACATGATAATGTCCTACTTGCGTGTTATGATTACTATGACACATAAACTAACTAAACACAACAAACGTGTCACCAACGATTCGTCGAATCAACACACAAACACACTGTTGAGCACACCGACACTTGGAGTTGTATGGGATACAACACACCACAAAACACATACTCACGGCCTATATGATTATAGGTGATCACTAGCAGGTGCTAGCATTCGCAAACACACAAATCGGAAACGGCACTATCTGGTGAATTCACGACCCCTTTTTCTATTTTCTACCTTTGGGGGAGAAAACATTGCATACAAACTACTTTTGAACAACAAACTCATTTTGGATACATATGGACATGCTTTATCACTATATGTATATGTGTGGCACACATCACAACTAAGTCCTCATAAACACATCTCGGACCATTAGTAGCGTGGGGCGCCTCGCGTGGTAATATTGAATAGTACTATTTGGGTCTGACAACCCCTTCTGTTGCACGCTTGGGAGGCCACCCCGGCTGAGAGTCGGAATAGAGCAAAATTGACAATGCACATTTGCCATTGTCTTGTGTGATGGACATGGTGGGAGGCATGCAGTCAGCTTCTGTTTCGAACCCACATATAATATAACTGTATTGACTAGCTATCAATCGATATTGCATTGTAATGATATTTAGTCCTACAACATTTACTTTAAATATGTATTGTTTACTGCTACTATAAAACTTGTGCTCTCATCAACCGTTGTGTTGACATTTTACTAGCATGTTTTCTCAGGTAGCTAAGGCACGCACAAAGGAAGTAGGATGCTAGGGCGGCGTCTCATGCATCAATTTATGTCTTAGGCTACTAAGAGCATTTTAACTATTTGTTTTGTAATGTAATGTGAAACAGATTTAAACTGCTTCCACAACTTTTGATTTGAAATGTTTTGTTAACATTTTACTTAGCTTCCGCAACTCTGATTAATTAAACTGTTTTATCCAAGAAATTGGAGTATGTATATAACCATATATGTAGGTCTCGAAAGTGTGACCGGAGACTGCGATCATGTGCTTAACTGTGCACATGCACCAATCGTGGTCGCGCCTTGGTAGTCGAAACTTGGGTATAAGGTTTACAGTTTAAAGAACTTCAAACTTTATAAATTTTATTTACAAATTAAATGTAATTTTTTACACTAAAACCAAGTGAGATTTAATATCACTTTGAACAAAACAATTTTTAACTATTCAAAATACCCTGAAACCAAAATCGAGCTCTATGAACTATTTAGATTTTAGGTATTCTTTAGAAGTCATAGCTAGTTGAACTTATATGTAATGAACTATATAGGTTGATATTGAACTTGTTGGGCAACTTGAGCTACTATTTGATTATCTATTTCAAGCTAACAAACTCATCAAAATGTGAGTCTTCATAACCCATCTTTTACTTGTTTTGAACTTTTGGGGTGAAACATGTTATCTTTGAAGTTGGCTTAACTTTAAACCATGTGAACTTAGCTTAAATAGCCTTAGGTGTTTTGAACTTATCTTTTGAACTTGCATTGATCACAACTTATCAATTGGTAGCAATAATAATTCCATTGGATTGACCACCAACCCAAGATGGGTTTTCCCATTGAGGGAAACTCGCAGTGACTATTCCCTATTGGTCAAACTTAATATATGATCTGCATTAGGTTCATTAACTAGCTTTGTGCATTTGGCTTAGTTTTCACCTGTGTTAACTTATCTATTATTAAACTATTTTGCTATATGATCAAACCTATGATAACTCACCAACTTTTTGTAATAGACACTTGATTTTTAAACATGTTTCATGTAGAAATGCTAATTAGCTATATTATTGAGCTTGGATTAGTTTTCATTTGATTTATCTTTGATGTATTGCACTTAAACTGATGTAATAGTTAGGGATTGAATTTTTGAACAATGTATTGAATGTTTGAATTTAATGTGATGTTTGCACTATTTTGTCACACCTCCAAATTCCCACGTGTGGAGTCAGTCCACATGGGTGTGACGTGGCCAGAATCACAGCTCATGGTCATATAGAACAACTCTATATGCGTTTCAAAATACAATGTTTGTCATAAACACCACCAAACAGTTTTAAACATAGCAGCGGAAATTAAAATACGTTTGATAATGCAGCGGAAAAATAAGATGTCCGACACTACATTGTTTAAAATTCATAACAAAGTAAATATTTTTTGATTAAATGACATGAAATGCATGCAAGTGCTGTGCTTGTTCTCTAAGGGCATTCCTGTCCATACGCCAGTCGGCTAGTAACCTGAGAATACATTTTTAAGAAAAAGTGTCAACACATAGGTTGGTGAGTTCACAGGTTTTGATATACATAGATAATAATCAGAAATCATGTGTCATTCTGTTTATCAAATGTTAGTCCCGAGCCCTAGGCTCCAAGTGTCAGTGCGTCACTACCGAACTAGACTTGTTAGTCCTTGCTTCCGCCATGTTTCGTAAGAACAATGGCAAGATAGGTCGAGATTTCACGTGTCCCGACCTCCTGTCAGTATTGTGCCACGTGGGGTTCGTCACACCCTAACAGATCTATTCAAACTCACCTCGTTGTTTGTACATTAACGGTAAGACTTTGCGAGGGCTTGTTATGATTACGACACTTATGTTTGTCTAATAAACCAGCATACACAATATGTTTGTACAAGTATAAATGTTTGACTCGATTCAACAAGTTTTCTCCCCCTATTTGAAAAGTTTGTAAAAGAGTTAAAGAAGGGCCGTAAACTCACCTTAGTGAAAAGTAGGAAATGATAGCATAAGCTCCGGTACGCCGCAGGTGACTCGCTCACCGGTTACCTATATCGTATAGCTTACGTGAGTTCATGTGAGTGACCGTGTTCGTGTTCGTGCTGGTGTTTGTGCTCAACAACCCTTAGTTGTTATGTTTGTCCGTATCGGTCCACATTGACCGTGTTTGACCATGTCAAGTCAACGACCCGTTGGTGAACCGTGTGTTGGTTGTGTTTCGTGTAACATTCGTGATCGTGCTTATTGTGTGCAAAAACACGCAATTCGTGTTTACAGAAAACTTACTATTTATAGTAAGTTTTCATTTTTAGTAAGTTCCTCAGCACATATCGTTTTAAAGGTCTTAGCATACTCTTTAGTCCTACGTGATCATGTTAACACATAGCATATTGTCATACGCGAGCAGACAAACACATAGCTCGTTTTTAGTTACCAAAGTTTCCTAAAATGGAAAGTTTCTAGTTTTGGCATGTACAATTCATATCTAGCATCACTAAATCAAGTTTTCATAAAATAAAGTTACTAAAAATAGTAGCTATGACTAAATGTTTCTCAAATGGTCATTCTACCATCCCTAAACCTTCCCCTAGGCATAAATCATCATCATGTATCACAAATCACTATCTAAAGTTGCATGCATATTCATTTTACATATCCTAATGAAATTTGCACAAATAAAGTTACTATATTTAGTAACTAGGTCCAAAATGACCATAAATCAATATCTAATCCATTTTTATGCCACATATCATCATAATATCATACAAATGGTATTTCTATCCACAAGCATGCTCACAACTCCACCCACATCATCATGTTGTAACACAAAAGTTACTATTATTGGCAAGAACCTCAAATAACCATATTTTGACCATTTAAATCATAACAAATCATGTAACACATCACTAATATCACCAATAATCATGTATCAATATCCAAAATCATATAATATACTCTAGATCATGCATGCATGTCATTATTTTCACATCTAATATCAAGTTATACATTATGACACAACTACAACATCATGGATCATTATGGATAGTCCAAATACACCATTAAACCATTCTAGATCATTAAAATCAGTAACAATATCATCAAACCCAGATTCAAACATCAAAAATTTCGTGCATGTGTAGAATAAGTGCTTGCATGTATGATCTAGCGCATGCATGTGTGTGTAGGAGTGTTTTTATGCTACAAGGAACATAATGCTACCTTCTAAGGCCTCAAGAACACTGAGATGATGATCAAACAGTAGCTTATGGAGATCGAGAGGGGTTGAGATCGAGCAACACAGCTGGTACAAGAGGTATGTGAGGTTAGTTGGCCTTCCTAAGCTTCTTTGGATCTTCCCACCTTCAAAGAGTCTTCAACAATGGCTTCTAGAGGCACAATGTGGCTATAGCAGGTGGTTGGGAAGTGAAATGGCTGAGAGTTTACGTCTAAGGTTGGATGAAATGAGTGATAAAGTAGGATAGCCATCATTTGTCTTGGTTTTATAAAGATTTGGCGTCTGGATGTCGTCGCGTACCGCCAAGGGGGTTCCCTATGGGCTTGGCGTACCGTAATAAATTTTGGAATTCAAAATCCCCGTCCATCCATTGCGTACTGCCAAGGAGGTATCCAGGGTCCTTAGCGTACCGCGAAGGATCCCGGTTGAGCATAAATTCGACTATTTCGATGGTTTGGCTCGTTTTCGACATTTTCTCACATATAGAACATCGTTAGGCATCGTTTGAACTCTCAAGTTCAATGTTCGAGCGTTTCACGAGGTTTCTATGGTTTAGTTACACGATGTGCTAAACGTCACCAATGTTCCTATCTTCTTGGACACGTGTGTGCGTGTTGCGATAATTCACCGAATTATCGTGTTTGTGTCAGTGTTTGTAATATCATGCCACGTGTCACACTAAATTAAACTAATTCTAGTGCCATGTATACAATTATCAATTAAATAGCTATTTAATTAAAACATATGCTGACCAGGATTTTGCGGGGTGTCACATATTTACAACTTTATATCCTGTGCTATGAACAATATACACTTCATGGCTCCCTGATGATTCCGCCATCGGTCGGGGTGCTACAATAATGTTCTCATATTTGTTTACATTTTACTCCTTTCACATTTTCTTATTGTTTTAATTTGTTTGATAATTGTATATTTGAACTATATCTTAATGAATTTATCTAAAATATTTTCAAAGTAGACAGGTTAATCAAATAAATTAACAAAATGAATAATGCATTTCAGGTTTTTGAAAGAATAAGCATATATTCAAATCATCTAATCAAAATTTGACAAATAAGCATCACCAGCTATATCAGTTAGAATTGAGTTGACACTATGTCACACTCTCAAATTTACCACTAGCGGAGTCATACCACTGTGTGTGACATAACAGGATCGGAAACATTGGTCATATATAAAACCCTTATATGAGTTTGAAAATACATGGATATCATGTAAAATATCCCAAATTAAATATCAAGTTTATAGCGGAATAAAGTTTAAGAATTGCGGAAGCTAGTACAATGTAAATTGATTTACAACACATCATAAATAGCAGCATGACATAGTTCAAAATGTTCAATATGCATAGTTCTTCAAAAGAGGACTCCATGCATGCAATCCTAGTCGTTACGCGTGCTAGTTATCTGAGAAAAACATGCTAAAGTGTGTCAACATAAAGTTGGTGAGTTCACAGGTTTAGTTCAAAAATAAGTAAGCAGTTATATCATATATTTATATACTATTTTATCAAATGTGTTCCAGGCTCGAGGCCCTAAGTGTCAGTTGCGTCACTACCGATGCTGAACTGTTTGTCTAGCCTCTGCCTTGCTTATCGTAGAGCAATGGCATGTTAGGTCGAAATTGCTCCCGTCCAGACCTCTTGTCTGTATTGGCGTCGGGTGGGGCTCGTCCAAACCCAATAGTACTATCCAAGATCCCCTCGTTGTGTTTCATTAACGGTATGACTGTGTGAGAACTTTATACGTTATATAACATTTATATAGAGTTCGTACAATAAAACCAGTATTATGTCTGAGAGTTTGACAAATAGTTTTGCATGTATTCTCCCCCGGTTTGGAGTTTGTAAAACAGTTAAAGAGAAATAGGGGTCATAAACTCACTTGTGATTGAGTTGGTTTGCGTATGTAATAGATAATTAACGCTAATAAATTTATGTTCTATGGTAATGACAAATATTAAATATAAATAACTTGCATATTATAGTTTTTCAAATTTGAATTTTAAGAATTTTAAAAGTTATCTTATGGAAATTTAAATAGGAATTTATGGAAATTTAGAACTTTTTTTGTGGTAGTTGACATTTGTCAATTAATCTTAGGTGACAATAATGTTTTAGTGACATGTGGCATACTAATTAGTTGTACAAGCTAGTAAAAAGACATATGTCATTAAAGTTACTCTTTTATTAGCAGTAGAATATTTTTTAATTATCCTTTTTAGATTAAATAGTTACTTTCCTCGATTAATTGCACTTCTCTTTATAAACTTGACCATGTAAGTGTCATCACCTCATCGAATGACTTGAATACTACAAAGTCCAAAACCACCACAATGCGTGGTTACTTTAACCCTTTTCTTAACAGCTTCAAACGCATGTTTTTTAAGACGTAATTTCAATTGTCCTATTGGATTTGAGACATATATTCAAATCTTCCAATTAGGTAAATCTTCGGACCTTATATTAATAAATATTTCTTAGCCTGGGTAATCACTAGGCTATAAATTCTATGTTTACTTTAACTAGTTTGTAATAATTTAGAAGAGACTTTTTAATTTTGTAAGAAATTGAATTAGCAAATAAATAAAGTTCTCACATCTGTTTACATTTTACTCTCGTTTACTCCCTTCACATTTTCTTATTGCTTTAATTTGTTTGATAATTGTATATTTGAACAATTTCTTAGTAACCTCAAAAGAAGTGATGTTGTTGTTAAATTGGATGAGAAACAACCTAGAGATCTTTAGTTCAATCCCTACTTAAAGCAATTTTCCTTAGAGGCCACTGACCTGTTTACTTGCGGCCACGTTTTAATTGTTCCTCTCGGTTACTCATGGGGGACCCAGATGTTTATCACGTAAGTGGGTTTCCACGGTTATCAAGAAAAAATCATTAAAGCAAATATGTTAATTAAATAAACTAAGAAAATAATAAATGCATAATTAAGGCTATTCAAAAATAAACATATTTCAACCAGCCAAACATGATTTGACAAATAAGCATCGCATCCTATAATAGCTAAAATTGAGCCAATACAAAATAAAAAAAAAAAAAAAAAAAACCCTTTCTTTCATGTTCAGGAAAAAACGAATAAAAATAATATGTAATCAAAACAAAACAAAATAAAATATCAAATGAAATAGAGAGAAAGAATAAATGTAATTCATTAGAAATGATCAAAACATCTATGTCATGAACACAAACATATAAAATAAACCAAGGGTTTGTGACCAGATAACAACACACAACTATCAAATACAACTTCCACCGGATCAAATCCTAAATGTGAAGGGTCTCCTCTTTTCAATCTTGTCCAGGATTTTTTTACCATAAAGATTGCTTTGCATTGATGTTACATTGCTTAAAACTAGATTGAGCACACTTGTATGCAAACCCCTAACCAACGAACCAAATCCGTTAATTAAAAAATTAACCGAACAATAATATAATATAATTCGTAGAATCTTAACCGTTAACTAACCTTTGAAACCTTTAGTGCCGACTGTATAACAAAATTCCCATAGGGATCTACAAGAAGTGATGAAGGATTTGAGCTTCTAACCAGTTCAAGAACAATCATTGTTGATATATACGGTTGCGATTAGATCAAACATTTCTCCACGACATTACTTGCGTATTTGTTCTTGGAGAGAGATCCAAAACTTCCTTGCAATTGTCTCACAAGCAACTCTGTTAACCCTCGTGACTTCAGTTCCGCCATGTGTTGGAACACATAGTTGCTTCACATCATAAACACAAAAGTTTATTAGAGTGGTGTGAAAACAAAGACGATCTAAGGCGACACATTCGTAAATAAATTGTTCATAAATTATAAATTTTAAAGTTTTAAAGATGCAAACCCAAAAGGGTCTTCTGCTAGTTGAATGGCACTGGCTATGATGTTAGCAATAAGGCGATTCTAACTACACCATGAGATCGTTCAACACATGTTTGCATCACACAACAACCGCTTCTGCCTGTTGCAACTTCAAAGCAATTATCTGCTATTTGATCCAGAATAAGCTTCCAAATGAAATCAAGATGGTCAAAGTAACATATATATAATTAGATTTAGTTATTAATTATGTCATTAGATTCTAATATTCTGATTACCCTAGACACATGCACTATATATTTAGCTAATAACAATACAAAAACAAGTTATGAAATCAAAGAGATGATACCTGGTTGAAATCACTGTCAAAATGAGTCAAACAAAGCTGAAGAACACGATGACCGTTTGGATCATTAGCCAGTAGAACTACACCACGAAGTAAAGCCCAGATGACCCTCATAACCAGATTTGAGGATTTCAAATTCTCCAACAACTTTAGAATTGCCCTTGTCCTGTAAAATCAACAATGTCACCACAAACAATATATATGTTTATATAAACTAGTAAACTAGATTTAAACAAATAAGCATACCCATATGGATTCATACAAACATCAATGATCTCAAGAGATATTTCAGTCATCTCTCTAACTATGAATGCTTTTTGATCATCATTGCATACACAAATAAGCTTCTGAATTAAAGAATTTCCAAACTGATGCTTCATCAAATAAGCAATTGAACATCAACTCATATAAAACAATCCCAATCTTCTATTCAGTTGCGGTTACAAGCTTAGATTTTAAAACTTCACACCCACGTTCATCCTTAGCCAGAACAAAAATCAATCTCCTCAGTTTTTTCAAAGTCAAACGACTCAAAAACGGTTAATTAAGATTACAATCACTTGGCATTGTATAATTAGCGTAGTGATGAACAACTTCTTGAGGAATTGAAGCAAGGGTTTCTGATGAATGACTACCATTGCAGGGTTGTTGGTGTTGTACTGGAGAGGAAATCAGTTCCTTGATAAACAAGTAAGACTCGTAATCCAAGTGACACTCCGGGTCAAACCCAGGAGAATACGGCCCTTGATCATGATCATACGGAGTATCCATGGCAAGAGGCGACGCAGCACGAACGACTCCGGAATAAAGATGCTGATCACCATCTGTCTGCTGAAGGAACATCATGGGGATGGAATGATTGTTCTATGAAAGATTGAGAGATGATAAAGAATCCAAAAGAGTGTAATCGATGTCTATTGATGATGGTAGACTGATAATCTCCTGCGTATTGCTTAACAACAACTCTGGAGATAATGCCAGCATTGGTGGAGATGTGATTTGATATCTTTGATTAGCCATTGAAACTATAAAACCTGCAATAACATCAACATGAACATGCACTAGAGACTCACCGTTTTGTTGATCAAAGAATGAGAAAAAAAATATACATGAAAAAGACTTATATATAGACTAATCGAGATAAGATTAATGTTATGAAAAAATTAATATGATATTATTTGTGAGTGAATGAAATGTTTATTAACTTGACTTTACATTTACAAAAGAGATGAATATATATACACATACAAAGAATACTCTAGAAATAAACAATAAATATACTAGTCTTAATGAGCTACTTAATATCCCCCCTCAAATGAGACGGTGGCGGCCCGAGGCGAAGCATATCACGGAAGAATTCAAACCGAGACCGAGGTAAACTTTTAGTAAAAATGTCAGCCACCTGAAGCTTGGTAGGAACAAATTTAGTATGTAATTTCCCTACTGCAACAAGTTCTCAAACAAAGTGGTAATCAAGTTCAATGTGTTTAACACGCTTGTGAGAGACTGGATTTTGTGTAAGAAAAATTGCACTCTTATTATCACAAAGTAATGTGGGACGTGTGGCCGGCAAAACATGCAACTCAATAAGAAGATGAGTAATCCATATCATTTCAGCCACTGTGTTAGCCATGGCTCGGTACTCGGATTCACAACTTGAGCGTGAGACAGTAGGTTGTTTCTTGGCACTCCAAGAAACAAGATTCCCTCCCAAAAAGATAGAATAACCATAAGTGGAACGTCGTGTTTCCAGACGAAAAGCCCAGTGAGCATCAGAGAACCCGAGTAAAGATGTTTTAACTGGTCTTGAAAAAGATAGTCCATAGTCAACTGTACCAGCAGCATAGCGAAGAATACTTTTAACTGCTTGATAATGATCAACTGTTGGAGTTTGCAAAAACTGACTCACTTGATTAATCGGGTCTAGTAATGGTTAAGTATTGTAACACACCTATGATGGAACGATAGTGTGTGACATTGGGGTAGGATTCCCCATGAGAAGAAAAGATAACATTTGTGGCTAATGGGGTAGGAGTTGGTTTAGCAGTAGTCATATTGGCCCTTTCTAAAATCTCGTTTGCATACTTCGATTGGTTCAGAAAAAGACCATCCTTGGTGTATGAAACTTCTAACCCAATAAAGTAGTTAAACTTCCCGAGATCCTTAATAGTGAATTCCTGATTGAGTCTTTTGACGAAGGATCTGAGAATAACATCTTGATTTCCCGTTAAAATTAAGTCATCAACATAAACCAAAAGATACATTATAGAGGCATCATGTTTAAAAATAAATAGAGATGTGTCAGCCTTACTACATGTCACACCCCGAGCTGGCGGGGTAGGATCGGGTTTCCCCGACGGGCGGAAGGTTCCCGGGGCGCGATATCGTGAGTGAAAATCGAAGTGATAAGATTGTTTATATTGCACATGAATAAATGACTATCTTGTATTTACACAAGATATACAAAATAATTTGTATAATGATGTCTTCAAAAGTATGCAGGTCCAAAATACTAGTCTTCTGTATGAAGTCCTAGTCCAAAAGAAATGACTTCTTAATTAACCATTTCGTCACCTGAGAAGTCATGCAAAATAAAGGTCAACACATGGTTGGTGAGTTCATATAGTTTTAGTAATTGAAAATGATTTGAAACCTCCTTTGGTAAAGACCCTAACCTCATTAACACCACATGTAATATCCACATCGGTATGCTTATATATAGGGCATATGTAAGGGACAAGCCCTAGCCAACATCCCACCACATACTAATATGCATATGACACTGCTGTTAATGATAATTAAGCATTTTTACCCTTAACACAATCCCATAAGTTCTTCTGTTGGTTGTCCCTGTCATTACAATCATTTGAAATCCATGTTGATTTCACAAGTTCATCACACATTATGATCAACTACAGTAATTGTATAAACAGTTATAAATGCTTAATTAAATAAATAAATAAACATTTAATAAAATCTAAGTCCTATTGATTGGGGCCTTTGGTCATACTCGAGTAGACTAGTCTGTCAATCAAGGTACTTAGTAGTTAGGGAATCTGTAAATATCCTCAAACATACGACCTACAAGTCAAACGGTCTAGCTAGGACTTCTTGAAAAGTAGGATTTCATGTTTCGTCTGTTTTAGCGTATGTTATCTCTGATATTTCCCAGGCTTTCCCTTGAAAATGATTTATTGATTCGTCTGATTTTGTTACAAGATGTACTTGATTCGTTGATCATAGAATACTAGATTCATTGATCAATTGTACACTTGATTCATTGTTCAACAAACACTTGATTTGTAGAACATTGAATATTGTCTTTGAAAAGATTGTTTCATTTGATACGTTTGAAATCCCACACTTGTTTCGTCAAAATGTTTCGTATGATTCGTTGAACTCACCCACTTGATTTGTCAAAAATGTTCCGTTTGACTCTTTGAAAACACCCATTTGATTCGTCAAAATGTTTCGTCTGATTCCTTGAACTCACACACTTGTTTTGTCAAAATGTCTAGTTTGATTCGTTTGAAATGTTTTGATTTGTTGAATGTTTAGTTTAACTTGATTACTCACTTAATTTATAAGTAAATTAGTTAGTAAACCTGCATAAAATCTTCCTAGACATGGTCTAGGTTAACATTTATATATATGTAAAACATACAAATTTAAAAGCATCTAAGTAAACAATTAAAATAAAACAGTTCACGCATGCTTCTCAGCCCCGCGTTTTAAAACAAAATGTTAGAAAAAGGGGCAATGAACTCGCCTGTTTTGATGTCTAAGGTACTATCACCGAATACGCGCACTTGTTTGCAAGCTAAGTATCTTCAGTTCCTGAGTTGTTTTAATAGAATTCGAATACAATAAGTACGCGTTGTAGTCGTTGTGCCTAAGGTTTGGGTATTGATGTGTGTGCAACTAAGTGTCTTAGTACTAAGTGTATCTAAGGTTCTAATATATCTTAATTACCCTTCTTATGATCCCAATTCCCATGATTAGTTATAGTAACTTACTTTTATATTTTAGAAAATTTCGGCAGATTTTCCTTTGTATCTTATTCAATTCCAGAAAATTCATGTTGTCTATTTATAAACAATTTCCCAAACAATTCAATTCAAAACATTTAACACTTTATATTTTCATTGTTACATTAAGAAAATCATTTCATTTAGTTCAAGAACATGATAATAACATTTATATAAATTAAAGAAATTCTGTTCACAAGTTAGGTTTAGGTTAATCATATTCAATTAACCATAACCTATCACTAGATCAATGTTTCCCATAGTCCTTTGTTCGTCCGTGTATATAACTTAGCTTAGAATGTTTCAATTGAACAATCTAATTTAATCACATATTTTCATATGAGATTTCTAAGTGTTAGAGGTAAATACTGAGATTTAATACTAACACCTTATGAAATGTTATCCACTAATGCGTGTTCCTTAGTTTGTTATAAGCTTTGAGCACTTATATATTCATTTCCTTGTTCTTACAACTAAGTTCAATAGTCCTAGGTACTGAATTTCCTTGATTTGCCAGCACTTTTGGGTTTTGAATCACCTTAGGCAGCGAACCTATTAGATTATGGGTATAGGTTCGGCGAACCTTTAGGGTTAGGCGAACCTTCTGGATAGTAAGGGTAGGTTCGGCGAACCTTTAAGCATTAGATTCGGCGAACCTTAACTGATTAGGTTCGGCGAACCTATAAGGGTTAGGTTCGTTGCTATTAGGTTCATGATTGAGGGTTCGTCTCAATTAGGTTCGTTCACTAAAGGTTCGGCTCTAGGGTTCGTATAATGAGTAAAGGTTCGGCAATATTCCTAGGTTCGGCCATACGTAGGTTCGTTGGTCAAAGTTAACAGGTTCGGCTAGCAGAGCAGCCACAGGTTCGTTGCAAGTCTCTAACAGGTTCGTTGCAGGTATTCAGGTCCGTGACAGGTTCGGCCCCCAATAAAAGGTTCGGCGACCTGTGAAAAGGTTCGCCTGATCGTATTTGGTTCGCGAACCTGCACTTTCTTCTTCCTTTTTCGATCCAGATCTGTTACAAATCAATTCCTACAACTTCCTAGCCGTTCATAAGTGTTTATCTATGTGTTTCTAAGTGTCCAATGTGATTAAAACTACAAAAATACAAATGAGTTCGTGATATCCACTAAAACCGAAATAAACTTGTGATTTACCTCAAATTTTATGGATGGATGCTCGGACAACTTGTACTTCCTTGTTCTACGTTGCGTGGTGGTCGTTTTGACACCAACTAGGCTTGAATCCAACAAGAAAACACCAAGTAATCTTAGAGAGAAGTTTGAGTATTCTAGAGAGAGAGTGACGAGGTTAGAGAGAGAGAAAGAGGTTGGTAAATGAAGTTATGGCCATTAATGCCATAATAAAAGCTTTCCACACTCGGGTTCGTTCGGTTTTGCTCGGTTTCGTGTAGAAGCATCGGTTTCTCGTCGTTTTCGTATCGAAACGACTCGGATTTATAAAAATAGAATTTATTTAATCATTCTAAGTTGTGATTCCTAATAAATTAACTAATATCTTCTATTTATTTAAATTTTAAACATTAATTAATATTTAAATCAAAACGTACAGCCGTCGCGCGTATTCGTTCGAATCGTCACTCGTACGAACACGACGATAACTATACTTTTCAATCTTGTTTTCTAATTGTATAATATCATTCAGAACGTTAAACTTTCAGATTTATTCGTAGAGATCGTCACCTATACGAATAATCCGTCGGTTTAGCATTCACGTAGCGACATCCGTGTTGTTTTGTTTTGTAAGCCTCACATACGTTTATACGTAATAAATCCTAAACAAATAATCACGTGATAGTTCTGTATTGTCAAATATTTATCTGACTCAAGAACCATTGTTCTGAACTGTGTTTTCTGTTAAATGTTTCTGAATTTGTTCTATGACACACAAAATGATAATGATAAATGGTATGAATGTGAAACTTACTGAAATATATAAGATTCGTACCTGTTTACTGTTCATATGTTGTAGAGATCACTGTTCCGGTGGCGGTTCCGGCACTGATGTTACACTACATGTAAACCCATTAGCACACAAAAACATACTCAAACGATGGAACCACGCCCGTAGGGATTGTTTTAAACCATATAAGGCCTTGTTGAGTTTACAAACATGATGAGGAAGCTGAGGATGAGAGAAACCAGGGGGCTGCTCCATATAAGTAGTTTCTTGCAAATTCTCATGTAAAAAGGCATTATTGACATCAAGTTGGTGCAAGGTCCATCAATTAAGCATAGACAAAGATAAAATAATACGGACAGTGGTAGCCTTGACAACGGGACTAAATGTATGAGAGTAGTCAAGACCGGGAGTTTGGCTAAATCCTTGAGCCACAAGACGAGCCTTTTGTCTCTCAATTGATCAATCCGAATGAAACTTGGTGCGAAACACCCATTTCGAGCCAACAACCGGACGATTGGTTGGACGAGGAACAAGAGTCTAAGTGTTGTTAAGGTTGAGAGCATGAAGTTCTTGTTGCATAGCATTTACCCATATAGGGTCCTTGATGGCGGTTTTAACAGTTTTGGGATCAGTATGAGCGACAAGAGCATGATGAAGGGGAGTGTTTATGGAGAGGTCAGCACGATGGCGAGGTTTAAAGATACCGGATTTAGCACGAGTGATCATGGGATGGGTGGTAATAGGGGGTGGCGGAGGAGGTGGAATGGGGTTGGATGGTGGTGTAGTTGGCTGGCAAGGCGGCGGAGGAGTGGGGACGGGGCTGGATGGTGTTGTAGTTGGCTGGCTAGGCGGCGGAAGTGATGGTTGAGAGTTGAGTAAGGTTGGTTGAGGGGTAAGTTGGGTGGAGAATGTTTGGCTAGATGGCAGAGAGGGTGTAGGACTTTGGGGTGAGGCGGCATGTAGAGGAGTTTGGTCCAAGAGAGGGTTTTGTATAGTTGGAGGGGGTAGAGGATCAGTACATAAAGTACAAGGTGTTGGGTGGAGGGTAGGTTGAGGTGTAGAGGTAAGAAGATCAGTGGGGTCTAAAAAACTTGATAGTTGTAATTGAGATATGGGTGTGATTGTGGGATTGGAAGCAAACGGAAAACAAGCTTCATCAAATTTTGCATGACGGGTAATGTAAATACGAGAAGTGAGGGATCAAGACAACGATAGCCTTTATAGATAGGACTATAGCCAATGAACACACAAGGGAGACTACGGGGGGAAAGTTTATTTTCCGAGTAGTCACGAAGGTATGGAAATACCCGACAACCAAACGCCTTAGAGATATCATAAAAAGGTTTATGAGAAAAAGGGAGTTCAAAAGGGGATTTATTGTTAAGAATTGGAGAAGGTAATCGATTAATAATATATACGGCTGATGAAAAAGCATCAACCCAAAAGGTGGTTGGGAGATGTGCCGTAAAAAGCATGGTCAAACCGGTTTCAACAATGTGACGATGTTTGCGTTCCGCATGACCATTTTGTTGGGGAGTGTACGGACACGACACACGATGCAACGTGCCATTTTCATGAAACAATGAGCGAACATTGTGATTAATAAATTCCGTGCCACCGTCACTTTGAAAAACTTTGATTTTTCTTGAAAATTATGTTTGAACAAATTTTACAAACACTTGCAAAGTAGGATAAAAGTCAGATTTTAATTTTAATGGGTACAACCAACAGAAACGAGAGTAGTCATCAAGAAAGACGACATAATATCGATAGTTATCACCGGATGTAACCGGGGATGGACCCCATAGATCGCAATGAACTAAATCCAAAGGGTTTGAAGCACGTTTAATATTATGATCAAAAGGTAAACGTTTACTTTTTACAAGTTCACATGAAGAACAAACAACTGGTTTTGGAAGTAAAGAACTTGTAGATAAACAACCCAAACTTTTTAATGTTTTAATAAGAGAAAAATTGACATGGCCTAAGCGAGTGTGCCAAACTTCAAAGGAAGCTTTAGGGCACTTATTTTCAGCAACAAACTTGATGAGCAGGTTGCAAAAGATAGAGTCCATTCCCACAACGGCCTTGAGCCAACACTTGCTTGGTGTGTCGATCCTGAACAAAAAAGGAAGGATATGAAATTAAAACATCCACACAATTATCACGAGTCAAGCGACTGATAGATAACAATTTTTTTGTGAGATTAGGTACCACAAGGATATCATTTAAACGTATATTATTGTGAAGAAAAGATGAACCTTTTTGAAGAACAGGGAGAGTTTGCCCGTTACCGAAGGTAACAGTTTCATTACCTTGAGGAGTAGCTGGACTGGAAACAATTGTGGGATCTTGAGTCATGTGAGCAGTGGCCCTAGAATCAATATACCAGTCGGGTATATGTGGGGATATATTACACTACGAAAGGAAGGCAGAAGCAAGGATTTCATCGGTGGCAGGTGGGGTTTACGAGGCAAATGAAGACAACCTTGGGCACCGGTTTGCATAGTGGCCATTATTACGACACAACTGGCAATGGGGGGAGCGGCGACCGCGAGAGGAACCACGACCAGCATAAGGTGTGGAGGATGTAGACAATCGGCTACCACGTCCACGACCGCGACCAGAAGAGTGCGAATTGGAGCTGGCTTGAGCAGAAAATGCAACAGTGGGTTGGGTGGTGCCATGAAGAGATTTCTTGAACAACTCATGGCTTTCGGCCATGGAGAGATGATCAGCAAAGTTAGGAGCTGGCCTAGAGGCTTTAACAGAAGTGGAGAAAGTCTCAAACTCAGTACCGAGACCACGCAGAAACCAGTGAAGACGATCGGCTTCATCGATGATATGGCCAACAGAAGATAGTTGATCAAAAAGAATCTTGAACCGGCGACCATAAACTGCAATAGAGTCAGAACCTTTCTCGATCATGCGAAGTTGGTCTTTGAGATTGTGAATCCGCTCAATGGAGGTATTGCCATAAGCGGATTCGAGTGCAAGCCAGATATGGCGAGCCGTAGAAAGGCCGACAATTACCGAAACTGCTTTTTCAGTAAGGGAAGCATGAATAAGGATGGTGGTTCGCTGATCAGCGAGAAGCCACGATGAGTATGCGGGATTAGGAACAACCTTAGAGTCAGTCAAGATAGTAAAAGATGGTGCTGAAGAAGTCCCATCGACATGTGGAAAAAGCGAGTGATAAGTTAAGACGGGAATGATTTGGTTGCGCCATAGAAGGTAATTTGAAGAAGACAATTTGATGGTTAACATGTGAATGGGATTGTTCATGAGGAAATCGGTGGTATGGGAGGAAGTTGCTGCCATTGATGTGGGACAGAGGAGATGAGATGGAGTGGAAGATTAAAAAGAAGGAGAAGATAGATGAGCAGTGGGAAGGGGAAAGGAAGGGTTGGGAGTAACTAAGGCTCTGATACCATGAGTGAATGAAATGTTTATTAACTTGACTTTACATTTACAAAAGAGATGAATATATATACACATACAAAGAATACTCTAGAAATAAACAATAATATACTAATCTTAATGAGCTACTTAATAATTTGAAAGAGTGATATATGATAAGCATGCATTTTATTGAAAGTTTTTATAATATTGAAGGTGAAGTCTAACCTAGATGCTCTCCTTGCATCTCTCGATATTTAATTATAACAAACATTCAGATTTTTTTACATGCATTATATCTATAAGATAAGCTACGTACGTATCTATCTTATCTATTATATCTATCTATATAATATCTATATACTATCTATTTTAGAAATCAATAATATAAAATATAATTTATATAATTATTAAAGTTAAACGACTCAATTTAAAAATAACATTAAACATAACAGACTGTAATCCCTAAGGTTTCAGCCTCGAATATGAATTATAATTGTATATGAGGTACGCTTGTAGCGTTTCTTTTTAAATATGTAATTATAAACACACACACACACATATATAATTAGACATAATATCCAACTTTATTAGGATTTAAAATGTATACGTACATATAGGTGAATGTATATACATGCATAAAAATATTAATAATAATACTTATAATATTAGTCTATTTAAAACAGTACAAGATTCATTTGAATATAAAATTTTATAATTTATATCAAAGCTTTATAAAGTAATGAACCACAAATATTTGATACTATTTCATTTTATAAGAAGTTAAAAATAAAATAACAAGATTTGAATAGTCAAGGGTCATAGTTGTAAATTATTAAAAGTTTTAGTATGTTAGGACTTTAAAACAGAAATGTAAAAGCATAGAAATTTGAAGTACCAATCTTGTTATTAATGTAAGTGGGCCCTACATTAATTAAAAAAAAAGGTTTGTGGTTGTTTACCTTAGTTTTATATGTTTAATGGTTTTTGTTGTGAAATTGCTTGTTAAACCGAATTTCTTAGTCATATGGGGAGGTGAAGTTAAGGGAATGGGCATGTGAAGTGTGTAATGTTATGTCTGGCCAACATAAGATTATATTCTTGACATGAATATGACACTACAAATAAAATGTCATTTAATGGCATACAAAAAGTGCCTTAAAAGACCAAAAATGTGCCACTAGAAACCCGTTGAAGATTGTGTGGCACACGAAAAAAGTGCCACTAGAAGTGGTGACGCTAAACCCTTTTAGTGGCACTTTTTTAATGTGTTGCACAAAGTTTTAGACTTTTAGTGGCACTTTCTTTCTGCCACCAAATAAAAGGATACTTTTGTAGCAAAATTTTTATGCCACTAAAAATTAATCTTAGTCACATATTCATGTTAGTTTTAGTGGCACTTTTATTTTGCCATTATATAAAAATACCTTTAGATGTTCAAATTTTGTGCCGGTAAAACCACATATAGTTAGTTGTATAACACATTGCCACAAATACACATTATTTTACAATATAATATAAAATAAAAGTTGAACAACATTGTAAATAATAACATTAAAAATTTGATCCGAAACATAATACAAAAAAATCCAAAGCAATATAATAGGCAACATCTTTCGGTTTTCAAATGTTTACACGTCACACGTAATTTAATCACTGACGAACATTTCACTGTCATATGACTTAGCTCGAAAACTTCTCATGATATTAGTCCTGCCATCATCAATCATATAAAGAGTCATTAGTAATTTACGCATAGCAAAAGCTCTTGCTGTATATATAAACACACACATACATATATACAATAGTAAATCCAACATGATGCAGCAGTGGTGACTCATTTCCATTTCGCTACATATAACACCCTATTTTTAAAAAGTAATTTTGAAAAGTGTGAATTTATAGTCCCAGATATTTTTAAAAAATTCAGCATGCCTCGTCCTATAAACGTAATTTCCTTACAAATGTAAATCTACGATAATTCATTTTATATAAATAACCGAGAAACTTTTGTTATCTAAAGATGGTAGGAACAAAAAAAACTATATCTAATATTAAAAAAACAGCAAAAATATGATCAAACACACCATTTTAGAAGAGAATAAACTACTAAAAGAGTTAAGTTGCACTCACCACAAAATATTGTGAGCATACGAGGCAATCATGTGGTTATACTTTCTTTAGCCGTCCAAACTGCATATTCCATTTGTGTGTTTGCAGTTCTCTTTTTTTTTTGTTTGACATGTTCGAGAGTAGTCCTGACTATGATGCAATATAATTCTAATCAAACTTGGGATAGGTGGAGTGCATAATAATGGAAGAATAACCATCTTAGCTTTTAGGAATGCATGTTAAAGCAACAGAGACCATTAAAATGGAAGTTTTTTAAAAAGAATATTTTTATTTTTTTACAATGACAAATGTAGGTTGAAGCATAAGTGAATAACACCTTCATAATTACCTTACATATGAAAATGAGAATACTCCAATCCAATCATCAATAGATGGGTTTGTGCAATGTTAAATTCAATCATTCAAAAGTTTGATCCTGGAGTAAGATATTTGGTAATTGATATTAATAATCACGCACAATATGCTTAACATAAATAGAAAGATGGGAAAACTATATTAAAATCAAAAATCAAAAGGGGACAACACTTTTAATTTAGACTATAACTTATATATGAAATTGAGGATATAACAACTTAATCTTTATTGTTATCTTTTGTCCAAGAACAATATACAAACCTCACAAACTTAGCAGCAACTCAACCTTATAACTTCAATATCATGTTTTCCTTCACTACTAGAAAACGTCAATTTTTCCGACAAAAATTTACTACGCAATTTTTTTTTCACAAATTGCTACCCAATTGCGACAAAATACCGACGAAGTATGTGAAAGTAAACAAAGCCTAAGTTTTGTCACAATTGCGTCAGAAATTGCTACAAATTTCCGACGAAAAAAATCAATTTAATTCAAAAAATTTTCGTCCCAAATATGTCGCAATTTGCTACGAATTTCCGAAACAAATAAATTTAATTTAATTATTAAAATATTTTGTCGGAAATATGTAGCAAGTTGCTACGAATTTTCGACAAAAAAAATAATTTAATTAACTATATATTTTGTCACCCTTGCGTCACAAATTGCTACAAAATTCCAACGAAAAAAAAATCAATTTAATTAAAAAAATTTCGTCGCAAATGTGTCGCAATTTGCTACGAATTTCCAACACAAATAAATTTAATTTAATTAATAAAATATTTTGTCGGAAAAGTGTAATAAGTTGCTACGAATTTCCGACAAAAAAATTAATTTAATTAATTATATATTGTGTCGCAATTGCGTCACAAATTGTTACAAATTTCCGACAAAAAAAATTAATTTAATTAAAACAATATTTCATTGCAAATTTGTCGCAATTTGCTACGAATTTCAAACAGAAATAAATTAAATTTAATTAATAAAATATTTTTTCGTAAATGTGTACAAGTTGCTACGAATTTCTGACGAAAAAAATTTAATTTAATTAGTTATATATTTAAAAAAATATTTCGTCCAAATGTGTGTGGCAACTTGCTACAAATTTTCTACACAAAAAAAAAAACCGATTTGATTTTATAGAATATTTCGTTGTAATTGTATCACAACTTGCTACAAATGTCCGACACAAAAATATTTAACTTAATTAGTAGCATCACCAATTAGGTTTCATATTACAGATAACTTCCTGATTTCAACTATGTTTTTTAATGCCCGTTTCCATCGCCATGTCCACGAAAACTAGAGGAAGAAGTGTTTGATTTACAACCTTTTGTAAACATACACACACACACATACATACATACCATACATACATACAAAGATACCATACATACATACATACAAGGATACCGTACATACATACATACCATACATACATACATATATACAAAGATAGCATTCAAACATACATACATACAAGGATACCATACATACATACATACATACATATATGCATGCATGCATATATAACATTGTGTGTTTTGATGATAATCAGTTATGGTGCTAGTGATGGCTATCATTCTCAGCAAGGAATCACTAGGGACGCACAGGAATCACTAGTGATGGCTATCCTCTAACTAACTAGTGACCCTTTTTCTTATAAATTGGTTGATTTGAGTTGTGCTTTTTTCTCAAACAGATCATGTTGAACTTTTGCTAAAAAAGGAACTCGTTAAAACTTGAAAGTGGCTCAAACTTTTATTTTTCTCAAATGGGTAATGCTAACACACTATTTATTAATCAATGATTTAAGAATTGACAAAAAAATTTGCCACGTACCCAACCTGTTTCGACCGGTATAAATATTGGCTTGTTTTAACCAAAACATGTTTTATCAAGAAAATCTAATGACGTTCTTTCACAACGGGTGGTGAGGGGAGTTGTTGAAAGTCTTAAAATCATTACTCGTCAGGCGAGTTTAAGGGTGGCTGAGTATGCTTTTTATTATGCTAAAACCCATGGAAGGGAGAGAGTATCTGCAGAGTATGATTTTAATCATAACCGAACGACCGTAAATGATATTTAAGTTGAAATTGGTCTTAACAATTAAAACAAAACAAATTGATGAAACACACAGATTCGCGACCAAATTCTGAAACTAAAGAATACTACAACGCAATCTGAAACTCTCTCAAGCCTTGGACCGAGCTCAAGAAGTCGCCTGAAATGTTCTATACTCGAACCTACTTAATTCGAAGTTGTTTCAGGTAAGCAATCATGCTATTCTACTCGGTTTTGATTGTAAAATAAAAGCCCTAACGTATTTAGAACTCACGTAATCACAATTAATCGAATTTGGATCAAATTCAATTAGGGTTCTTAATATGAATTTGGGGTGAACTCATGTACATATTATAAATTTTTAAGTCCATTTCTTTCCCAGCAAACCATCCTAGATCAAGTGGTAAGGTGCCGTTATTTGTCTCTGGTTGCCCGGGATCGATGCCCGGCCTGGGCGGTTTTCCGGCCATTTTTCGTTTTGTTTGATTTTTCTACTATTAAGCAATATTTTTAATCTAAAAAATTCTGAAAAAAATTCCATAAAATCAAAAACATTATTTAAATATTTTGTAAAAATTTTTATAATTTTTCAGAGTATGAATTATTTCTTTAACTAATTAAATTGTATTTAAATAGTTTTAATATATTAAGAAAATACTAAACTAATTATAAAAATTATGAAAAATTTCAAGAAATTTTAAAAATAGCTTTATAAACATTTTGGGAGCTTTATAAATTTCTAAAAATATAAAATCTACAAAATTTATTATTTAAAGGGTTTAAATAAATCATTAGATGAAAAGAAAGTTTATAAAGGTTAATAAAATATTACAAACCTTATTTCATATATTCTCATACTGTATTATGACAATCTAAACATTTTTATTTGAGTAAAATAATTACTTAAATAAAACTCAAAGATATTAGGTTATTATAAAGTAAAATAATTATTCATAAAGTTTAACATAACATTGTATTCAATTTGAATTAAATGAATATTATTACATTATTATTCAAAGATTTAACGCCAAATAAAATTTATATGTAATTCAAGAAATTGAATTATAAATTTTACAGTAATGTTTTATTAGAAATAAAATATTACTAAAATCATATTCAAATCAAACATTTTAAGACATTTTCTTTCTTATTTAACATTATAAAATGGGGTTTAGGATTTGAGTATTGAAAAAACATTATGTCTTGTTGGAAGACCCATTAATAAAAACATAGATTTTTTTTAGGATTTTGTTAAACTTTAGAACTTATACAAATTCATATCACAACATAGGATAAGTTGTGACTTCACAACTCTTGTCTATATTCAAGAACATACTTTGGACAAGCTTTGACAAGTGAGTTTCTTATACTCCCTCTTTACATTTTTATAATTTTAGGATGTTACACATGTCTTCTCAAACATGTTACTCTTGAGTCATAAACAAATACAAGGATGCAATACTTTAGTTTAAGATAATTAGATTTGAATGCTATGTGTTGCCTACTTGTTTGTATATCTATGTGTTATTACTATTGGGATAATCATATACAATACATTAGTTCAAGTAGCCTTTGATTAACATGACTTATGTCAATGTTTATATTGAAGGTGAAATTGCCAAAAACATTTAGTATTACTTGTAGCATGTCTTTAGTGTCTTTGTGTCATTATGTTAGCAAAGGTGAAATTGCCACAAATCATATCATCAAACATTGTGGAATACATATATATTTAGATCAATTCTTATTAGACTATTGTTGCATATTATTTATTTTATATATCTATATGTCAATTGTATGAGATTCTCACCAACTATGCAAATAGTTGAACAAATCTTATTTTACATGTGTAACAGGTTAGATTGCTTGGATGAAGACACATTTAGGATACTTGGACCTAGATAATAATTATTAAACAATGTTAATTATTTTGGGTTTTGTTATGTAATGTCAAATGGAATGTTATGTTTTAGTTGAACGTATGATGAATGTTATGTATGATTTAATGAGATGTTAAAATATTGAAACTTACATAGTACTACCATGAGTTATGAACAATCACAATCGCGTCCCAACGTATTCCGCCGGCGGTCGGGATGTGTCAGATTGGTATCAGAGCCATGGTTATAGGGAATTAGGTTATTAGAAATGGTGACCTAGTCTATAACTAAGCTAACCCCAAATATGAGTTATCTCATATGATATATTCTATGCTTATGTGATACTCTTTTGTGTTACTTGATTTTTGTATGTGAAATACTATGTGTTATATGTATATTGTTACCATAGTGGAATGACTTAGTTTATAATGTATCATACACTTGAACTTAGATTAAGCCTGTCTTAGCATAATTAAACTTTATATTAAGGATACTTTACTCTAAGTTTATCTTAGACATTGCTTTAAGAACTTCTCATCTTATCTTCACGAACACGTGACAACTCGTTAGATGATACGAATTCAACTTATTAGACTAGAATACCTAACTAAATCGTTATGGTAATTCAATACATATATGTGTTATATGTATTTAAATTGTTTTTATAATTCCGTTAGAATTTAGTTTGTAAGTGGACATGTAGAAACTGGAAGAGTGAAATACCGGTAGTTAGGATTCCTGTCTAGGAAAGCTATTCGTATAAATCTCCGATGTACGGTGAGACCAGTTTAGCTTTCCTGGGGACTTCTGACGAGAGTATTTTCACTTATAGGCCAAAGCATGTCATACCAAACACTTTACAAACTATATAATTCTAATATGTCAAAGGTGTTCAATTTTGAATACGATTCCTTATTGTTTTAAACAAGTCCAAATGCTTTATTATATGAGATTTTTATTTCCATGACATTATATCTAAGAATAGTAATAATATTTTATTACTATATCTAAGGTAAAAATGATGCCACAAACTTTATGGATGCTATAGTTCTTCAAATTTTAAATCATATCCGAATCTTAACACATTCATATTTTGCTATCTAATCAAAATGGTTAAACAATTCTCAGCACTCCGACTTTATAGGCTTTATGTCTATTATATTATATCTATAAAATTTTTAAGTGATATTATATTATAAAATGTAATTTTGTAATAAATACATATATATATATATATATATATATCCTTTCCGTTTGTTTTAAAATTCTGTTAGAGTTAGGTTTGTTAAGGTGTCATGTATTAACTAGAAGGGTGAATATTGGTAGTTGAGCCTCCTGTCTAGGAAAACGATTCATAATCCTCGACGGGGGACCAGTCTAGCTTTCCTGGGGATTCTTAACAAGAGTATTTTACCTATAGGCCAAAGCATGATTACATCTTACAACCAAATTCTAACAAGCCAAATGTATCCAATTAGGATATCATTCCTTGTGATTTTATTCAAATTCAAAAGATTTTAATCATTTACATTCAAAATATCATATCCTTGTCATCATACTAAAGGTTGGTGATGGTGATTCATCACTATAACTTAAAAGATATGATTTCATTCTCCTTTGTTTGACAACACTTATGATTCAAGAAGCCAATATTATCATACTTAAGATTTGTGATGGTGATACATCACAATATCTAAAAGGTTATGGTGTTATCATTTTTGTTTGATATTACATATTCTTCAGTAAGTCAACAATATCATACTTGAGACTTGTGATGGTGATACATCACAACACCTCAAAGGTTATGGTATTAATTCTCTTTGTTTGTTAATATGTATAATTCAAGAAAACAGTAATATCATACTTGAAATTTGTGATGGTGATACAATACTATATCTCAAAAGTTATGGTATTACAATTCTTTGTTGATTTATGTATGAGTCAAAATTCAATAAATCTGTTGTATACCAAAAGATTAGCAAAGTTGATTCATCACTACATCTATTTAGGTTATATAATTTGCTTTACAATCTTTATATTCATGATCAAACATTCAAAGATATAGTAGTAAACTTTGAATGGAAAACATTGAGACTTATTCAAATTTCGATTTAAAATTCAAAATATATAGATCAACATCAAATCAATTATTCAGCTGCTAGTGTGTACTTAAAGTTTAGGTTAATATTGGTAGGGGATTGGTTTGCTTTTAAAGTACTACTGGTGTGATGGGTTGGCTGCGCTATACCCTATATATAAGCACCAGCAGTACATTGGGAGTAGAATCAAAAGCTTGACCAAGTAGGTTATAATTTCAATAAAGTGTTTAGTCAAATCAAATATTACTTATATACCAGAGTTTGAGGTATATTTTTATACACAAACTCAAATTCAAGGTTCATGATATTGTAACTATGATTAGTGATTTGTCACTATATATAAAAAGTTATAATGTCACATAATTTAATCATGAATCCTATATTACAAATCCGTGATTCATTAGGATATCATACTTCAGATTTAGTGATAAATAATATCACATTTGAATACTAAAATATCACACAACTTATGTATTTCATACAATCCAATATTACTCATAATTGAACTCTGCCTATTCAAACAAAATCCTTCCAATCAAACAAGATGATACGTCATCAAAACTCATACAACTTCCCTCTCACATTCAATCATTTGCCTATCAAACAATGCTAGTGATGCAGCAATTTCACCCAAAACTGTAGGATGCCGCAAGTGCAATTGATTCAAAACACTTTCCTGTTCATTACTGTTTCAAATGCATCTCATGTGACCCCCACATGTTGCAAATGTGGTGAATTAGGTTATTTCGTTTGCACTTGGCCACATTAGGGCAACAAGAATATTGTGATTGTTAATTTCATGATAAAGCTCAATTTGAGAAACTAGTACACTTGTGTTCAATCTTCACACAAAATCAAGACCTAACAAACAACAACATAATGAACCATATGTTGCTTTTACCAATTTAAAAGTTAACGGCTATACTTTTACCATCAATAACAAAGAAAAATCAGACTGATTCAGTAAGTCGTAGTAGTTACACATTAAAACGAACATGACTTCTAGTTGATTTTTTTTGAAACAACTGGGAAAGTTGAATCATCTATACCTCTAAAGAACTTGCAAAATATTTGATCATAATCCATGAATTTTCAATAATCAAAATTTGTTATCACTCGTCTTATTTTGAAAAAAAAAACTATCAAGTATTGATAATGTGATGGGTTGGTTGTTGGTTTCGTCCTACATATAACTTATATATAAACATTGTCAATATGATAGTAGAATATTTAAGCAAGAAAACTATTAGAAAATAAGTAAAATTAAATTTAAATTAACAACAAAGGTTTCTCAACAAGTCATAATTTAAGAGAAAATCATGTTCAAGAACATATAATAATAAAATTAAAGCAGATGATAGTCGATTATTCATGTTCTTAATAAACTTATCATAATTAAACAAATTGCATTCAAGTGAAACACTGGTCTCATGGGAAATAATCACAACATTGATTCTAAACATATACAAATTCCTAGATTCTCACTTTTAGAAGTCCGTCAAATTCATACTTTGTTAAAACATTATTACAAAAACAAACATAAATAAAATCAAGATCATTCTCAACATTTTGGAAAGCATATTTAGCATTGTAGTAGTGCAAATTTGAAATCAATAAATTCATTTTTATAAATCTCTATGTCTGTCTTATTGTAAGTGTATATAGGTGGTTCAATGCATTTCGAAGATAACAATACGAAGATTACGTATAATAAAACTCTATAAGCTTTTCTATCGAAGTATACATTGGTGATTCAATACACTTCAAAGAAAACATTATACAAATTACAAAACTATATCTTCCTACTAGGGTATATATTGGTGACTCAATGCATTTCGTAGAGAAACTCATGGAAATTGTATAAGGTGAAGGAAAACCAAGAATTTCTACAAATTTTTTTACAAAGTGTACATTAGTGATTCAATGTGCATTGTGAGGAAATGCGTAGGAATCCAAACGAACAACTCAAACTCAAGTTATGTTAAAGTTTAATTAATCAAGGTGGTTTGAAAGCAAAATATAAACAAATAAATAAAAATAAAATAAAATAAATAATTATTTCAAAAATAGTTTTCCCCTAAATTTCGGAACGAAATTCCTAAAGTAGGGGAGATTGTGACATTTAGTGTTTTATGTAATAAAAAATGTGTCATAACTCAAATGAATGAAAGCTAGGGGACATTTTTTTTTGTCAAAATCTACACATATGTATAATTATAGACGTAAGTAATCATTAGGGTTTTCCTATGCAATTATAAAAGTAGTTAGGACCCAATTGTAATATTCTAAATTTTTTAAGTAAACAAATTTAAATATTAATAAACCCAAAATATTTACAATTTTATGAAAGCTAATATATATATGTATGAGTGTGTGTGTGTGTATGCGCATAGAATTTTAGAGATTTTAACTTTAAACGATAAGATTTCTACATGTATATACATATAAATATGTTCTTATGTGTGTGTGTGTATAAAAGTAGGACAAAAGATACAAATATCTTGTAATATATATGTGTGTGTGTGTGTGTTTAACATTAATAAAATTTGATTATTATAACAATTGATTAAGTTAACAAAGTTAATCATGATGTTATAATACAAATAATCTTTTATAAGTTACAAGATAAAATAACAAGAATTAAAATCAAAAGGTCTAAAAGGTAATCTTTGAAAAGAATGAATAAAAGCTAGAAAGAAAATTATCGTAAATTAAGGAAGACTAAAGATGCAAATAACCTAAACCCAATTTCTCTCCTCTGTTGAACCACGTTCGAATCTTCCATAAATGAGTTCATCACCAAATCCGTTCGAAACACACATTCAAGCATAAATCAGAAACGGTAATACGTTTTGAATCATTAATCGAGCATATACAATCGATTTAATTCACTTTTAACAACCATTAATTGGTTTTAATCATAACCGAACGACCGTAAATGATATTTAAGGTGAAATTGGTATTAACAATTAAAACAGAACAAATTGATGAAACACACAGATTCGCCTGAAATGTTCTATACTCGAACCTACTTAATTCGAAGTTGTTTCAGGTAAGCAATCATGCTATTCTACTCGGTTTTGATTGTAAAATAAAATCCCTAACGTATTTAGAACTCACGTAATCACAATTAATCGAATTTGGATCAGATTCAATTAGGGTTCTTAATATGTATTTGGGGTGAACTCATTTACATATTATAAACTTTTGAGTCCATTTCTTTCCCAGCGAACCATCCTAGATCAAGCGGTAAGGCGCCGTTATTGGTCTCGGGTGGCCCTGGATCGAAATCGGCCATGGCTGTTTTCCGGCCATTTTTCGTTTTGTTTGATTTTTCTACTTTTAAGCATTATTTTTAATCCGAAAAATTCTGGAAAAAAAATCCATAAAATCAAAAACATTATTTTAAATATTTTGTAAAAATTTTTATAATTTTTTAGAGTATGAATTATTTCTTTCACTATTTAAATTGTATTTAGATAGTTTTAATATATTAAGAAAAAAATACTAAACTACTTATAAAAATTATGAAAAATTTCAAGAAATTTTAAAAATAGCTTTATAAACATTTTGGGAGCTTTATAAATTTCTAAAAATATAAAATTTATAAAATTTATTATTTAAAGGGTTTAAATAAATCCTTAGATGAAAAGAAAATTTATAAAGGTTAATAAAATATTACAAACCTTATTTCATATATTCTCATACTGTATTATGACAGTCTAAACATTTTTATTTGAGTAAAATAATTACTTAAATAAAACTCAAAGATATTAGGTTATTATAAAGTAAAATAATTATTCATAAAGTTTAACATAACATTGTATTCAATTTGAATTCAATGAATATTATTACATTATTATTCAAAGATTTAACACAATATAAAATTTATATATAATTCAAGAAATTGAACTATAAATTTTACAGTAATCTTTTATTAGAAATAAAATATTACTAAAATCATATTCAAATCAAACATTTTAAGATCTTTTCTTTCTTATTTAACATTATAAAATGGGATTTAGGATTTGAGTCTTGATAAAACATTATGTCTTGTTGGAAGACCCATTAATAAAAACATAGATTTTTTTAGGATTTTGTTGAACTTTAGAACTTATACAAATGCATATCACAACATAGGATAAGTTGTGACTTCACAACTCATGTCTATATTCAAGAACATCCTTTGGACAAGCTTTGACAAGTGAGTTTCTTATACTCCCCCTTTACATTTTTGTAATTTTGGGATGGTACACATGTCTTGTCAAACATGTTACTCTTGAGCCATAAACAAATACAAGGATGCAATACTTTAGTTTAAGATGGAATTAGATTTGAATGCTATGTGTTGCCTACTTGTTTGTATATCTATGTGTTATTACTATTGGGATAATCATATACAATACATTAGTACTAGTAGCCTTTGGTTAACATGACTTATGTCAATGTTTATATTGAAGGTGAAATTGCCAAAAACATTTAGTATTACTAGTAGCCTTTCTTTAGTGACTTTGTGTCATTATGTTAGCAAAGGTGAAATTGCCAGAAATCATATCATCAAACATTGTGGAATACATATATATTTAGATCAATTCTTATTAGACTATTGTTGCATATTATTTATTTTATATTTCTATATATCAACTGTATGAGATTCTCACCAATATGCAAATAGTTGAACAAATCTTATTTTACATGTGTAAAACGTTAGATTGCTTGGATGAAGACACATTTAGGATACTTGGATCTAGATAATAATAATTATTAAACAATGTTAATTGTTTTGGGTTTTGATGAATGTTATTTATGATTTAATGAGATGTTTAAATATTGAAACTTACAAAGTAGCACCATGAGTTATGAACAATCACAATCGCGCACCGACGTATTCCGCCGTCGGTCGGGGTGTGAAAGTTCAATGTTTGTAACATCACACATAAGTGTGATCATTCTATGTAACAGTTTGTAAGCAAACTAGTTCGTGCACCTAACTATGAATGTTCGTGTTGTATCATACCGTATTATGAAACCTTGCACATAGCAAAATGTTTGTACTATGTGTCCTTGCACATAGTAAAATGTTTGTAACTAATCATGTATGTACTATCATGAAATATAGCACATAAAATGTAAGTGTTTGAAATGTAGTACATGAATTGTAAAGTAGCACATCAATTGTAAGTGTTTGAATTCTACAATGTTTGTGTTCAGCACAAATGTTTGTAATACTACCAAATGTATAAGATTTTTGTGCTTACAATTTGAAATCTGAAATGGAGTGTGAGGTAATCACATCATCCCCTTGTTGAAGTAAATTTAGTTTCGAAATTTAACGTGCCTTCTAAGTGTTGGTAGTTTTCGTTTTGAATATTTGAGGATACTTGCGCATCATCTGATCCTCCCTCTCCCATGTGAACTCAGGTCCACATTTTGAA
Source organism: Mikania micrantha (assembly GCA_009363875.1). NCBI lineage: Eukaryota > Viridiplantae > Streptophyta > Magnoliopsida > Asterales > Asteraceae > Mikania > Mikania micrantha. The sequence continues at coordinate 40,506,977 of CM018692.1, forward strand.
TTCCAACGGGCATTAACTATTGGAATTTTGCTTTGCCTGAGCTGTTTGACATCTCGGTCGATGATTTATACTGGTTCCTTGATGAACCGTAACTGTTCAGCCACCTTTGTTTCTTTGAGTGGTACTACTAATGTCTCATTAGAAAGACATTTCTTCAAGTTTGAAACATGAAATACGTCATGAACTCCGCTGAGTTCATTCGGTAATTTAAGTTGATACGCTACCGGACCAATCCTTTTCAGGATCTCAAAAGGTCCTACGTAAAGTGGGCTAAGCTTGCCGCGTTTACCGAATCGTATCACACCTTTTCAAGGTGATACTTTTAAAAGAACTTGATCTCCTACTTGAAATTCTAATGGCTTGCGACGGTTGTCAGCGTAACTCTTTTGTTGATCCTGAGCCGCTACAATACGGTTCCGGATTTGTACAATCTTCTCCGTTGTTTCATGTACTAGTTCAGGTCCTGTTTTGACTGCCACCAATTTCAGCCCAGCAAACTGGTGAACGACATTTACGACCATATAAAGCCTCAAAAGGTGCCACTTGAATGCTTGTGTGATAACTGTTATTGTAAGAGAATTCCACTAACGTTAAATGGGTTTCCCAACTATCCTCAAAATCAATTACACAAGCTCTTAACATATCCTCAAGTGTTTGGATTGTACGTTCACTTTGACTGTCGGTTTGGGGATGATATGCGATACTCATGTCTAATCGAGTTCCCAGATACTTATGGAGAGATTTCCAAAAGTTTGAAGTAAATCGAGCATCTCGATCCGATATGATGGATATTGATCTAGTGAATAAACTATTCATTACACGTTAAAGTTGCATATATGATTAACTTAACTGTTTAAACGTTTTTGGATCTCGAATGTCATTCTTATCTTTCGAATATTATAAATATTCAAGCTAAGGGTTTGCTTTCCAAAGGCCCCATAGAGTTGCTAGAAAGATAGTGTGTAAAATCTTTTTATGAGATTTTGAAATTGGCCAATCAGATTCAATGCATAGAATATCGCTGACATAGAGGAAAAAGTCCTTAGGAGCTTTGCACCATTCAAAAACTGCATCCCATACACAACTAGCTGCCGAGCATCTAATCAGCATGTGATATGTACTTTCATTAAATGCATTACAAGAATCACCAGAGGACTTATAGGCATACCTCTTGTGATTAAGTTCGTCTTTGATGGAATTCGATCTAAACTGGCTCACCATACGAACGCGTTAACTTTTAGAGGTAACCAAGTAGACCCATGAAGGAAACAATTACCCTTAGGAAGATATTTGGATTCAATAACTCCCCTAATAGCTTTGGCATAGAGCTCAATATCTACAGTGTCTTCCCAATACCACGAGTCGTGAGCAGCCAAGTTAAGCGTAGTTGGGGGGATAGATGACTTGCATAAGCTTACAGGGTGACATCAATGGTTGCATTGTTTTTCCAAGCCTACATAAAATCAGATCCTAGAATAGAAGGAAGTCTATCCTTTACCACACTACTAAAAAAAACAAGATTAATGTCCTTTTCATCTGTTGTTGAGACTTTAAAGGCTCAGACTTTATAGTTAATCAACACTTTCAATGTAATTGTATAAAGTTGTAGAAGATGTTTCATGTATGTTTTAACTTATAAATCTACAATATATAGTGAGTGATTGATGAAAACACAACCATGTTCTCTTAACAGAAATAGTTAGTTATCATTCAAGTACCTTTTAAGATTATGTTTCAACAGTGATATGTTTGAATGTTCAGAAATTTGGAGCTTAAACATCATGTCACATAATAGACAATATATTATCAAAATCTTTATATGCTAAATGAGCCAATCATGATTAAAATCATAGTATTTGAAAAACAATTATTAAAATTTAACAGCCAAAAACCCTAAAGAAAGATATACGGAAACAAAATCTTAATGAGAGTTTAGGTAAGTAGTGTTAAGAAATGGGTTGTTTGTGTCCGAAGCTATTGAACATCTGAAAGAACTGCTAATCTTCTTCTCGTGTCCATTAAAGCATACAAATTATGAGTCTTTGCATAGTTCAAAAGATTTAAAAGATGAACATTCAACTACCTCCTTTTATTTCATCTTTCAAAGTCCTTTTATTCATATACCATACCCAAAATTAGTATGTAAATTCACATACAACAATTCTAATCACACCTACCATATCAGAATTCAAAAAACTTAAGAACATAAACTCCAAATCAGATCAAAATCCCTATGATGATGAATATAACTATGTGAAAGTTACCATGGAAGCACTTTAAAATCAATCATATTAGAAAACTTAAGAAAACCTAAACAAACAAACAAACTTACCGAGTATATTCCCACTTTTCAGTAGGGTCTTGGGGGAATGATAGACACAAACCTTACCCCTATCCCAATTGGGATAGAGAGGATGCTCCAAAGGAATCCCGGGCTCAAAGTTATCGTTTGAAGTTGATCATCCCAACATTTTTAACGTTATTTTCACAAAATAAGTAAAATAACGTTAAAATTAGTGCAATTTTACCTTGGTCCCTTGAGGGCCCACACATATCCTGCAAGAACAAAATCAATTAACTAGAAATCATATGTTAACAATCTGGTGCCAAATAAAAATCTCATAGCTCTTAACTTCAATAATAATAACAAAGAAAATTATCTCTGATCGTCTTATTTTCATAGCTGGTTTTGTATTCATCGAATCATTAAACACACATATCATCATCATCGCACTCAGTATATCCTACCATTAGCAAAGCTAAGTTAGGGTCTGAGAATGGTAAGATGTAGACAACCTTACCTCTAACAAAGATACAGAGATAATGTTGTGAAAAGCTTCAATGATATTCACTATCTGTTGGAGACTCCAATCTTGGATCGAAGTATGTGGAAAGGTCCCCGAGTAAGAGATTTGTAAGAATATCCGCAAGCTGATCGGATGAATGCACATGGAGTACCCAAAGAGAACTGTCTGCTACTTTCTCTTGGACAAAATGGTAGTCTAGAGCTACATGTTTCATGCGAGAGTGATACACCGGGTTCGCGCATAAGTAAGTTACACCTGCATTATCACAAAAGAGTGTGGGTGAGGTAGAGATAGAAACACCAAGTTCTTGCAGAAGGTTTTGCAACCAAGATAATTCAGCAGCAACATTAGCCAAGGCCTTGTATTCAGTTTCCGTGATTGATCGTGATACTGATTTTTGTCGAGAGGAGCGCCATGATATTATGTTAGAGCCAAGATAAAGAATGTATGCAGTGGTGGAGCGTCCCCCATTTTGTGTTCCACCCCAATCTGAGTCAAAAAAAAGCAGACAAGTCTAACGGTGCCCCGCATTTTAGAAACAAACGATGATGAATTGTCTCTTTTAAATATCGAAGTACTCTTTTTAAGGCCTACCAATGATGTTGAGTAGGTGAATGCATATATTGTGACAACTTGTTAACCGCAAATGATATATCCGGGCGAATAAACGCTAAATATTGTAGCGAGCCAACTAGTTGTCGATAAGCAGTTGGATCAACACCTGTTGAAGTGGCATTCGGTGAGAATGGGTCTGATGCATTAAGGGGGGGTGGTCACAGCCTTTGCACCATCCATCTTAAATTTTGTAAGTAAGGTTTGAAGGTGATGATGTTGTGATAAAAACATACCATTAGTAGTCGGAATCACTTCTATGCCAAGAAAGTGGTGAAGCATGCCCAAATCCTTGATAGAAAACCGATTGGCCAAAGTGCCAACCACAAGTTCTAAGAACTTTGAGTCATTTCCTGCCAAAAAAATATCATCCACATAGACTAGAAAATAACAAATTAGCCCTTTCTTGTTAAAGAAGATGAATAATGATGGATCAGCAAGAGATTTTCTAGTGCCAAAACCAATGAGGAAGTCCATGAGTTTGGTATACCAAGCACATGGCGCTTGTTTTAACCCATAAAGTGACTTGCAAAGTTTACAAATGTGATTGGGTAAGTTGAGATTGACATACCCCGGTGGTTGAACCATATAAACTTCTTCATGTAACGTTGCATGTAAAAACGCATTATTAACATCAAGTTGTCGAAGAGAACAATTTTTAGATAAAGCAATGGAGAGGATGGTACGAATTGTTACCGGTTTGGAAACCGGGCTAAACGTGTCAAAGTAATCTCTTCCGTACTCTTGAAGGTATCCTTTAGCAACAAGTCGGGCTTTGTATTTGTCAATAGAGCCATCGGGATGCCGTTTGATTCGATAAACCCACTTGCAACCAATTGGTTTGTGGGAGTGAGATGGTACAAGTTCCCACGTACCGTTTTGTATGAGAGCATTAAATTCATCATCCTTTGCTTTGCGCCACTTAGAGTCTTTTAATGCTTGATGATGTGTTTTTGGTTCTACCAAGTCAGGCACCGGATGCATCGTGGTAGTGTTGATAAAGGAGGAGTTGTAATATTTGGGGTTTTGTTTGTGGTTTCTAGGAAGTAAGGAAGGGGAGGAAGGAGTAGATGAGGAAATATTAGGAGAAGAGCAGGACTGTGATACGTAAGGAGTTGGACTATTTAAGGAAGAATTAAAGGGAAATGACGGAGAGATAGGAGAAGGTGGATTTGGTAAAGGGGATGGCATGGTGGTTTGGGGGGTGGGTGAAGGTATAGATTTAAAAAAGGAAGATTGAGAATTTGTGTCTGCTGGAACAGTAGAAGGTTGAATATTTTGGGCCACTTGCTCTTGAAAGTTGAAGTGGGAAGAATATGGAGTGGGGCTGGGACATGAAGGAATAATAATGGGTGGAGAAGGTTGTGCCGATTGAGTAGAGTGTTGTGATTCATGGGCCATGTTTTTCGAAGAATTTTGAGGAAATAGACTTTCGGCAGTGGGTAAAGGAAAATGTGGTGATGCCTTATTGTGACATGGAAAGTTATTTTCAATGAATTCCACGTGACGTGAGTGATAAAGGCAACGAGAAGTGGGCTCATAACATTTATAGGCTGATTTTGATGATGAGTATCCAAGAAAAATGCGTGCGGCGGAGTGAGGTTGAATCTTGGATTTGGCATAAGGTCGAAGCCATGGATAGCATAAACACCCGAATGGTTTAAGTTTAGAGTAAGACGCATATTTTTGATAGAGACAATCGTATGGACTTTTGGATTGGAGGATGGGAGTGGGTAACCGGTTGATAAGATAGACTGCAGTTTGAAATGCATGTGACCAAAAAGATAGTGGAAGGTTCGCATAGTGTAACAAGGCTAAGCCAGTTTCCACTATATGGCGATGACGTCTTTTGGCTATGCCATTTTGCTCCAGGGTATTCGGTGGGGTGGTGAAAAGAGATATGCCATGAAGTTGGAGATATGAAGCAAGTCCTTGGTACTCGCCTCCATTATCGGTGAATATGGATATTAAAGGAGTTTGAAAGAATTTTCAACCAACGACTTAAATTGTGGAAAAAGTGTAGCAAGATCTGATTTATGTTTTAGGGGATATAGCCACATATTTGGTGTAAAAATCCACAAAAATGACATAGTAGGCAAACTCGTCAATCAAATTTTCAATTGGTCCCCATGCATCCGAATACACCAGTTGTAGTGGTTTTTTAGCATCAAACGAATTATGACCAAATGGAACCTTATGACTTTTATTAATAGAACAGGATTTGCAATGAAAATTATGAGAATTTAAATGAAGTCCTAAACATTTAATTTGCTAAAGATTTTAAAACCCGTAACGATGGGTAACCGAGTTTATGATGCAAGGCAATTGGTGAGATTGAAGTTGTGGAGTTGATTTGTGGTAGAGAGTTGGAATTGGCATAGTAAACATCATGGAAGTTCTACCCCCGCATTAGATGTGCCCCCGTGCGAAGATCCTTCACCAAAAAATGAAAAGGAAAAAATTCAACCGAAACATGATTAGTTTTGCAAAGTTTAGCGACCGAAATAAGGTTATTACGTAATTTTGATACGCATAGAACATCGGTCAAAGATAAGGAACGATGAGGTGTATGAAGTTTAGTGTTACCAGTATGAGATATGAAAAGGGTATTACCATCACCTAAGACGATTTCATCCGGCCCCCCATACTCGAAGAGAGAATGTAGCGATGCTCTATTTGAAGTGGCGTGATGAGAAGCTCCACTATCAAACATCCACATGGGAGATGCCGAGTTTCGTGGAGAAGTCGCCATATTTGCAACCGGGGTTGTGTTGTTACCTAGAAAAGTAACATTATTCTCCCGAAGAAAGCGTGATAACTTACGAAATTCCTTTGTTTCATGCCCTATAATTGAACAATATTTGCAATAAAGTTGAGTGTTATGATATGGTCGATTTGAACTGCTGGAGTTTGAAGAATTAGACCACTGATGAGGGTTATTGTAATTGGAATTAAAGCGACCTGGGTGCTGATTTCAAGGTACCTGTGCGGATCTTGAATTGAACCTGTGGTTCTGTTTTTGTGTGTGGTTCACCGTAGCCACAGTGGGCAAAGATACTTGTGAATTTTCTTTGAGAAGTCTTTCAAAATTCACAAGTTTGTCAAAGAGTTCTGAGAATGAAACGGGTCTCTCACGTTCCCATGTATACTCAGGTCCACGTTGTGAGTTCCATCGAACTTTAACGATTGGAATTCGACTGTGTTTCAATACTTTAACTTCTCGATCCATCACCTCCATCGGTTCTTCACTGAACTGAATTTTTTCATCAATTTGAATCTCTTCAAGAGGTACGATCAATGATTTATGAGTTAAGCACTTCTTCAGATTTGATACATGAAAGACATCATGTATGTTACTTAGTTCAGGAGGTAGTTCAAGTCTATAGGCTACCGATCCAATTCATTCTATAATTTTGAATGGTCCTACAAATCTTGGTGAGAGTTTACCTCGCTTTCCAAATCTGAAAATGCCCTTCCAAGGTGAAACTTTCAACATTACTCGATCACCTATTTGAAATTCTAGTGGTTTATGACGATTATCAGCATAACTCTTTTGACGATCGCGGGCAGCTTTAATCTGTTCTTGAATAAGTGCGATCTTATTAGTAGTTTCTTGAATGAATTCTGGGCCTATGATCTGACTTTCACCTACCTCTGACCAACACATAGGTGATCTACACTTGCGTCTGTAAAGTGCTTCAAATGGAGCGCATTGAATACTGGTATGGTAGCTGTTATTGTATGAGAATTCAACAAGAGGAAGATGAATATCCCAGCTACCTCCAAAATCAATCACACAGCTCCTGAGCATGTCCTCCAGAGTTTGATTCGTCTTTCGGTTTGCCCATCCGTTTGTGGATGATAAGCTGTGCTCATATTGATTTGTGTGCCCAAAGCATTCTGAAGAGTTTGCCAAAATCGTGACATAAATCGACTATCTCTGTCAGAAATGATAGAGATTGGTACTCCATGTCGAGATACAATCTCATTAACATAGAGTTTGGCCCGTCGATCCATAGAATAATCTTCTCGAATGGGTAAGAAATGCGCAGATTTAGTAAGGTGATCAACGATAACCCATATAGAGTCATGATTACGTGATGTTCTGGGTAGTTTGGTAATGAAATCCATAGAGATATGATCCCATTTCCACATAGGAATCTCTGGTTGTTGTTGTAACCTAGAAGGTCGTTGATGTTCAACCTTAACTTTGAGACATGTTAAGCATCTATCCACGTATTAGGCTATGTGTTTCTTCATTCCAGGCCACCAATAAAAATCTCTAAGATCTTTATACATCTTATCGGCACCTAGATGAATAGAATACCTGGATTTGTGTGCCTTATCCAAGATGATTGTTCTAGAGTTACCGAATAAAGGAACCCAAATTCGGATTTTGAAATACAGCACTCCGTCAGTCTTGGTTTCAAGTTGTTTGTCTAATCCTCTTAGTTCCTCGGCTGGGTAATTTGTTTCTTGTAAGGCTTGTTGCTGAATTTCTCTAATCTGAGGAATTAGACTGGTTTGAATAGTCATGCCTAACGCTTTCACACGTAAAGGTTTGACTCGTTCCTTGCGACTCAAGGCATCGGCTACGACAGTCGCTTTACCTGGGTGATAACGATTTTCACAGTCATAGTCGTTCAAAAGTTCTACCCATCGCCTTTGTCACATGTTTAACATTTTCTGATCTACAATGTGCTGAAGACTTTTGTGATCAGTGTATACAAAACACTTTGTTCCATATAAATAGTGTCTCCAAATTTTGAGTGCAAACACCACTTCACCTAGTTCTAGATCATGAGTGGTGTAATTCTTCTCGTGTATTTTTAACTGTCGAGAAGCATAGCCAATTACTTAGTCATTCTGCATTAACACACACCCAAGACCTTGACGAGAAGCATCGCAGTATACTGTGAAGTTATCAGTACCTTCCGGTAATGCAAGTATAGGTGCGTTGCAGAGTTTGTGTTTCAACAGTTGGAATGCCTCCTCCTGTTGGGAACCCCATATAAATGGTTGATTTTCTGTGTTAACGTTGTTAATGGCAAGGCTAGTTTTGAAAAGTTCTTAAGAAATTGACGATAATAACCTGCCAGTCCTAAAAATTGGCGTATTTCAGTTGGGGTTCGTGGTGTCTCCCATTGTTTAACTGCTTTAATCTTACTAGGATCCACTTGAATACCGTTCTCATTCACTACATGCCCAAGAAATTGAACTTCCCGTAATCAAAACTCACACTTGGAGAATTTGGCATATAGTTTTTCACATGCTAAAAGTTCTAAGATCAGTTTCAAGTGTTGAGCATGTTCGTGTTAGTTTTGGGAGTAAATGAGAATATCATCAATAAATACAATCTCAAACTTATCCAAATAAGGCCTACATACTCGATTCATCAGATCCATGAAAACTGCAGGTGCATTGGTTAATCCAAACGACATTACTAAAAATTCGTAATGTCCGTATCGTGTTCTGAAAGCAGTTTTAGAAACATCATCATCATGAATTCGTAACTTATGATATCCAGATCTAAAATAGATTTTTGAGAAATAAGTAGCACCTTGTAATTGATCAAATAAATCATCGATACGTGGTAATGGATAACGGTTTTTGATTGTCAATTTATTGAGTTCCCTGTAGTCAATACACATCCTGAATGAACCATCCTTCTTTTTCACAAAAAGAATTGGTGCTCCCCAGGGTGAGAAAGTAGGTCTGATAAAACTCTTGTCTAATAATTCCTGCAGTTGTCCTGAAAGCTCTTGCATCTTTGAGGTTGCTAAACGATAAGGAGATTTAGCTACAGGTGCTGCACCTGGAATCAAGTCAATACGAAATTCAACTTTTCTCACAGGGGGTAATCCTGATATATCCTTGGGAAAAACTTCAGGAAAATATTTGACTACTGGTATATCTTCGATACGTTTTTGTGAAGAACAGTTCTCCATCACATGTGCTAGAAAGGCCTGACAACCTTTCCGTAAGCATTTCTGAGTTTGCATACAGGATATGATACCAAGTTTTCTACCGGCTCATTCTCCTTGAACTATCAGTGTATTACCGTCAGGTAATGGAATACGGATCACCTTGTTTTGACATACAACTTCCACTTGTTTTCAGAAAGCCAGTCTATACCGACAACAACATCAAAGCTTCCAAGTTCAATAGGAAGTAGATTGATATTGAAAAGGTGATCATTCAGATTCAAGGAACATCCTTAAATAACACTGTTAGTTTTGATTAACTTGCCATTAGCAAGTTCAATGACATAAGGAGTTTCTAGATCTACCGTTGGCAATGAGAGTAATGATGCAAATTCAAGAGAGATAAAACTCTTATCTGCTCCTGTATCAAACAAAACTGATGCGTATAGATTATTGAGAAGAAACGTACCAGTGACAATATTCGCATTATGCCTCGCCTCGGTCGCACCAATCTGAAAAGCTAACCCCTAGCTTCATTCCCTTTGATTGGTGTTGTTGTTGTTTGAGTGGTTTGTCGTGGTGCCTGGTTTGGTTGTCGAGCAGGCATGTTGCAGTACCTGGTGTAATGTGCGACTCGGTTACAGTTTGCACAAACAGGACATGGTCCTGTGTGATGATATGGACACTTGTTGCATTCGGGCGCCTGCCCGATATAAGTTTTCCTTTCAGGAACAACCGCACCATAGTTTTTCACATTTGGTTTGCTCAGGCTAGTCTCAGCCGAAGCTTTGGTTTTGGTTTTGCTAAACCACTTTCGTTTGGTACCCTTTGAAACATTCGAGGTACCGGTCTCACTACGGCCCACTGCCGTCTGAGTTTTTGTGGACAAAGTACCACTTCTTACCGCCTCATCGGTAAGCTTAGTAGTGAACAGAATTGTACGTTTGAGAGTGGTAGGTTCAGCTGCAGTCACTATTCCCCGAATCTGGGGAACCAAACCTATGATATACTTCTCAATTAAGGTTGCCTCCGTAGGAAACATATTGGGAAGTAGACAAGTGAGTTCATGAAAACGATCGGTATAAGCTAAACAATCAGCACCGATCATGGAATGATTCCAGAATTCCTCCTGGAGTTTTTGAATTTCAGTGATTGGGCAGTACTCTAACATAATCAGAGTTTTAAATTCGTTCCAGCCCATCAAATCAACTGTAGCTGAGCCCAAACTTTTTGCCTGGGTATTCCACCAGGTTAAAGCTGAATCGTTTAGAGAACAAGCAGCATAAGACACCTTATGCTCCACCAAACATTGGCTGATTTTGAGTTTAGTCTCCATCTCCTCAATCCACTTCAAAAGTCCAGCCGCTCCTTCTTTACCCGTGAAAGTAGGAGGGTTTCAAGAAGCAAAGTACTTATAAGTACATCCTTGCTGTGGTGGATCAGGAACCGTTGCTTTTGTTGTTGTTGTACCGGTGGTATGATGAGTTTCTACGTGGCCACCAGTAGCATTGTGTTCAGTGTGTTCATGGTTCCCACCAGATCCAGAAGTGACATGCGGCTGATGTTGTATCAAAACACCACAAGCAGATAGTTGTTCTCTCACAATCCAGGCTACCATTGCCTCATTCAGTTCAGATCCACTTACACTCGTAGGTGGAACTGTGTTCGCTTCCGAGTTTACAGGTGGAACTGTGTTTGTTCCCAGATTTTCGGGTGGAATCATGTTCGTTTCCGGATTGCCATGTGGATCTGGATTTGATTCTACGTTTACAGGTGGGACTTGATTCAGTCTAGGGTTACTAAAATTCTTTGCAGCATTCTTAGCTGGTCGACCTCGTTTCGGAGCCATTGTTCTGCTCACATGCAAACAAACTCAGGTAAGTTCAAGAACATTAAAGATATAACCCTTTCAGTCACATAAATTCAACCATATTCAGTTATACTGAGAAATTTATGTTGAAATGTGATTATGAGAAACATAGTATAACTAGTTTAATATAAACCAGATGTGTTTTCAGTACATAGTTATCATACAAATATTTGTAGTTATATTCAGTCCTATTATCTCAAAAACATGTCATAGTATTACACAACACACGGCATTGTGACACCGATACCGATATGTCATTGTTCACATGTTTTTGATATATTACCATAAGGACTTTAATATATTACCACACATGATTTTGATACGTTACCACACAGGATTTTGATATGTTGCCACACAGGACTTTGATACACTGTCACACAGACAATGGAAATGATACCACACAGGATTTTGATACGTTACCACACAGGATTTTGATACGTTACCACACAGGATTTTGATACGTTACCACACAGGATTTTGATATGTTGCCACACAGGACTTTGATACATTGTCACACAGACAATTGAAACCCACACAGGATTTTACGTTATCTAGTTATTGTTCATACAAGTTTGATATTAATGCACAGTTCACACACAACACATTTACCCATTACACACAACACAACAGATATTCCAAAGTAACCATTTTATTATTACCCAACAGTTTTATACAAGAAAGTGCCATCAGAACCACACGAACAACCATCTAAATACATGGGATCTATTTTACAATCAAAAACATCCCATAACCTTACACGCTCAACCTATCTGTCTATCCTCGATAATATTTACAACAAAAGTCCCAATCACCATACCAAGATCATACTTACCGTATAAAGAACGGTAAGCAGGCTATCACTATGGCTATAGCAGCCATCACTATAGCCATCACCATCAATCTCACCTCCAAACTCATCGTGCTAACTATCTCTGTAACCATCTCTTTCATATGCATCAAGCTCTCCCTCAACAATGCCACCTGCTACCAAAACGCAACAATCAGTACCTGCCCCCACGTCCTCCTCAGTCTGTCCTCCACACGCAGATGGCTGAGAATGTCAAGGTGAAACGGATGGTGTTGGTGGTGGTGGTGGTGTCTGTGGTACCAGTGGTACCGCATGTGATGCAGCTAATGACGCTTCCGATGGATCGGAATCGGAACTCGAACTCAAACTGTGCGTGTCATCAAGTATGACATATGGAAACCTCTTATAGATATAGCGCTCTGGTGGATTGGCCATCGCTATACAAATAAAAGTCCCCAGATCAGTACCATGAAATGAATATTGAATAATAATATTCAACACAACATGACATGATATCTCTTCCTATCTTAAATCAACTACTCGTCCTTGTAGTTATTACTGTTCTGCTTGTATTAAATTTTACTAGAACGCACACATGTTGCGAATTTCAGTTATGCTAGCCACTCATAACAGGATTTCGTAACACCTGATTATTCTGGCTCAATTCAAAACAAGTTTTGTTCGTTAATTATGTTCGGTGCTCTCTGTGTCACCATACAAGCCTATGGTTATAGTCTAGGTCTCTAAGTCCACCTAAATTCTATAACATGCGGCTCTGATACCACCCTGTCACACCCCCACCTCTCGTCACCTATTGATTATATCACTCGTCACACTAAGAAGGTTGCGGAAGCATAGTGGTGATGTCTCAGAGATGAGGTGTGACTTACTTGATCCGGTATCACAACACACATATTAACTTAAAGATAATACATTACAAGGTTTTTGCAATCACAACCAAACTTACAGTTTACAAACTGAGTTTATTACACAAACTAGATTATTTAATTATAGGTGTTCAAAAGTGCAGCCTCACCGATGGTCACTGTCTTCCTGCAAAAGTTTTAAGTTTGGAAATATCAGCACAAAGCTGGTGAGCTCGTAATATTCAAGTTAAAAAAATATGATATGATATGCAAGTTTTCGATATATAGAGTTCAAGATAACCATGGGACCCATATCTAGATCCTTTCGGACAATTCTACGTTTTACGAATATACTACCCATCGGTAAATATCTTAATGCCTCATTATCTTAATGTCTATCACTAACATTAAGAATATATTGGAAACATGTAACAAACATTTACACCAAGGGGAGTTGCAAGCTCCCGGCAAATGGGTTGTCAGCCAATAGTACTATCAATGTTTCCTGTTCGGCCCCACATGGGTTCACTAGATACAGTTTCGAGGGATGAGGACTTTTGATACTATGATAAAGATACTAACGGCAAAATCCCATGAAATCTTCTAAAAGTCACATGAAATCACACAGATAACAGTGATACATATCATATGTTCAAGAAATGGTTTCACAGATACACCCTGATGTTTGTAAAACATTAAAATAAAAGGGGTTGTACGAAACTCACCTGAAGTCACAAGGGTAGTGAAATCACACGCAGAATGATACTGGTAGCTAAATTCTGCATTAGTTTATGTTTAATAAGTTATTTATGTTTTAACTTACTGATTAGATCTTTTTGAACGTTCAATGTCAAAGACATTGCCATGAAAGTCATCAAACCAATATTAGGTTTTTAATTAATTAATTTAATGTCATATCATACAACGTATGACAATGTAGAAACCTATACTGATTCAGGTTCCTAATACAAGGTTGATGACACATTTGATTAATCAGAATAATCTCAGATTAATCAAATAAGCACTATTGTTGATTATAGTACTGAAACAATTTCTAGATGGATTTATGGCTTAGGAACGATCAATCCTTGTTATTGATTACCCAAATGTCATGAAACATCATAATATGACATTGGAATAGGTTTAATAACCATGTTCAACATACCAATCTGACTGTTATCATAACCATCAAATAATCATTCCAATGAGTATGTTAATGATTGTGATTAGTGTGAAACACTTGCATTTAACCTTGCATTTAAAGGATTAATCAAACTAATCACATACATTGTCACAATCAAATGGTTTAAACCATTATAATCATTGTTATAGTTTCATGAAAATCGGGCATTACAATGGATCAAAACAAGGGTTTACCCGTTAACACATCAAGTTCTTCGTTTATAATCATTCCTAGCCATCATCTAGGAAATAATCAACAACCCTAACTATTGCATTACGTTCAAAAACAAGATCTAATCAAACCATTATCAAACTAGTAGGTTAAAACGAATCATTACCCGTTCGGACGGATTTCTGGTTGCAAAACAACGATCAGATGTTTTAGAAACGTTCCTTGGTACGATATGTAGGTTTAGATATCTTCAAATCTGAGTTTTGCTGGTGTAAAAGTCGTCTAGTAAGGAGTTATGGAGCTGAGTTCGAGATATGAAAGAAATGAATTTGTTGCATGAAATCTGATGAAGAAAAAGGATGTTTCAAACCACCAAAAGCCAGGCGTACCGCGCGACATGTCTGAAGTCTCAGATATTTTGGGTCCCGCGAGTACCGCCTAGCGTGGAAGGCTGAGGCTAGGCGCACCGCGCGTATCGCGGGATTCAGATATTCCTTGCTTCCTCGCGTACCACCTAGCATGGAAAGCTGGGGCTAGGCGTACCGCGAAGCATCCCTGATTTTGATATTTTTGTAATTTTCTTCATTTTGCGATTTCGGAGAATCTGGAACTCCGTTTCACGCGCGGTTTTCTCCCACGTTCACCATTTCTTGCATACTTTCGACCCGTAACAATCACAGTCACTAAATCAATGTGGATTTTAAGCACGACGATATGTGCTTTCATTCAATAATGACGTAATCATCAAACGCAACTGTCACATAAAGTGTAACTCTTTGGATCATACCTTTCATAGTAACGTTGAATATATCGTTAATCGGACATCCAATATCCAACAATTTCTCCAACATAAGACTAAAACCTACAATTGATATAAGGCTTATTAGCATTACATAAACATATTACTTCAACGTATTTTCATTTCCTATTTACTTTTTTTTCCTCCCTAAATCAGCAGGTTGATTTAGTTAATAGTAAAAATTACTACTATCTATACATTTTGGAAGTGGTGAACAGCACTAATATATTTAAATATTAATAATAATATAATATTAAAATATATTATTACAATAAAGATATTATAAAATTATAATTATAATATAATATTAATAATAATATTATAATAATAATAATATATGTTAATATATAATATTAAATATATTCTAATATATTTTTATTATTAATAATAATATACTATTAATAATATAATAATATTAAAATATATTTTTATTATTATAATAAAAATATTATAAAATTATAATTATAATATTAATATAAAATAGTAATAATATTTTAATAATAATAATATAGTATTCATAATAATATTATAATAATATAATATTAATAATAATATTATAATATAATAATAGTATAATATTAATAATATAATATTATTAATATATATTATTATTATTATTATTATTATAAAATTATAATTATAATTATAATATTAATAATAATATAATAATAATAATAATATATTTTAGTATATAATATAAAATATATTATAATATATTTATAATATTATTATTATTAATAATATAATATTAATAATAATATTATAATATAATAATATTATAATAAAAAAATTAATAAAAATAATATTATAACATAATATTAATAATATTATAATTTATTAATATTAAAATATCATTACGAGTGAACAGCGATATTAGTTTAATATTATTAAGACACCTTTATTTTGTGTATGATCTTTAGTTGAGGTTCGTGAAGAATTTTGGATAGTAGTCATGAGTATATTAGTTTAACTAAATGGTCGCATAATTCTCCACTTTATTTGAGAGCCTGTACGCTTCAGTTCATTATCGAGCATTTGTATCATTTATATCATTTTGTTCGTAAAGATTTTTTAAGCTAGTTTCTTATTCGCAGTTTGTGATATTCTTTTGACACGGTTTTAAGATATGATTTTTAATATGATTCGAGTTTTGATATTTGACTTTTTATCCAATTAAATGTGGGTTTACCGCCGCAATGCCGTGGGTAAAACCCTAGTTAAGATACTTTTGGAAGTTTGAAATAAATTTAAGGAATGCAGTTTAATGTCATTAATTTTTTTAATTTATTTTTTGAACAGCCATACTTACTTGACAGAGGTTTTGTCTCTTAGAATGAGAAGTCATGGGTATCATCCAATAATGGTGTAATTGGAGGAAAACAACCTTTGTCGTTCAAAAAAAAAGAAATTAATTGTTTTGCTCACTGTTGTAAAAATCGGCCTAGGCGGCGTCTAGGCGTTAGGCGCCCTTCTACTGGTCTCGATTTTGGCCTAGGCGGGGTCTAGGCGGCCTAGTCAGATTATTTATTTCTTTTCGACTTTTTTTGACTTTTTTCTCGTAAAAAGAGACAAATTTCATGATTATTTAGACATTAATCAACCAAAAATTCATAATATGTCTCTGAAACACCGAATCCATTCACTTAACACCGAAATCCAACTCTAAACTTAGAACTCGATGTTTAAGTTTGAACTTTCAAGTACTTAATATAGTATATTTAAGTTTATTTTTTAAATTATTTGAAGTATTATATTAAATTTTTGATATGGATGTGTGCATATGATATATATTTGTAAGATTATATATAAAAATTCTAATTCGCCTATCGCCAATTAATCCTTAAACGGAACCTCGCCGCCCGACTAGTGCCTAGCGACTTATACAACGATTTACTTTTGCCCCATTCTTGATTCACACACAATTTCTGAATTTAGTACATTAATTTGGTTTGCGTCTAAAATCATCCTAACTACGTTAAATCCATACCTCATTTTTGAAAAAAAAATATTCTTACATGGTTTCTTAAGTTCATAAATCATTTAATTTTATTATATACACAATGATTTTTAAAAAAAATTATAAAATAGAACAATTTTTTTAAAAACTAAAGAATTAATGTGTGAGCAAAGTGACGACAGTAGATTCAAATGACATAAAGAATGTTATTCATGTATAACATAAACATGCAATTGATTAGATAAAGTCTGTTAGACAAGCAAAAATCTAGTGTTTATATATTAAATGAGTTATGAGTATAGTTTTTTTTCTTTTTTTTTTTAGACAACAATAGATATTTTTTATTTTATTTTTGTTTTCTTTGTAGTTTGGGAGAAGTCATAATTATCAATGTATTTATTCTATATTATCATTAGCAAAGATAAGATAGAGTCTGAAAATGATAAGATTTAAACAACATTAGCTATACCCTGTAGAAATAAATAGACTTCTTTTAATGAGATCTTGCCTCATTGGTTTGAGAGAAGAATCTTACTACAACTAAATTTGGAAAGAAACAATAGAAAAATTTTTTTGAACGGCTAATTTTTGGATTACTGACGAATCACAGGAGTATTATTGTGCCACCAGCAGTACCACCCGATTATATCTACCACCAAGTTACTAGTTCAGGAGGAAGAAACTCAATATTTTAAGAAAAACTCCTTGTGGGATTCGAAACCAGTACCATTTGGTTCCTGAGCCTTATCCAACAACCAAGATACCGGTAGGATATAATATCTTTGATAGAAACAATAGAAATTATTTAAGGGTTTCAAATGTCATCACACATTTAAACATCTAATAAGAGATGTAGTGTTTCATGAATAGTTGAAAGGAAATACATTATTATTATTAATGTTATTATTAAAGTTACTATTGCTTTACTAGGGGAGGCAAGCACACATTCTTTCAACAATAATTTAAACCATATAAAGGAGGACAAGAAAGAAAGAAAGAAAGACTAGGCTGTTCACTAAAAACATCATTCATCACAAAAATGCAAAAAGTATACAAGCAGCCTGCCGTGCTACAAAACAATTATTATTTAGATATGGTAATTGTAACCCGGTAACCTAAATTCGGGTTCATATCGGTCTTCATAATTACCTCTTGTTTCATTTTTAACAAAGATTCAAAAATGGGACAGGATACGTATTGAAATACAGAATAAAGAAATTCAAAATACAAATTAGAATAGGTTATTCAATGTAAAATTAAGAGTAGTAAAAGATGTATTATTGTACAATACTAATAATCAAATACTTTGTTTTTCTTTCACCTCACAAACTTTAAGTTCTTCAAAAACTAACATTTGATTGATGTGTGTATGCATATATAATCTAATTTCATTGTGTATACACACAAACCACAAATATATATTAAATGATACACACAAACACACATATATATACACACACACAAGTTGATTACGAACAAAATTTGTACATTATAAATTAATATTTAAATTTTTTCTAAAATAGTTTGTTTTGACCCATAATTATTTTTGTCAAAGCTCATTATGACCCAAACTTAGTAAACTTTTTTTAAAATGACTTGTTTTAATGCAAACCCTTTTCGAGGTGATACCTTGTCAAACCCGAACTCCCTTTTGCCTGATATAATATTTGATTATTTACCACTTCCAACTCAAAGAACAAACATTCTACTTCACACAAACAAAACCCTTGCCTTTAATGTCAAATAAATAGATGTGGTTCAAAAGTAATGCTTCTAATTTAAAATTGTTTTATTATGTTATCTACTAAAAGTCCTATACTCTCTCATGTTAAATGCTCTTACCAAACATGTTCCTTTCATGTATGCAATCGGGTATCCCACAATGGGGCAGTTTTGTCCTGGTTTTGACCCATTATTGATACTCATACAAAAACTGACCTAATTGCATCAAAAGCTTGATTGCCTTTGAGATGAGATCTCATATAAACTTGGTTTTAGCCTATTTAATTGTCACTCAATTTCTAGATATCCACTTCAAACTCTTACCAATAAACTATCAAATGACTGAATTCTAGCAAATTTAACTTACAAAACTTGAAATTAATGGCCAATAAAGCCATATATGTGTTAAATAAGGTATGAATACAACCCAAGCGAAAAAAGGCTTATAATCCTTTGCAAAAAGTTGTCCAAAAACATTATAATAGGGGCTTTGTCTTATTATAAACCAAAATACTCAAGTAGAAGTCACATTAACTAATAACATCTTTATGAAGCGAGACATTTTATGAAGGATTGTTCTATTTCCATACACCATCCATTTAATTCCACATTTAAAGACGACCATTTGACTTTTTTCAAATGGTTTTCTTTTTATTCTTTAAATGACCAACGAATACATTTTAAACCTATTCATCAGGATAAATCCAATTACGAAAGGCCACCCATGCTTGCGAAACGCAGACAGCGCTGATGACCCGACTCACCTACCATTCCGAAGAAAACCCACTGTCTGAAGACCCACTGTAGTAAAATCTCTGGCACACCTGAATGTTTCAATTGTGACTTGAGCCCATAAACTTCACACTTTTTCAAACTTAGACATTTCAAGTATTTTACTTTTTCATCATTAATAAGTTAACGACTGTTTGACTTAATCAGACAACTTCCTGAGTTTTTTCACCTTTGCTAATAAACATTTTCAAATTTTGATAAAATAACAACCGTTGGCAAAAGGCTAGCATCCATCGGCCCAGATGCGAGTTTAGATTTTGGATAGCGTGAGAATACAATGTCCTTTACAAGACTATGTGTAGCTATATCATTAAAAAATGGTAGCGGGCTTTGAATCCTAGACCTTCATTATAGATTCTCACCCCTTTATCACTAGGCCACCATCGCGGGAACAACTATATCATTAAGTGATCATCTATAATGACACTTGGTCATACCATCATCTAGTCCTTTTATAAAGCCACTTATGTCTTATGGGCCTGACGATCAAGTTGATATTACAAGTGAACAGGTTACTTGTTTGACCACAACACCACCACAAATCATTTATTCCTCTTTTTTTTTCTCTTATTTTTAAACTAACAAATATAAATCAATTTATCATCCATCATATCACATGCTACATCTTCTAATTACACAAATTTTAGACTCACACCCACTAACCACCAACCCACATGTATGACTCCTATGTGGCACATGAACAATGCCTTTACAAGTGATCTCATTACTCATAGCTTAAGAGCTTAAGGTGTATTGTGTTAGTGTGAGTGTCGCGAGTAAAAAAATTGCATCACATAATGACACTTCATCGACCCAAGTTTCTCACCCCACTCTCGCATGGGAAGGGTCCCACATACGAATGTGCACGGTGTGAGCATTAATAATTTTTTATACTTCAATATACAATTTATATTAATTCATTAAAAATAATGTGTTAAAAAATAAGATTAAATAAAAATAAACATAAATAAAATATTATCGTTTAATACGAACACAAACAAACAAACAACTCAGGCAAAATTGCTCAAGCAAGTTTGCCTTTACTTGGTTATGAATTTCTTAGTTGTGTGTCTCATTACTATTTATTTGCTTTTCATTTTCTTCAGTTATGCAAACATTGGATGCGCTACATTCAGATTTTATTAACAACTGGCACTCCTTTATCCTCTCACTACAAGAAAAAGGTGCAATAGGCACGACAATTGGTGCATCTCGACAAGTTAGCAATAACGGCGACGGTCGCCGCTAAAGGTGAATAAAAGGGTGCCTGCTTTCCCTCCTTTAACATTTCCCTTCCCAATCGAGATGCACCCCACTCTCACCCTCCCGATCGATCTTGAACCCTTGCCGCAACTATCTCTCTCTTGCTCTCTTGGCTGTCGCCACCCACTACTGTCACACAAGATCCAGCTCCCCCTGCGATGCCTCTCAACGCCTCTCGATGCTGCCGACACCCCATGCCGCCCTGTCACACCTCACCTCTCGTCACCTGTTGATGATGTCACCGAATACACTGAGAAGGTCGCGGAAGCATAGTGGTGATGTCTCAGAGATAGGGTGTAACTTACTTGATCCGTTATCACAACACACAGATTAACTTAAAGATAATATATGACAAGGGTTTCGTCATCACAACCAAAATTACAGTTTGCAAACTAAGTTTATTACACAAACCAAATTATTTAATTACAAGTGTTTAAACGTGCAACCTCGCCGATCGTCACTGTCTACCTGCAAAACGTTTTGAGTTGGAAAAGTCAGCACAAAGCTGGTGAGTTCGTAATGTTTAAGTTAAACAATATGATATGATATGCAAGTTTTTGATATACAGAGTTCAAGATAACCATGGGACCCATATCTAGTTCCTTTCGGACAATTCTACGTTTTTACGAAGACACTACCCATCGGTAAATATCTTGATGCCTCATTCTCTTAATGCCTATCACTAACATTAAGAGAGTGTTTCGGAAACATATACAAACATTTACACCAAGGGGAGTTGCAAGCTCCCTGCAAATGGGTTGTCAACCAATAGTACTATCATTATCCATGTTCGGCCCTACATGGGTTCACTAGATACAGTTTTGAGAGATGGGGACTTTTTTGATAATATGATAACGAGCTAACGGCAAAATCTCATGAAATCTTACAAGAGTCACATGAAATCACACAGATAACAGTGGTACATATCATGTGTTTAGAAACAGTTTTACGGAGATACCTCCATGTTTATAAAACATTAAAGATAAAAGGGGTGGTACGAAACTCACCTAAAGTCTCAAGGATAGCAGAATATCGTACAGACTGGTAATAACAGTTTGATTCTGCATTAATTTATGTTTAATAAATTATTTATGTTTTAACTTACTGATTAGATCTTTCTAAACGTTCAATGTCAAAGAAATTGCCTTGAAAGTCATCAAACCAATATTAGGTCTTTAATTGATTGTTTTAATGTAATATCATACAATGTATGATAATTTAGGAACCTATACTAATTCAGGTTCCTAATATAAGGTTGATGACTCATTTGATTAATCATAATATTCTCAGATTAACTAGTTAGGTATTGTTGTTGATTATATTACTGAAATAGTTTCTATATGGATTTATGGCTTAGGAATGATCAATCCTTGTTACTGATTATCCAGATATCATGAAACATCATGAAACAGATAAATTCGAAGCAAGGTGAAGGATGAAAAACCTTTGATACAAGAAGTTGATTTTGTAAGTTCTGGAAATAGCAAGAATGTTGGTGGTTCAAAAGTGTGGATTTGCAAGCATTGCAAACAGAAATTTACAAGCTCTTATACACGTATTCATGTTCATTTTTTTGGTGCTCCTGCGGGAAACAAAGCATAGATCAAGCGTTGTCCAGCCCTACTACAAGATCGTGAGAAGTATGAAATACTTATGAAGAAAGTTAAGGATGCAGAAAAGGAAGGGATATCCCGTTCTTTAAAGGATTCAGTACTTAGTACTTCTAAATAGAAGGTTTCGATGTCTTCCAAAAAACCAATTGAACAAGCTTTTGGGGCTATGGAGAGAAACCAAGTTGATATGAAGATAACGAGAGGTTTATGCGCAAATGGAATTCCATTTTATGTTTTGCGCGATCCACAATTTTTAGAGATGATAAGTGCAATCAACAAAGCTCCACCAGGTTACAAACCCCCATCTAGTGAAAAAGCTACAACCGTGTTGCTAGATGAATGTGTTAGAGAAATTGAGAAAGAACTAACTCATGTTAAGGACACATGGTATTTTCAAGGTGTTTCTATTGTTTTTGATGGCCGGTCTAACGTGAGGCACAAACCATTGATCAATGTTCTTGCAGTGAATAGCAGAGGAACAATGTTTTATGTATGCTGAGGACTTTTCTGGTTTGGAAAAAACAAGGGTAGCAGTAGCAAATTATTTGCTTACTACCAGTGAATAGTCACATTTTTTGGTCTCCTTGTTGTGTTCATACCTTAATCTTGTTTTTAAAGATCTTGGGAAAGAATTTGATTGGTTGATGAGCACATATAGAAGAGGGAAAGTGATTGTCAAATACTTTCTTAATCATACTCAAGTATTGTCAATTTTTAGAGATAACTCAAAGCTTGAGTTGTTAAAAGTGGCAAAAACAAGATTTGCTTCTCATTATATTATGTTGAAAAGGCTTATGGATTGTTGAGAATCACTTGTAACAACCATTTCATTAAATTCATGGAGGGATTGGGCCAAACAAGGTGATGAAAACACAAGAATCACAAGTGCAACAATTTTGGACACAATTAGAAATGAAGACTTTTGGGATGATGTTGAGAATATATTGTCCATTACTAAACCTATTTTCTTGATGACCAAGTTTTGTGATGGTGAAGGTTCAAAGATGGGAGTAATTTATTAAAAAATGGATAATATGTTAGATGAAATCAAAGACAAGATGTTGCAAAGTAAGTATGCATCTTATTACCTCAAGTAGAATCCATCGTGCTTGCTAGGTGGGAGAAGATGATAATTCCTTTACATTGTTTGGGCTTTGCTTTGTCACCACAATTCTACGACTCAAATTACCTTCGTATGCTAGCTCCAGGAGGAATTCCTAGCAAAGCTCCAAACCATGACAAAGAAGTGGTGATCGGGGTTATGGAGGCTTTCAAAAGAATGGCAGAAATTCAAGAGGAAGAACGGATGTTGTGAAAGCAGTTTGCAAAATTTCATATATAGATGGGACTTTATTTAATTGAAGCAGCTCAGGTGGATGCGGTCACTATGGATGCAATTGACCGGTGGTCTAGCTACGATCTAAAACACCAGAGTTGGCTGAAGTTGCTAAAAAGGTTCTTCCACAACCTATTAGTAGCTTATCAATAGAACGAAACTGGAACACTTATTCATACATTCATAATGTAAAGAGAAATCGTTTGAATTCTAAGCGGGCGGACAAGTTAGTCTTTATACATACAAACATCATACTTCAATTGCGGTTATCAGAAAGTCACACCGCCGGGCTTAGAGGTGTACAAATCGGGTTTTTTTTGAACCGGTTCCGGTTCCAATCGGTTACAGTTCCAGTCAACAAAGTCAATACCCGGTTCCAGTTCCAGTTCCGGGTTTTAACCGGTTCCAACCGGTTTTTGACCGGTTCCGGTTCCGGTTCGGGTTTTGGCCGGGTTCAGGTGGAACCAGTTCCGGTTCCGGTTCTAATTTGTCTGAAAAACCGTACCCGTTCGTACCCACCGGTTCGGGTATGACCGGTTCCGGTTCGGGTTGTCGATTCCGGTTCCGGGTCCGTTTTTTTGTACACCTCTAGTCGGGCTAACCAAAAAGTGGGATATGAATCCCGTAAATTATTACTTAAAAGGGCCTAGTACCAGATTAGAAGATATGCAATGGGAAAACTTTGAAGGAGAAGACAATGAAGACCCAAAAGGAAAAAGACATAGGCTTAATTAGGTTTATGAATTTTATGTCATGAATTTCGTTTTTTGAACTTATGTTATGAATTTTGTGTCATGAATGAATTTCTTATTGTATTGTTGATTTGTTGGATCGGAATTTCTATATTGGACATTTAAATGTTTGAATTTTGAAACGTTAATTGTTTGTTTAAATACTTAAAATGGATGTTTAATTATATAAACTATAACAATAGCCCTTGAGCTTTTGAATAATGAAACTTGCACCTCAACATATTTCATCGTTTGTTGGGGTGTGACACACAGCCCCTCTTTTCTAGTCTGTAGTATTAATTTTTCAGCCGAAATCTTATTTTTTTGTTAAAAATATTGGTTTTACCCTAGCTTAAAAAAACTAATATGCATTATAAGTTCCATAAATTTCTGCCACACATTTCAAATATTTAAGCTCTGTCACTAAATATATGCATCACATATTGAATGTTGTGTTGGGTATATCACTTTCCTTGAATTTCAATTAATGATAATCCAATTGAAGGTTGATTTTTTAGAACCAACTTATGCCTTACAATTGGTCAAATAGATTGTCAATCATTGGTGATGGGTATTTGTTTGTAAATGTGAGTTTGTTCAACTCCTTATAAACGAGATGCACATGTGCATGCTCCCATCATTTTTTAAGGAACATAATTAGAGCACCTCCATGGCGAAATGTTTGTCCTAATAAATCCCTTATCCAATAGATAATAAAACTGGGGTTCAGTGCATTGGTGATGGGTTGAGCTCTAGGCACAAGGTTGATCTAAAACTTTATTTCCCAATCAGGTGTTAGCTCCATATAAATCCTTAGGAAAAACTTCTTGAAAGTTGCACAACAGGGGTTCATACTTGAACTCTTTTCCTTTAGCGTCCATGTGGATGACATATGCCAAGTAGGCTTCATACACTCGCTCCATCAACTTAGTTGCATTAATCATTGAAATGAGTGTAGGCATGCTACATGTTCGTTCACCATATATCGTGACATGGCTTCTATTCAGGCTTTGAGGTGTATAACTTTTCATTTACATATTATTTGGGCTTCGTTTGAATCTAGCCAATCAATCCCTAGAGGCTAGAACTACACCAAATTCTCCTAAGGCAATAACAAATAACATAGCAAGAAATTCATAACCCTCTAAGATAACTGTATAGTTATCTATTGCTTCGTTTACCTTACTAGTTCTGTTTATGGTTGTTTCTACTTTGAAGGCATTTTCCATAAGGGAAGTAACTTTATTTAGAAAAAGGATAGAAACTATAGGTTATAAAACTCTTTACTATCACCATAATCATCCCCACAATGGTGGTGTAGTAGTAAGGGGGTGATAATCTATAATAAAGGTCTAAGGTTTAAAGCTCGGCACCACTCAATTTTCTCTGAATCACGCGATTTACCTCACTCATGTTGGCTGTGAAACCGTTCGGTAAGAGGTGCCTAAAGTATAAATGTTGAAGAGAAGAAAAGTACCTGAAATGACATCTGGATTTTCTTTGGCTTCCTTTTGACTTAGAGTGTATTCTCTGTTCTTCAATCTTCGCTATTGACCTTTCACTTGGGGCTTTGGCCTTGGGTTTCAAGCACACAAGACTAAGATGTCTCTCTTTGCAACAATTGTAGCACTTCGGAATTCTCGGGACTTATGCCCACGCTTTCTACAATGGTAACACATATGATATATGTGTCTGCCTACCACTCTCTTGTATGAATATGATTGCATCAAGGTGTGGGATTATAGAAGTGAATGTCAAATTAATATGACCCAAAATAAAATATAGAATTGCATGTACTCTTATTAATTATAAGACTACAGATTTACTAAATTAGTAAGTTTCAACTTTCCAATTAAGCATTTAAAATCAAATGTTACACTTTCAATTTCAATTTTTTTGCGTGATTAACATGACCAAAGGGCTAGATAAGAGATTTAAATGACTGGAAACAAATATTTTCAGCTAAACAATTAAAAAGTTTGCAAAATGATTTAAAAATAATATTATAATTATAATCTTATACTAAAACTATTAAAAGATTTTAATTTTTGGATTGTAATCATTCAGACCCAAGTTCTTTGCATCCAACTGCAAAAAAGAACAAATCACTGAAACAACCCTCAATCCCAGATCAAAAATGAAGAATCATAAAATCTAGAAAGATGATTGATGGATTGATTGACTAATTAAACTAAGTAACTCTATAAAATTATCATTAGATTTGCATAAACCTAAACATTAACCCAAAACACAACATTTTACACAGATTACACCTAAAAACAGACAAATGTAATATCATCACACTCATTCTCATCTCACTTCTTCCCCGTTTTTGCTGCACTGGCTTTCTTTGAAATTGCAGCCTTCGGTTTCAAGCTTTTAGCAGTCTTCTTCACCGGAGCTTTCTTGGTTGCCGCCTTTGGAGCCGCCGGAGCTTTTTTCGCCGGTGTGGATCTCGTGGAAGTCCTCGCAACTTTAGATGGTTTAGTCGGAGTCTTTGCCTTCGGCTTAGGTTTTGCAGCAGCGGGCTTCGGCTTTGCTGCTGGCTTGGCTACAGATTTCGGCTTTGAAGCAGGTTTCGATACGGATTTAGCCTTCGCAGCAGGTTTGGCTTTGCTAGCCGGCTTAGGCTTCGCAACTGGCTTCGGCTTGGCTGCGGTTTTCGGCTTTGAAGCTGGCTTAGGCTTGGCAACTGCCGGCTTCTTTGCAGGTGCTTTCTTCTTCACCGTCTTCGGCTTGGCAGCAGGTTTCTTCTTCGCCGGAGCAGCTGCTGCCGGAAGCTTGTATGAGGCCTTAACTTTAACAAGTTTACCGGCGGCAACGAGTTTCTTCAATTGAGTCAACAATACCTTCTTAAAATTCGCCGGAAGATGCTTCTGCTTCTCTTCGATGCACTTCGTGATCGCATACTGGCTTGAACCAGTACGTTCCTTCAAAGTAACAATGGCTTCCTTGATCATCTGATCACATAATCAATCAACGTCCAATCAATTAAATGAACCAAACCACATCAAAACAACAAAATAGTGACGAAACAATGAACAAATCAAATCAAAACAACAAAATAGTAATGATTCAAGGTACAAACCACATCAAAACAACAAAACAGCGACGAATTGAGATCAAAACAACAAGCAGCAACGAATCGAGGTGCAAACTACAACAAACAGTGAAAAATCAATACCTCGAAGTAAGGAGGATGCAACGAAGGAGTTCTAGGTTTACTCTTGGCCGAGGCTTTCTTAGCTTTCTTCGGCTTCTCATCGGCCTTAGCCTCTGGCTTCTCCTCCGGTGTCGCATCAGATGCGACGACCACCGGCTCAGTAGGCTCCACCGGCACAACTGGTTCTTCTGTCGTCATTAATCTGAGGTCTAATCGGAATTTAGATCTGCAAATGCTGATTCAAATGAGATTGATTGCAGTGATTGAATTTAGCGTCTGAGTGACAAACATGAATTTGTGGGGATTTAAATAATATCAGATGCGATATGATTGGATGATAAAGATGTCACGCGGATCGGACACCTAACTAGAATTCAAACATGAGCTGTTGGATCGTTTGTCATCAACGGCTGACAACATCTTGTGGTGAAGGTTGTGATGAGGTTTGGATGAAATGTGTTCATTTTGGTGTGTTTCTATGCCCAAATGATTTGCTAATAACTTTAGTTTTACTTGATGAAATTTTATGAATTTTTTTTGGGATTGTAGGGAATTAAGTTAGCTTTCCATCAAGTGTTTAACCAAAAGCTGAAGTTGTTTGCTTTATGAGATATTTGACTTGGAATGTAGAATGGTCGAAAACAAGTTATAGTTAGAGTTATCGATGGTATTAAGCTTTTTTAAGCCAATGCTTTAGTCCAATGTGAGATTTTGATTTTGGGAGTGATTGTAGTTTAACATGAGAGTTCATAGAGTCAAGAATCATCAAAATCCGAGTAGATTTGAATATAGAAATATGCGTTTGAATTTAACTCAAGATGAACAAATATGCTCCTTGTGATTTTGTAATTCAATTTGCATTAGTATCTTATGTTTTTACCAAAAGTATATAAACTTGTTAACGTATGTAAATCTATTTCAATATTTTTCACTTTTACCTAAAGTATGAAAGTGTATTGTTAAAAGAATGTATGTGTGGTACATTTATAGAATCATTTTCTTAACATTTATAGCATTTTTGTGAATATATCAATACCAAAAGCCTATTGTATGACACTCATAACATATATTTAATTTTTTTTACCCAGAAAACAGTTTATACTATAAATGAACTACAAAAACCTCAAATACCCACATACAAAAACAGATTGGAGTATAACAAGTTGTTTAAATGTTTTTTTTTAAATAACATGTATACATTCATAATTTGAAACAGTTACAAAAACATAAACACCCTTTCAACTATTTTTTGTTTCATTCATGATCTCTTAAGTTTTTTGATTCTTAATGGATATAGTAATTTAATTTTCTATTAACGTTTTTCACATAATAAGTTGTACTCAAGTCTACATAATTTACAATCATTATGTAACGAAAATTTAATAGTCATTTTTATATCAAGTTTAAAAACGTATTGCAAAAAATGTATGGTTGATAATCTACTTTACCATTTTCATGGTATTTCTAGTGCTTTATGAATGTATCAAAAACACAAGGTTGTACTACAACAATGAAGTTATAGATTTACCTTTCTTGTCTAGAAATATAGTTTAAACCCAAGACATGAGCTAGCTACATAAACCTCAAATACCCAACACAAGAAGTAACTTTTAATATGTTCTTTGATTTTAATTTTAAACTTAAGTATCTTGTCATGTTCATAAACAAAATAATATCAGTTTTTCATTTATATTTGTTTATTTCATTAGTTGCATGACCTTTTAACTTTCTTTATTCAGGATTGATATGAAAAAAGGTAAAGTAAAATTATGAAAATAATCGTTTTAACCCCTCATTTTACATATAGTCATTTGACACAAATTTAAAACACATGTATTTCCGTTTTAAATTATTTTGGGAAGTTTATTACATGATATTGAATACATAATCCATGTGTCTTTTCTTTTCTTTTTCTTCCTTTTTTTTATTATATACTTTCTTTTTTTTAACGGCTAACAAAACCAATTTTATTATAAAGGATCAAGCAAAAACACTATATTCATAATTATGTACAAAATAAACTACCCATAAAACAAGATAACAGTTAATGGGTACACTCCATGCTATAAAGATCAAACCTACACCATTGCTCTCATTGAACCAGACCCTTCTACGATCGAAATAACACCCAGAGAAAACTAGAGACCTTCACCTCCTTCATTATCTTTAAAGATTACTTGACTTTTAATTGTAAATTATACCATTTCTTGCCTTCCGTATACTCCATCGTGCAGTTAAAATCACAATATGAATAGATTTCCGTTGTGTTTCCGAGCCATGAATATGTTTAATTGTTTATGCAAATCCAGTAAATCTCATAGGCCAAAAATAAAAATTGTTGGGATTTTACGCTACAATGATTGACTCCCAAACTACCTGTGCAAACTTACATGAGACAGTAAATGCTCTATAGTTTCTTCAAATTCACCACAAAAAACACACATTACTGAATGCACATTAACATTCCTTGGTACCAAGGTAGTCAAAGTTGGAACACGATCTAGTAACACGCGACACGCCCTGAATATAACTTTCTTAGGAATCCAATTATTCCAAAGAAAACAATAATTAGGATACGAACTATTGAGGAATTCTATTTTCTTTTCTAGACTACTAACTGAGAAAAAACAAGAATCATCAATAGACCATGACCAACTATCTTTACACAAAAGAAGTTGTACTAACCTTAGTAAAATCGTTAGTTGATGGAGCTCCCAATCTACCTTGATATTGAATCTATTACAATTCCAAATGAATTTTAACACCCAGCTGCCATTTTGCCTCACAATCTGATCCATAATATTTCCTTAACTTTTTATTAAGTGTGATCTTGTGTTGTTTTCAAAGGGTGAGCAACTATCTAGACAATCATTTGATTGCAAATTAATCGGTATATAGGTGCTATAATGCATAAAAATACTGTAATTGGTATTTAACTTAACTTCTACTTTGAGTATGGTTTGAACAGGGACTAGATCACTCGCAATCTATCGTACCTGGTCTAACCCTATACATTTACGCAAAAGTTTGTTTTACACAACTTGAATTCATGATCTTCGTGTTATAAAACAACAAACTTATTCCTTATTTCAAGCCCACCCTCATAATCTATAATGTATATAAGGAAATTAAATATGTAAAAGGGAGTCATTCAAAATTTCAAATTAAGTTATCAAACCTTTCTTAAAAGAAAGTGATGGAGAAAAGAAGTCACCGTTGCATCAAGATAGTGAACATCACTCTAGCTAAACTCTATTTTTATTACTTTGTGGCAAACCATAAATCAAAAACATTTTTGCTATATACACGTTTCATAATGGTTTGTCTTCAAAATCAACTTACCAATGACTATCACATTGGTGAGTTAAGTTTTTCAAAATCTATTGGTAAACAAACTTTTGCATGGATTAACACAAAAGCCAAAATTCTCTCTTAAGATGACACTATGGATCAATCAATCTAAAGTGAACCCATATCCACCTCGATTTCCATGCGTGCAAAGGTACCCACCAAAAGAAATCAATCCTCAAACCCCCTTGCAAACCAAACAAAGGCAAAAAGCCCTTTAGGAATTTGAGATACCTTAGATTACTCATCCCCTCAACTAGCACAACTATTTTCTCACAGCCAGTTCCTCAACCTTTCTCTCAACAAGAAGTTGTTGTACTTCAAAAGGATCCCACTCAAACCATTGATGTGTCATTTGACGCACATTTAGAGGCCCTATCTCCCAAGGGCGCTTGTGTTTCTACCCTTTCACATGAACCAAATCAGTTTAACTAAATTCTTTAAGAGATTGTTACACTATATGGGTCACCTGCTTATCCTATTCACCAATCTACACAGGACCAACCCCAACCATCCATTGACACAAATAATCAATTTTCTAGCTTAGTAGAAGAGGATGTGATCAAGCTTACTAGTCAGATTAGGAGTTCTGATCAAAAAATGGAGCTTTCATCTTTCCTTATGACTCAGTAGAGCATAAAAAAGGTGATAAAACCCATAAGACTCCACATATGGAAACCACTGATGTTGTCCTTATGGCTGAAGTGATGAATTCCAAGTACCAAGAACTTGGGGTATATGGCACTTTTGAATTAAACTTGGGCCATGTTTTAAGTGATCCTATTAGGGATTCACATCATTCCTATAGAATGGATGATTTTTCAAAAATCAGTCTTAAAAACTTACAACAAGTAAATAACATTTAAGTATCTAATCTCAAGGAGCTAGTTACTAAAGCCTCGAATGAAAATGACTTTCATACCCAATCCAACCTCGTGAAGGCATCCTTAATTAAGGATCTCCAAAACATTACAGTCTCTACCAAATTATAAGGTTTGGTTTTTCTCAAGTTTCGCAATGATTATTATTATAATCAAACGCTTCTAGTTGCTTAAGCCACATGTGGTTATGTTGGCCATGATATGCCAATTTAATTTATGCAATTGTAACCGCGACAAGTAAATTGAAAAAACGAGATATGAGTCACCAGTGGCGGAGCTTGACGAAACTGGGAGGGGGGGCGAAATCTTACGGGATCAAAAAAAATTTTTTTGAAGGCCCTAGGAGACATAAAATCCGGGGCCCTTCATCCCTTCGAAAACTTACATTCTTTTCATACGTCTATTTGATTCATTCGTTCTCTTGCAATCTTAGGTGACCATTTATTATGGGTGTTTGTTGTCCGGTTTTTACGATTTGAGCTTTCTACGTTTCGACTTTCTAGTTTTGGGATTTTTGAGCCCGTTAAAAATTAAGACCGAATCAAACCTAACCGTTTTACAGTTTGAGACAGACTAATTACATTGTAATCCCATATATAATTTTTTATTGAATAACACCTATATCATCAACCCTTAAATACATATATAAATAATACTCACGAGTCAATTGTTTTCACCTTTCTCACGATATATTGAGGATTTTTTACAATTATCTTGATTTGTAGCATCACATTCTTCTTCAATAACATTTCTTTTTAAAAACTAGTCAATTATTTTCACCTTTCCCATGATATATTGATTCAAACTAAAATCTAAATGTCTAAACAAACAAAATGAGAGGGAGGTTAATGGGGTAAAAAATGAGAGGGATGGAAAGAGTATTTTTTTTTTTTTAAATGTGTTTGGTTACTTTTTTTAGGGGGGGCGAAACTAGTATTTTAAAAAAAAATTTGGCTTACGGTCCGAAAATTAACACTACTGGCGAAAAAAAGAGGGGGGGCGGTCGCCCCCCCCCCGGTCCCTTAAAGGCTTCGCCCCTGTGAGTCACGTAACTTGAGTAGATAAATTAATATATAATAAATTTTAGTTCATCTAAAAGAAACAAGAAAAATAGGTGAATGCGATTGACAAACCATGCTCTCACTGAAAGTTACGGTAAGCTAAGAATGCACCGTATTATAAAATTGACCCACATGATAAGTACACCCCTAAAATGAGAAATTGATATGGTTAGAAATAGCTTCAAAAATCGGGAACATAGGCGAAAACGACGCCCAAAACGGAGTTCATATGAAGCAGGAATCACGAAAACAAGTTCAGGATTATACCGGAAAAGGACACATGTCTTAGTGACTTGCCACGTGTCCCAAACATATGCCACATGTTCATATGGGCTGCCACGTGTCCTAGAAGCCTCAATATGTCACGTGAGGTGTTGACATCAAAAACTAATTTTTATGTAATGCTACTCGACTCTAGACATTGTCAAAGTGTGTGAAGGACTTTGCTTGGGACAAGCAAAACTTAAGTGTGGGGATGTGATCAGTGTGTTGATTTCAAGTGTTAAGCTAACCAGTTATGCAATTTTTGCTATTTAATTGTGAGAAATATGAGTGCTTTGCATATGATTTTGATTTCAGATTGAGCATGAGAAAAAGACACAAAATAAGATGTTTAAGAGGTTTGGAATGAAAAATAAATGAAAGACGAAGGAAAACCAAGCCGATGAAGAAAAATAATGGAAATTGACAGGTGGTGTTTTAGGTTGGCGTCTGGAAAGCTACAGTGGCGTTTCAGACTCCACACTGGCGTTTTTGGGTGGCGTTTACAGAGGCTTACTGGCGTCTGGGACGCCAGTCGACGCGTTTTTTCGGAATTTTCTCGTTTTTCCACCTATTTAACCCTAAACCTTAGGGTTTTTGAGGGATCTCGTTTTTTAGAAGTTTCTGGGCAAAAAAGTGACGTTTTGGGGCCTCCGAAGCATCTGATTAACATCCTCGTTCATGCAATCGCACCCCAAATCAAGAATTGAAGATCCTTCTTCATGATTGCTTCCGGGCAATTGGGTTAGTTAGAAAGCTTTGATCTTTATGTTTGACCTTAGTTGTTTGGATGTCAAAACATGACTTTTACATTGGTTTGTTTGATTTAAATGGTTTATTTATGATTGAGTGATTTTGTGTTGCCATCAGTTTTCGGTTTCCTTGCATCGTAAGCTCATTGGTATTTACGAGTTACTTGTTATAGTTAGATTGATATTTGTGTGAATAAACAAGTCTTTAAACGTTTGTTCCATTTTGTCACTTCAATTCAATCAATTACTTAAGCGTGTTTAGGTGATTTGCCTCTAAGTTTGCTAAAGATCAGTGTGAATCTCTAACCTAAAACCGGAAGTAATCATATTTTGTTAAGTTTTATTAAACCATCAATCAAGTTATTTGCTTTAAGCTAGTTTTCCTAATTCAAATCAAAGTCAAGTTTTCGTTTCATTAGTTAGTAGAGTCAATTGGTAAACAATTAGCACTTTCCAAAGATTCCCTGTGGATACGATACCTTATTTATCCTTACTAGTTAAAGGTAGCTAAGACACGGGTTTTAGACTCATCTTTTGATTGACCGTTCGACATCGATCAAAATGGCGCCGTTGCCGGGGAATCAACGCGCAAAGTACTAGTTTAGTTAGTTTTAGCTTAATTTCAGTTTAAGTTTTATTTGCTTAAAAAAGGATATTTTATTTTATTTTTTTATTTGTTCAGTATTGCACGAGGTATTTTTTTTGTTTGTGGTATGCAGGTAATTCTAGCAAGCATTGTGGTTTCTCCAAAAATTTTAATATCATCATGAATTGGGATGATGATGATGATCCATGTATGTGTTGCGGGAGTAAATTCCATTGGATAGAAGACTGTCCCGTGTTCTTAAGAAAACATGAAGCATATCAGGAATGTGAAAGTGATAGCATTATAAGGCAAGGATACATGATGGCAAATTTTAAAGATGACGTTGATTCAGGTTCATTGTATCTGAACTATGAACCACATTCATATTTCCCTCAAGAATACTACCAGTAAAATGATGGTTACCAAGGATACTCTTATCAACATAAGTATCAATCTAAGGAGGAAACCAGGGTTTGCAACTTCAGGCAAGATTGGGAGTACAACAATTATGAACTGGAGATGGAACCGAGCTTAAGTTATCAAGAGGAATATGATTACCGCTACCCTCAGTTGACATACGAGGGTCCTCAAGATTACAATCATGGTAATTATCATAGTGGTTATTACCATCAAGATGGTTACCAACAAAGTCAACAACAAGGGTGCTCAAGAAATTATCAGCAACAAATTCAAAATCAGCATTGTAGTAATCAAGAAAGTGGGTCGTCAGGTGGTAAATTGGGAGATTTTCAACACAATTCTATCATGGATGCATTAAAAGACATGAAAAAGGAGAATGAGGTCAGAGACAAAACCATAGATGCGTCGTTCACAAAGGTTGGTCATCTAATTGAGGAATTGAGACGAATAAAAGCATCAGAAATGATTGTTGATAATAATAATACCACCAATATTCCCCCAGTTGTTGAAGAAGTGCCACTAACATTTCTCATTGTTGATGATGAAGTACAAAATATTACTGACCTTTCTGTGCATGTTAGGGGATGCCTACATCAAACAGAAACCATTACACCTCATGAGAAACCATTGAATAAGACAATTCCAGTTTATTCAAACCACTATCCTCTAGTTACCATTTCAATCAACATAGTTAGGGAGAATGGTCTAGGTTCAATGAAGAGAAAGGTAAGAAGAGGGGACATGGGCCATGATATTCAGAAGCAGGTCCGTATTGATTCAACAGCCGTGTCGATTAAGAGGAAAGAAATATGGTATGTGTTAACTTACTATAATAGGATCCAAGTAAGGTCGCTCTATTTTTCTACATCACAAGGACTTAGGTTAATTACCTAGCCAGGTGAGTTCTTCATAGCCCCCCTTTATTTTTTTACTTTTAAAACTACGAGGTGGAACATGTTTAACATATCTTGACAAACATCCATGTGAACTTAGCATTATGACTATAGTTGTAGTGAGCCTTGGACATGATCGTGCAATTATTTCAAGAACATCATTTTAGTAAGAATGATATATTTATTGGACCAACAATCCCACCATTATTTGATTTACCCTTCAGGTAAGGCCCGTGGTGCATTGTTTACTACTTCAACATTATTAGGAATGCTAGAACTTGGTCAGAACATCATCGTTGAAAACATATTTGAAAACATGTGAATTGCCTTTACATACTTCGTTTACTATATTTTGACCATTCTGCTAAAGATTTCATATGTGACATTTACTCTCACACCCTTAAATTTCCACTAACAGAGTCTTACCGTTGGGTGTGACGTGGAAGGATTAGATGTCGCACCCCGGCCTTCCCGGCCTGCCCGAGGGCGCGACGCGACTGTCAGGATCGCAGTCTCCGGTCATACAGTTGCGAGACCTACATGTCTGGTTGCATACGTACATCCAAATACTTGGACAAAACAGTTTTATAAAATCAGAGTTGCGGAAGTTAATGTATAAGATCTTAAGAAACAGTTTGAATTCATAAGTTGCGGAAGCGTTTTAAACGGTTTTCAAAATAACATAAAGTAATAGTTTGCGGAAGCGGTTTAAGTTGTTTAGAAATTACATAATCTTAACAAAATGATATGAATGTTTAATAGTCTAAGACACTAAAGTAGACGCATGAACTCCATCCTAGCATCCTAAATTCCTCATGTGTGCGCCTTAGCTACCTGAGAAAACATGCGAGTAAAAGGTCAACACAAAGGTTGGTGAGAGCACATGTTTTATATCAGCTTGCAGGTCTACATTTCATTACAATGCAATATCCATTGATAGCTAGTCAATATGTGTTATATCATATGCGGGTTCGCAACCGAAGCTAACATGTTGTCTCCCACCATGTCCATCCAACTAGACAATGGTAATGTTGTTTGGTCAATTTTGCACTGTTCCGACCTCCAGTCGGGGTGGCCATACGGCGCGCAACAGTGGGGCTTGTCAGGCCCAAATAGTACTATTCAGAATTACCACGATAAGCGCCACGCGCTATTAACCGTTCGAGATGTGTTTAATGAGGACTTATCAGTTTTGTGGATGAGTGCCACACATATGCATATACGCGATATTAGCATGTACAAATGTAACCAAAAAGTATGTTTGTTGTTCAAAAACAGTTTGTATGCAATGTTTTCTCCCCCAAAGGTAGAAATTTGAAAAAGGGGCCGTGAACTCACCAGATAGAGCAGTTCCGGTTTAAGTGGTGTTCATAACTCGCGAATGCTAGCAGCCTGCTAGTGAGCACCTATAATCATATAGGTTGTAAGTATGTGTTCTATGGTGTGTTGTATCCCATACAGCTCCAAGTGTCAGTGTGCTCAACCGAGTGTGTTGACTCGACGAATCGTTGGTGACGCGTTTGTTTTGTTTAGTTTACTTATGTGCCAATTGAATCTTAACACGCACGTAGGACATCATCATACATCCTACGACTCTAATTGTAACACTTTCACACATGTCGTGTTATGAAATCGTAAAGGTTACCATTTTTAAAAGTTTCTCTTTTAGGAAAGTTTGGTTATGAAATCCCGTTTCATAATTCTAATACATCTAGTATGTTTGAAAACACATATGTAAATACTTAAAATACATTGTTTACGCATAAATTGCCATTTATGCCATTTTGCCCAAATAAAGTTTCCTAAAATACTAAGTATTCGTTTAAAGGTCCGTTTTCAAAAATCAAAGTTTCCAATATGCTTAAAAATCATTTTTAAACATGTTTCAATAACCACAAATCACCAAACATGTTCAAGCATCAAAACCCCTCTTTTTATTTACAAAAGTTTCCATATATAGTAAGTTTTTATAAAATCATGTTTTTCACAAAATCAAATACCCAAATGTGTTTCTAAACACTTCAATATGCATTTGACAACATCTAGACATGTCTAACATGTCTAGATCATCACAAATCTACAACATGCAACATAAAAGTTTCCTTTTATGGAAAGTTCTACAAAATCAACACAATAACCTATCAAAACTCAATCTTATCAATCCTATGTTCAAAAATCAATAGATCTATATCAAAAATACATAAGAACACCAACAAATTTCGTGCACAAGATCCACATGGAGTTTCATGTGAGTGGATGTTCATGCATGTGGGTTTTCACCCCTTGCATGTATGATCTAACTATAGATAAGCTCATAATAAAACTATCTCACAAAACTATAGAGCACTGAGATGAAGCTGGAACAGGGACTTGGCAGCTCCAAAAGTGGCTGGGAATGAGCTCTTAGTGGCTTCAAGTGGTGGTGTGTTGATGATGATAAGTTCCAAGATTCTCTTCCAAGCTCCAATGGTTTCCAAGCTCAACAATGGAGATTTTCTGGTGAAATGATGAAGAAATGGGGGTAGAAGCTCGAGGTAGAGGTGCTCTGGCCGAAGAAATAGGATTGCAATGATGAAAAATGAGATAGGTTGAGTGTTAAGGTGGTTTTGGCATCTGCGGCTTCCAAGTGTATCGCCTAGCGTGCTCACGTAAGGCCAGGCGTAGTGCTTGGATTAAAATAATCCAAATGGCATCTGGTTGATCCTCGCGCATCGCCTCGAGTGGGAGTAGCATTCCGGGCGTACCGCCTGGTACTTGGCGTATCGCCTAGGTCCAAACATTGGTCATAGGCGTACCGCCTGGCTTGCAAAATGAGCCCAATTGGCCCAATTTCGGTGTTTAAGCTCGTTTTTCGATTGTTTGGCGTTTACGAACATCGTTTCTTGACTTATTGTCGTTTTTTAACTTGTTCTAAGTTCCCATAGAGCTTAATTATTGTTAAATTCATTTGTTGTTCATTTAATTCACCAGCGTTCGTGAGACTCGTGTGTGTTTCGATAATTCCTCGAATTATCGGTGATAGTTTGTGCTTGTGTTTTACGAAATGTCTGCATGCTCGATTAATCATAATCAACATGTAATTCACAATCCAATAGTTCCCCGAATTATTGTTTTGCGTTTGCGTTTGCGTTTGCCACACTTGGTTTCCACAACCAATGTGCAATGTACGATTCGATAGTTCCTCGAACTATCGTTTCGCAGTTGCTTGTGTTTAACTCATCTAATTAAACCTAATTAAATGAAATGCAACAAGTATGAATGTGAAATTCTAAGTTGTAAGAGTTGCAATTTTCCTGAAATTGTCGGGCGTCACATTAGATGTGTTGGTCATATAAAACGAGCATATATGATCTTGAAGTTAACGTGGATATTATTTATAAATACCCTAGGTTAAACATTTAGTTTTACATCGATTAGTGTACACATTTGTGTTTAGTCGGCATACGTTTCGAATGTTTGGAGGTTAGTGTGCATTCCGCACTTGAATTCGTGGAGCTCGTTCGACTCAAAAGACCTTGTTGATTCTCACGGGAGGTATTGTGGTCGGAGTCTTGTTGGGTGCCTAAATTTGCGTTGACAACTTCATTTGTCAATCGTTAAGATGGGTTTGGTCATATTCTCAATTAGATTCAAGTGTTCGAGCAACATTAGTAGGAATCAAGTGTTCATTAACAAAGTTTGGCGACAATATGGTCTATAGGGTAAGATTAGCTTTAGTGAGTATGTGTTCGGTATTCACTGGGTTTGATAAGGAATAAAGAAGATTCGGAAAGTTATCCACTATATGAGGCTAACTCGGATGTTTAGTTTAGTCCATCCCTCTCTTCTTCAACCTTGATGGTTCGATGAGGGAAGAAGTTGGAATTCATATTACTTGTGCTTGGTGTAGGATCAACTTTGGTAATCACCTGTCAAGACGTGCTCGTAGTTGGAGTCTTTTCAACAAGAGTCAATAGATGATTCTATCATCTATATGGGTTTCAATGAGCATTGAGAGCAATTAAGAGAAGGTATAGATGGCATCTATAGATACAGGGAACAATAGGCAAATGTAAGGCTTCCATGTTCTAGATTTGATGAAACATTGTTGCACTAACCCATGCTTCTTGTTCACGCATAGTTGTACTACTGTTTTAGTTGGGAGTTTAACTTAGTATATAGATGTTGTCATTATCTGTACTACACCTGAAGGTCAGTCATCGAAGATATCAGTTCCAACCAATGATAGGATTCACACCAGTGAGTGTCATGTGAAATGCCCTAGTTGCACTATGGAAGGTTCTATGATATCAGAACAACTAGGTTGAAGGCAAGAAATCGACAAGTTTTACATTGGATATCTGATTGGATAGTTGAATTTAATTCAACTACATGGCTAATGGGCACATATAAAACATGCGCTTTGTATCCCCGCTGGGTATATCCAGAATTTGCCAAAATTTATATGTACCTATAAATTCATGATTATGTTGGCCACCATAATCGTCAATTTATCTTACATTATCATTATAGTTCCAACAATCTCAAGCTAGTAAACACCATAGATTTCGAAGTTTATTTCTGAGTGTCGAAATTAAGGTTCTAGTATGCAATCATGCAGCATGGGACAGGGAGTTGCACTAGCGGAAGAGGCTGGGAATGTTCTCCTTGGGCTTATATTAGTCTTGTCCTTAGTCTCATTGTGTAGGTCACATGTTCGATCGAGTATGAATGTTTACTAGGGGTGAGAGAGACATGTTTGTAAGAGTCAAATCAAGTCACAAAGAATATTGCTAAATTATGCACATAATGTGTAGTGTGAAACTAATTATAGAGACTACTGCTATAGTCTAAGTTTACTACATGCAAACCTATTTCTCTATAACCAAGTCTCTAATACCAATCTGTCATACCCTCAAATTTCCACTAGCAGAGTCTTATCACTGGGTGTGATGTGGCAGGATCAGATGCGTTGGTCATATAGAACGAATCTATATGATCTTCAAATTTATGTGGATATTATTTAAAAATATCCTAAGTTAAACATTTAGTTTTATAGTGGAATACAATAAACGTTGCAAAAGCTTGTATAAAAGTAAGTTTTTCTTAACACAACACAATGAAATTCTTATAAAGTTGTTCAAAAGTTCTAAATGCATGATTCTTTAATTGATTCCTTAAGTGCATCCTATGCTCTTAAGCGTGTTAGTTACCTGAGAATTATATTCTAAAGTGTGTCAACATAAAGTTGGTGAATTCACATATAAGAAAACGGTAAATGGTTTGCACAACAAATACTGGAATGTTAAAGTTGTTTAGGCCCAAGGCCTCAAGTGTATGTGTTGCATCACTACCGAAACTGGACTCTTGAGGCCTCCGTCATGTCTATCATAAAAACAATGGAAATTAGGTCGTAATTACGCTCGTCCTGACCTCCAGTCAGGATTGTTGCCAATGAGGGTTTGTCAAACTCGATGGTACTATCCAAGAACACCTTGCTTGAGCTAATTAATGGTATGATTTTGTGAGGACTTTGATACGGTAATTCACATTCAAAATGTTTGCAAACATAACTAGTTATATATCAAAATGTGTTTCTCAAGCAAGTTTCCGTGTAATCTCCCCTGTTTGGAGTTAAAACAGTTTAAGATAAAAAGGGATGATAAACTCACCTGTGATTGAGTTCGGCTTGCTCGTGAGATGTATGTTCCTTGTCTGTTACCTATATCACATTGGTGGCATGAGTTTGTGTTTGTGTTGATCCATTAGGCCAAGTGTGTTTGTCCAAACAAATCCAAGTTTTCGTGTTTGTATAAATGATTTCACGTTCGAATATGTTTGACCATGTTTGAATGTGTTTTCCCAAACGATTCACGTTTGACAATGTTTGACCATGTTCTGGTATCAAAACTCACAAAGTTAACTTAAAAGTAATATCATACATGGGTAACACTACTATTACATCGTCTCGGTTATTATTTACAACTTAAACATAACTAGTATAAACCCTAAGTAGCCTATTCACAAAGTGCCTAGAGGTGCATTCTCACCCATCGTC
The DNA here is from genome assembly GCA_009363875.1 of Mikania micrantha. Classification (NCBI taxonomy): domain Eukaryota; kingdom Viridiplantae; phylum Streptophyta; class Magnoliopsida; order Asterales; family Asteraceae; genus Mikania; species Mikania micrantha. Next base: position 40,548,833 of record CM018692.1, read on the forward strand.
ATTGTCTACCTGTAAAAGATTTAAAGTTTGGAAAGTATGTATACAACTGGTGAGTTTGTATTAAAGACTCGATACAATTTAATAAGATAGTAAAGTCAATGAAACACATTCACAATATTGGAATATTCATGTGACCCATATCTAGTTCCTTTCCAACGGTTGTTAATATATTGTGATATTACCCGTCGGTAAATATCTTTGCCTCATTGTTAAGTTAATGTCTCACTACAATAATTTGTTTGTTATAAACGGTGACAGGCATTCTCCCTGGTGAGAAGAAAACCTCCCAGCAAATGTGGTTGTTAAAGCCCGCTAGTACTATCTTTATCTACTCGTTCAGCCCTCCATGGGTTCACTAGAAACAGTTCGATTGCTGAGGACTTTTGTTACAGTACGTTGATACCCACGGTCATCCCATGTATCCCAAGCCGGCATATAGTTATTAATAAACATATCACAGTATTAGAAAATTTTCAAAGTGATACCCTGATGTTTGTAAAACATTTAAAACAAAAGGGGATTGTATGAAACTCACCTAGTGGCAAAATCAATAAGCAATGCTCAACGTATGTGGTCTTAGTTCTTGCTTTTCAATATTGCAATTGGTTAAAATTCTTTAGTTGTTTGTAATTGATTTGGTTTATCAAAACATTCTTTTACATTCAATGTCAAAGATGTGATAAATTGAGCTATCGTGCTAATCTTGAACAACGTGTGAGAGGCCACGAGCCCGGGTACCTCCCAGAGTTGGATTTACATCATCATCACTTATTACTTAAACCAAAAACTTTCATATATAGCAGTGGAAATTAAATGATAGTTTTTTCAAAACATAACATAACTGTATGTATTAAAACATATATGATTGCCAACACCACCAGATCTCTTAACTTCGTGCCACGGCTCCCTCCTGTCCTCGTACCTATCCTTCAATCTGACATACATGCTAAAATGTCAGCTTACGCTGGTGAGTTCTAGTTTTAATAAAACAACATTTTAGTGAGTTAAACATCATTCATGTGAAAACATCATTACATTCACATAACCATATCACGTAATCGTCATCATAATCATGCAACCACTGTCATTATCATGAACAACGGGCTTATGCCTGCATAAGGCTCCATGTTTATAATCTGATCTACTCATATCCTGTTATAGTCAGGTTGACTCTCATACCCTGTTATAATCAGGTTGACTATCATACCCATTATAGTTAGGTTGACTTTTATACTTACCCCGTAACAAGTACGAGAGCATCCTCATACATATTCCATAACCAGTATGGAAACATCATCCGTTCCTCATAACATGTTATGCTAGCATCATATCATCGTAAAGACATTTCATCATATCACATTATGCAAGCATCTTATCATCATAACATATCATGCTATCATCATAACATATCATGCTATCATCATAACATCATATCATCATAACACGTCATGCTAGCATCTTATCATCATAACATATCATGCTATCATCATAACATCATATCATCATAACATGTCATGCTAGCATCTTATCAACATAACATGTTATCCTATAAGTAGAGGACTTCATTAAAGCATATCACCTTATAAATTTCATCATAGTTATCATCATCATCATCATCATCATCATCATAGCATATCATCATAAAATCATCATCATATCATGTCATCATTCCTTAGCCATCATAACACATTGCATGCATTCATCATTATAACATAACCTCATGCATAACTTATCACAACTTATCATTGAGCATTCATCATCATAGCACATTCATATAACACCATAAACACAGTAACAACATGTATATCAGCCCAAAACATAGTTACACATAACATGTGAAAGTCGGGCATCTAGAACTCACCTGAAAATGAAATGGCTATTATCATCCTAAACCGAATCTCTTTGGCTAAGACTCAAGAACCTACATCATCACATCATTGCATTACGTTTCATTCCTAGACTTAGAAATTATTCTAAGTCCCCATAGCTCACCTAACTAGTCCCATATGCACAAGTTCTAGAATTTGCTAAGTATTCGAAATCCATGAAGTTCACGAACTCACACAGTACACGATATGCATGAATTTCACGAAATCCCATAGTACACGAAATCCCTGGACTACACGAACCTCGAAGTACAAGAATTCATGAAGTTCATGAAACCAGGTTCATGAACTTAAGTTCCCAAAATTGAGGTTCACGAACTTAAGTTCACAAATTGTGGTTCATGAAGGGTGTTCGGATACTCCCATTTAGTGTACACTTCGAATACTCATCATCTCTGCATAACACATCTCATAAAACAATCCAAGACTTTGGGGAGCTAGTTCTAGGTTCATTATGGTCTTGCAAACGCATTGGTACCAAAAAGGAACGAACTTTCTGCCGACTTCGAGTACTTGAGAGAGAGTGCTTCCAGCCAAAAGTGAGCGTGTTTACCAAGGCACTCATATATATATGCCAGGTACTCGAAGTTAGTACTCAAAATGGAGTTCACGAAAATGGTTTCGTGTATTTTCATCTTCGTGAACTTAAGTTCACTAAGTAGGGTTCGAGTACTCCACTTCGTGATCCTTACTTAGTTTATTTTTATTTTCTTTTCGTACAAGTTTATTATTCGTTATGCATTTATATATTCAACTAAATTGCATAGAAAGTTTGGGGTGTTAGAACGTGTGTTGACTCAACGACTCGTTGGTGACACGTTTAATGTGTTATCATTTGTTTGTGTGTCATATTGATCATAACAAGTAAGTAACACATTATCATACTTCCTATGATTCTAATTATAACAACGTTCATGTAAATCACGTATATCAATCACAAGAGTTTGTTATTCTGGAAAGTTTAGCCACGAAATCCAATTTTATTAAATTAATACTTGTAACATGTTCTTAGAACACAGTTAACACGTATGCAACCATTGCAAACCATCATGTGTGTATAAATCTTAACACTTTGCATTTTCCCCAAATAAAGTTTCCTTATTTACTAAGGTATGACCAAAATTAATTTTTGACATAAGCAAATGTCCCAAATATGTTTCTACATCATTACTAAACATATTCCAAGTGTTACTATATCATCAAATCATGTTAAATCAATATAACCAATCCTTTCAATCACCAAAAGTTACTATAAAAAGTAAGTTACTAACATGAGTTTCATTTTCTCAATCTAACCATCCCAACATGTTTACAAACATTCTAATAAACATAAATCGTCATTCAAGATCATCTAGCAAGTTTAGAACTCATCATAGTCGTCATCTTGCATGTAGAAAGTTTCCAAATATAGGAAGTAACACAATATGCATTCAAAAATCAATCTAACTCATTTCCTGCTTTAAAACAGTAACAATACATCAAATACCAACTATGATTCACCACAAATTCATGCATGTTCTTGTTTTGGAGTTTCAAGTGTGTATACATGCATGCATGTGTGTTCTTAAGCATACATGTTATTAAAACTACCTCACAAATGCTTTGGAGGTTTGGATTTAATCAGAACAGAATCTACAAGACCTTGATGATGCCTGGTGAAGTGTCCTAAGCTAGACTCGAGTGTGGCTATGGCTTCAAGGGTCTTTTAACACCTCTTCCAAGCCCCAATGCTCCCAAGAATGCAAGGAAGTGGTTGTGAGTGAGTTACTAGAGGTTGAAAGTTGATCTTCAGTGCGTTGGTCTAGAAATATGGCATAATGTTTGTGGATTCAGTAAAGGAAATGAAATGTGGGAAATGAGTAGTATTTATAGAGTTTTTGGAGTCTGGAACTTGTCATGTACCGCCAAGGCTTCAGGCATGGTTCCTGCGTCCCGCGACGTACAAAATAGTTGAGTCCCAGACTCTAGGTTTGTCACGTACCGCCAAGGGAATTCTAACCGTCATGGTGTACCGCCACGAGTTTTGGCTGAGTTCAAATTGTCCCTCCATGCACGTCACGTACCGTGACGAGTTTCGCTTGGTGGGGTGACGTACGAAGATGGGTAGCGTTTCCAGATTTTCGATTTCTTGTGTTCGGTTCTTCTCGTGTTTGATTCGTATCTTTTTTGCTAAGTGTTTATCGTGTTGTGTCTGCTAAGTGTTTGTTTGTATTAGCACACAGTCACATACAGACATATCCATTTGTTTGAGTTATTGATTTATTAGTTCACTAACGTTCGTGTAAAAAGACCCGTGTGTGATTCGGTAATTCTTCAAATTACAGACTCATAGATGTTTGTTCTCAACTTTTTGAAATGTTCACACACTTGATTAACCTAATCAATTTGAAATGTATGATCCGATAATTCCCTGAATTACCGATTCGTAAATGTTTGTGCTGGACTCACTTAATTAATCCTAATTAAGTGCAAAGCAAGAAACATGAACATGTTTAAAAAGTTTGTGAACGTTGCAATTTACCTGAAATTGCTGGGTGTCACATCATCCCTTGTTGAAAGTGATTGATGTCGGTAATGTTTGGAAACAAAAAATTTGAGTTATCACCAGCGGATTGGGGGCATTTTCATGCCGTGACGATGATGTGTGCGAGCCGCGACTGTGTCATAGGGGCCGCAGGGCCAAGTCGTCATGCAGGGCCAAATCCATGTGCCGCGTAGGGGCCGCAAGGCCAAATCCATATGTTGCGCAAAGGCCGTAGGGCCAAATCAACATGGCGGATGGGCTGCAAGGCAACTTTTGTGCGCAAAAATCCTTTTGTGGTAATTTTAGCATGCCAAAATCTCTAGATCTTTATATCTAACATATTTTTATAGTTTGGTGAAGTAAAATCTTGATTTGGACCACTTTGAAAATGTCATTTTTTGAACCAAAATGCCATTTTCATGGTTTTTTCAAATTCTGATGATTTTCAAACCTCAACAGTGAAGCCCCATTCCTGGCGACCCCACGTGGGTTGGTCTCGTCATAACACATAGCTCTTAAACTAAAAACTTTCATAAATATGCAGCGGAAATATAAACATAGTTTGATAAACAGTATACAATAATGTATCTGTATCAAAACATATAGGATTGCCATAACCATTGAAGCTTCTAACTTTATGCCACGGCTGCATCATGTCCTCTTGCGTCCTCATTTACCTGACATACATGCTAAGTCAAGTCAGCTTACGCTGGTGAGTTCTAGTTTTTCTTTCGAAAAAACATCATAATCACTTTGTTAAGTTAAATTATACTTAACATAAAATATCATCACATACCATAACCAAATTCTTATACATAGTATACATAACTTTACATGACATGTTTCACATATATAATATACCTTTCTTCATAACATAAATACCTCACATATATGTCATCATAACCTCATTCATATGGTGAAGAAACTTCACCGTTAACTGCTGACCTGAAGTCAACAGGCTTGTGCAGCACAAGACTATATAACTATCAACCCTCAGCTGATAACTCAAGCATGCGCAAGATTCCTTTAACTATCAATCATAGTTGACAGATCACACCGGTATAAAACTTCTTTACATAATTCATTTACATAACATTACTTTACATATCTCGTTTAGTCAAACCTAACATGGTTTAAATCATTAAACCCTCATAAACATAACCGGTCCTTCGCACCGCAGTGCTCAGGATTTGCCCAACCGCAGCCGGGACTTCCTTATCACATAATATTGCAAACATCATCATCATACGTTCCACTGTCATCATACGAACAGTGGGCTTATATCGACATAAGACTCCATACCCAGTTATAGTCGTGGTTGACTATCATACCCAGTTATAGTCTTGGTTGACTCTCATTCCCAGTTATAGTCATGGTTGACTCTCATTCCCAGTTATAGTCATGGTTGACTCTCATTCCCAGTTATAGTCATGGTTGACTCTGCCTGTTCTTTCACAGGACTTCTGCCTGTTCTTTCACAGGACTTTTAAAACCATCAATCGGAATTGACGGCTCATACCGGTATAAGACTCCATACTTACCTAGTAACAAATACTGGAGCTACCATGCTTACCCCATATAAATATAGGAGCTACACCATACTCACCCCGTAGCAAGTACGGGGGCATCATCATTCATTCACATCCTATAACACGTACAGGAACATCATTCGTTCATCATTCATAATACATGTCCTATAACACGTATAGGAACATCATTCATTCATCCTTCATGACATATGACATATTAGCATCTTATCATCCTTTATCGTATTAATCATATCCTCACACATTTCATGCTAGTCTCTTATCATCATAACATCCTCACCTTGTCTAAATATCATAGGAATCATCATATTATGACATGCCAGCATCATTTCATCGTATCATCATATCTTGCATTCTGGCAGTCATAAACTTTTCATACTAGCACCTTATCATCATGTCTTACTACTGAGCCCCCATCATACTTAGCCTATCTTTATGCACAAATCGTGCTAACACATCAACATGCATACATAGTCATAGCATATTATCATAACATCATAAACATAACCTTAAGCATGTATGCCAGCCCAAAACATTAAACATGAAAATAGGGCGTCTAGAACTCACCTGATGTCTTACTGTAGCAAGATCCCTCGTAAACTGGTGCTAACAGTATAACTCTGCATTGGTTTACGTATAACATGTTATATACGTCTTAACATACAGATTAAATCTTCCTGAACGTCCAACGTCAAAACATTGCCTTGATAGTCGTCAAATAGTTAATGTTGTTGATTATCATGCTAAAACATGTTCCTAGACAGATTAATGGCTTAGAACTGATCAATCCTTGTTATTGATTGTGATTAGTTTGAAACACTTGGATTTAATCTTGCATATCAAAATTAATCAAACTAATCACCTACCTTGTCATAATCAAATGGTTTAAACCACTATAACCATTGTTATGATTCCATGCAAATCGGGCATTACAACGGCTGAAAACAAGGATTTACCCGTTAACAGTTCGAGTTCTTCACTTAAAATCAATCCTAGCCATCATCTAGGCAATAATCAACAACCCTAACTATATCATCACGTTCAGAAACAAGATTTAATCAATCATAATCAATCTAGAAGGTTAGGATGAACCGTTACCTCTTCAGACGGAGTTCTGCGGGTAAAAAGATGATCCGGACTTGCAGAAACGTCCCCTGGTCCGATCTAAACCTTGAGAAGCCTTCAAAATTGATGTTTTGGTGGATTAGATACTGATTTTGTGTATATGAAGTCGAAATCGTCGAAGATAAGATAGAAAATGAGATTCTAGAAACAAAACTGACTTTTTAAGCAACTTTTGCGACTTTTTGGTCTTAGGCGCATCGCCTGACTCGGGACGCCGAGTTGGGGCGTACCGCGCGGGTCCATGGCGGCCAGATTTTTGTCTTTTCTTCGTTTCGTGATTCCGGGAGCATACGAACTCCGTTTTGCGCACGGTTTTCGCCTACGTTCACGATTTTTCGAGCTCTTTCCAATGGTTATAATCTCAAGACTTAAAGAGTTCAAAATATTTGACCTCTAATCTATTGCTATATTCAATTCAGTGTATCTTGAAATTGGAGCCTCGTTTCACGATTTCGCTTACACTCGTTCTCTTCATTTTCGAGTTGTGATTCTATCCTGAGAATTTTGAATTGTCACACATATCACAGTGGATTTCAAGCACGATCAAACATGCTACATTTTCTTTGATAATGAAATTCTTCGAACATTAAGAGTTACCGAAAACTCGCACGTTTATTTTTTTAGATTGCTAAATTTTCGGGTGTTACAAATCTACCCTCCTTATAATAGGTTTCGTCCTCGAAACCTGTCACGTCTCAAACGAATGTGGGTAGAGTCGTTTCATCTCGTTTTCCAAGCTCTTGACTTGTCCAAAGACACGTCCAAAACTCACATTCTCTTCTTTCAATCCTTCCTATTACGCCTGATTGAGTTCGTCCAGAAAGTCTGGCGTGAAGCATAAGCTATGTTGTTATGCACCAGCATATACAACAAGATCATCATTTCCATCCGGCAGTGCTAAGACAGGAGCTTGGGAAAGTTTCTCTTTTAGCACTATAAACGCTTGTTCTTGGTTCGGGCCCCATTCGTACTTTACATCTTTCTTCGTGAGCTTCGTCAGTGGTGTTGCTATCTTGGAGAACTCCTAATAAACTCTCCGATAGTAACCGGCTAAACCAAGAAAACTGCGTACTTCCGTAGGTGACTTCGAAGGGCTCCGTTTCATAACCGTTTCAACTTTAGCTAGATCTACCATAATGCCTTCTGGGTTCACCACGTGACCCAGAAATTGTACCTCTCCTAACCAGAAAACGCATTTGGAGAATTTAGCATAAAGTTTCTCTTTGCTCAGGATCTCCAATACCTCACGTATATGGCAAGCATGGTCTCCCTTATTCTTTGAATAAATCAAAATATCATCAATAAACACTATCACCGATCGGTCCAGCATCGGTTGACATACCATGTTCATCAATTTCATAAATGTTGTAGGAGCATTCGTCAATTCAAATGACATAACGAGAAACTCGTAATGTCCATAACGTGTTCGGGAAGCAGTCTTTGGAATATCCTGCTCTCGAACTTTCAACTGATGGTAACCGGATCGGAGATCTATCTTTAAGAACCAGCTTGCACCTTGCAATTGATCGAACAAATCATCAATTCTAGGTAGAGGATACCTGTTCTTTACGGTCAACCTTTTCAGTTCCCTATAGTCAATGCACATTCACATGTTACCATCTTTCCTCTTTACAAACAACACCGGGGCTCCCCAAGGAGAGACACTCGGTCGTATAAAATCTTCATCAAGGAGTTCTTGTAGCTGGGCCATCATTTCCTTCGTTTTGGTGGGAGCTAAACGGTAAGGTGTTTTGGCAACAGGTTGTGCCCCCGGCACTAAGCCGATTTGGAACTTAGTTTCCCGTTCCGGTGGTAATCCAGGCAATTCCTCAAGGAATACATCAAGGAAATTACGCACCACGGGTACATCATCAATCGTCATCATATCCGTACGTTCCTCAATCACTTAGGCCAAGTAGGCTACACACCCTCACCTCATCATAACATCAGCCTTGATCATCGAAATGATCTTCGGCGCGTACATCGCTTTATCACCATAAATCGTTACGGAGCTCCCATTCATCGCACATAAACATATCATCTTTCGTTGACATGTAATGTTAGCCTCATATTTGGCTAACCAGTCCATACCCAAAGCTACATCGAAACCTCCCAAGGTTATAAAAACAATCGTATTGGGAACTGATGACCTCCTATCTCAACATAACAACCATCTATAGCCTCAGTCACCCTGGTCATCTTACCAATAGTCGTCTCTACATCAAATACCCGATCTATCTTCTTAACCTTCCCAGATAACCCATCTTAGAAAGTAGAAGATACAAAACTCATACTGGCACCAAAATCAATCAATACAAAAGCAGTAATATTGTTGATAGAAAAGGTACCTGTGACCACGTCCGGATCCACGACCGCATCGTCTTTCGTCATCGTAAAGGCTCGGGCTTTAGCCTTCTGCTTCTCTTTCCCCTTGTCATCTTTCTTTCCAGAGACCGAAGCATCGGCTCGCAGCTGTCTGCAATCTTTGGACAGATGTCCAAACCTATTGCAGTTGAAACATCTGGTGGCACTTGGGCAATTGCTGGAGAAATGCCCCATCTTCCCGCATCTAAAACATAAGTTAGTGCCCAACCGGCACGGCCCATAATGGGTTTTCCCACACTTGTTGCATTGATTCGTCTCCTCACGCTTTCCTTTCTTTCCTGACCTCTTTGGTTGGTCAGTTCGTCCCCTCTTAGTCCCGGAGGACTCCTTCACCTCTGTTTCCTCTTTCAGTGGCTCATCAGCCATCACATCATTCCATACAACACCACTGAGTTCAACAGTGGAATCAAAGGTCTTGGGAGCATTGGCCTTCACATGAATCCTTACTTTTGGAGGCAGGCCTTCCATGTACAATTTCACCCTACGTTCCTCAGTAGAAACCAGATGAGGAACGAACCTGGCCATCTCGTTAAATCGTGAAGTGTACTGCCTGTGGTTTAGGCTTCCAGCTTTCAGTACCAAAAACTCTCTTTCTACTTTATCCAACTCATTCTTGGGACAGAACTGTTTAGTGACCAGTTCCTTGAGATCATCCCATGTCATCTTCTCTATATCAGCTGCAGCCTTGGACTGCTTAACGGTGTTCCACCAGTGAAGTGCCTCCTCGACAAAAGAGTGGGCTGCGAACTTGACAGATTGGTCAACTCGGCATTCACTGATGGAAATAACGGCTTCCATCGCATAAATCCAGTGACAGGTGGCCACTGCATCCTTCTTTCCATCAAAGACCGGTGGATCACATCCCCTGAAGGACTTGTAGTCACAACCCTTCAGTTTCCCTGACATAGAATCACCGCTTTTATTTCCGATGATCACAACATCATCTTCCTTGGTGTTCTCCTTAATCCCCTCCGACTTGTCTTTCAGAGCATCCTTCATTGCCTTAGCAATCAAAACGGGCAGTTTATCATCCATAATCCGGTTCACCACGTCAGAAATAGCCTTCACCACGATAGGCTCAAGGGTAAACTCATCTTCACTTTCCGGTTGCTCGTTGTACTCGTGGCCGTCTTCGTTGATGGGTTCTTCATTCTCGATATGTGGTTCTTCAGGTTCCTGTGGTTGCTTACGTGGGCTACCCTCTTGTCCAGCCATCTAACTATCTACATAATACAACAATTGATGAGTCAGTACATAATCAGTTTAGCACGAAATAAGCTTTGTAAATCGTTAATGACGTTGATCAGGTGTTATTAACCATTTACCCAACTCATAAGCTCTAAACGTTTCCCATTCATCACCTCAACGTGCATGACACTAACTATCTCTCTAACCTTGCACCTACATCTTAGCTCATACATAACATTCAGCTCGTGGCATCCGTTCATCCGTGGTTGGCAATCCGCATCACTTAATCCCATTTTCAGTTTAAGTCTTGGCATTTGGGACACCAAAATCTCTCAAACTATGGCTCTGATACCAACTTGTGAAGCCCCATTCCTGGCGACCCCACGTGGGTTGGTCTCGTCATAACACATAGCTCTTAAACTAAAAACTTTCATAAATATGCAGCGGAAATATAAACATAGTTTGATAAACAGTATACAATAATGTATCTGTATCAAAACATATAGGATTGCCATAACCATTGAAGCTTCTAACTTTATGCCACGGCTGCATCATGTCCTCTTGCGTCCTCATTTACCTGACATACATGCTAAGTCAAGTCAGCTTACGCTGGTGAGTTCTAGTTTTTCTTTCGAAAAAACATCATAATCACTTTGTTAAGTTAAATTATACTTAACATAAAATATCATCACATACCATAACCAAATTCTTATACATAGTATACATAACTTTACATGACATGTTTCACATATATAATATACCTTTCTTCATAACATAAATACCTCACATATATGTCATCATAACCTCATTCATATGGTGAAGAAACTTCACCGTTAACTGCTGACCTGAAGTCAACAGGCTTGTGCAGCACAAGACTATATAACTATCAACCCTCAGCTGATAACTCAAGCATGCGCAAGATTCCTTTAACTATCAATCATAGTTGACAGATCACACCGGTATAAAACTTCTTTACATAATTCATTTACATAACATTACTTTACATATCTCGTTTAGTCAAACCTAACATGGTTTAAATCATTAAACCCTCATAAACATAACCGGTCCTTCGCACCGCAGTGCTCAGGATTTGCCCAACCGCAGCCGGGACTTCCTTATCACATAATATTGCAAACATCATCATCATACGTTCCACTGTCATCATACGAACAGTGGGCTTATATCGACATAAGACTCCATACCCAGTTATAGTCGTGGTTGACTATCATACCCAGTTATAGTCTTGGTTGACTCTCATTCCCAGTTATAGTCATGGTTGACTCTCATTCCCAGTTATAGTCATGGTTGACTCTCATTCCCAGTTATAGTCATGGTTGACTCTGCCTGTTCTTTCACAGGACTTCTGCCTGTTCTTTCACAGGACTTTTAAAACCATCAATCGGAATTGACGGCTCATACCGGTATAAGACTCCATACTTACCTAGTAACAAATACTGGAGCTACCATGCTTACCCCATATAAATATAGGAGCTACACCATACTCACCCCGTAGCAAGTACGGGGGCATCATCATTCATTCACATCCTATAACACGTACAGGAACATCATTCGTTCATCATTCATAATACATGTCCTATAACACGTATAGGAACATCATTCATTCATCCTTCATGACATATGACATATTAGCATCTTATCATCCTTTATCGTATTAATCATATCCTCATCACATTTCATGCTAGTCTCTTATCATCATAACATCCTCACCTTGTCTAAATATCATAGGAATCATCATATTATGACATGCCAGCATCATTTCATCGTATCATCATATCTTGCATTCTGGCAGTCATAAACTTTTCATACTAGCACCTTATCATCATGTCTTACTACTGAGCCCCCATCATACTTAGCCTATCTTTATGCACAAATCGTGCTAACACATCAACATGCATACATAGTCATAGCATATTATCATAACATCATAAACATAACCTTAAGCATGTATGCCAGCCCAAAACATTAAACATGAAAATAGGGCGTCTAGAACTCACCTGATGTCTTACTGTAGCAAGATCCCTCGTAAACTGGTGCTAACAGTATAACTCTGCATTGGTTTACGTATAACATGTTATATACGTCTTAACATACAGATTAAATCTTCCTGAACGTCCAACGTCAAAACATTGCCTTGATAGTCGTCAAATAGTTAATGTTGTTGATTATCATGCTAAAACATGTTCCTAGACAGATTAATGGCTTAGAACTGATCAATCCTTGTTATTGATTGTGATTAGTTTGAAACACTTGGATTTAATCTTGCATATCAAAATTAATCAAACTAATCACCTACCTTGTCATAATCAAATGGTTTAAACCACTATAACCATTGTTATGATTCCATGCAAATCGGGCATTACAACGGCTGAAAACAAGGATTTACCCGTTAACAGTTCGAGTTCTTCACTTAAAATCAATCCTAGCCATCATCTAGGCAATAATCAACAACCCTAACTATATCATCACGTTCAGAAACAAGATTTAATCAATCATAATCAATCTAGAAGGTTAGGATGAACCGTTACCTCTTCAGACGGAGTTCTGCGGGTAAAAAGATGATCCGGACTTGCAGAAACGTCCCCTGGTCCGATCTAAACCTTGAGAAGCCTTCAAAATTGATGTTTTGGTGGATTAGATACTGATTTTGTGTATATGAAGTCGAAATTGTTGAAGATAAGATAGAAAATGAGATTCTAGAAACAAAACTGACTTTTTAAGCAACTTTTGCGACTTTTTGGTCTTAGGCGCATCGCCTGACTCGGGACGCCGAGTTGGGGCGTACCGCGCGGGTCCATGGCGGCCAGATTTTTGTCTTTTCTTCGTTTCGTGATTCCGGGAGCATACGAACTCCGTTTTGCGCACGGTTTTCGCCTACGTTCACGATTTTTCGAGCTCTTTCCAATGGTTATAATCTCAAGACTTAAAGAGTTCAAAATATTTGACCTCTAATCTATTGCTATATTCAATTCAGTGTATCTTGAAATTGGAGCCTCGTTTCACGATTTCGCTTACACTCGTTCTCTTCATTTTCGAGTTGTGATTCTATCCTGAGAATTTTGAATTGTCACACATATCACAGTGGATTTCAAGCACGATCAAACATGCTACATTTTCTTTGATAATGAAATTCTTCGAACATCAAGAGTTACCGAAAACTCGCACGTTTATTTTTTTAGATTGCTAAATTTTCGGGTGTTACATCAACCAACGTTCAAACATGTTTGTTTATGCTATATGAAGCTAATACAATCAATAATTAAGATCAGATTGATTCTTGGGTCTACATGTTCTTGAGATTGATTCTCAACAGGGACTTGTTAGAAACGATGATCAGAAGTTGTTTAAAGCTCCAGGATTGAAGAAAAGACTTTGGTCGAATTTTAGAGGAGAAGGGTGTAGAATGTTGACTTGAAAAGTCAACAATTGTAATTCTATACCAAATTGGCTTCCTTATCAAGTTTCAGCATATATTTTTGTTTAAAATATCTAATAACTAGATTATAGATGATTAAGTGTGAAAAGGTTTGAGGTTTAAATGGTTTTGTGATTTTCGCAATCGTTTGCTCAGCTTTACGCGCACATATATCAGGATATCGCTATTATACTTGTACTACTATCATTTTTCCATTTACATTTAATTAGGAATATAATGTAAGTAGGAGGATTGGGTTGTCATGAATTTGCCAATTACGCATGCCGAATTACCTTTTTGCAAATTTTCGCAATTTGACTTATCAAATCTAGGGATTTTTTTAATTGAGCTATGTTATTGATATATTTGGCTTTAATTTGTTCTATGAATGATATTAATTTAGTTTCAACCTTTGAAAATGGTTTTGGTCATTGTTATTGAAATTTCGCGTGATTCGGCACTCATGCTAATGACTTTTGGAATTTGTCCTTCTTGTAATTTCCTTACATATATACATTCATTCACATGTATATACATATTCAAACATAATATAATAATGAAAATAATTAATTCTTGAATTTAGGAAATTAATTACCTCACTAAAAGGAACATGAATGTCACACAGTACACGCGCCTTACCGTTGTGTTGGGTCGGGGATGCGTTGATTATCTTTGGCTCGACTTAATGTTATACATAATTTAAAATCGACCCCAAATTCTCTTATGAACCCTAGACTGATCTTGCTCAAATCCGTTTTGTATAAAGATTGTGAATGCAAATCACCGTGTCCCATACTGAATTCCGCACAGAACGATTATAAACTTTCCTGATATTACTCAGTGTTTTGATGTGTTCGTGTTCTAGGAGGGTCTCGACTATGGTGCTCGATCAATCCTGCAAAACCATATGTTTCTGAGAGGGATTTTGGTTGTTTTCTATTCAGAAGAAGGTCACAAGAAGTTTAGAATATCCAATAGTGCTTCATCTTGTTTTCTTTAAGTTAATTGTTGCTAATTCGGTCTGAGCAATCGCGTATCTGTGATACGCGTTTAGGATTGCTTATTTTTGGAATCAAGGATCACAATTGATTTGATTTTGAATAAGGAGTGCGTATATACTGTGATTTTAAATTTTGTGATAGAATTTGATCAAATTTGAAGTTGGACCGGATGGTGAAGGGTTCGAAGATGAGACCAGGTTTGTGCTTGGGAAAAGAGGGAGGCAAAGGAATTTTGTGTTTTCAGTCCATACACTTTCAAAATCTTTACAATTTTGTATCCATCTTCCCCTCTACTCACCAACAAGTTTTCATTATTTACAATTTGACCCTCCCTTTTTAATCTTTTTTTTTTATTTTATGTATAAACCCTACTAAAAGCAAAAAAAAAAAAAAAACCATTTAAAAAGTTATAAAACTTGTTACTTAATGTTTTTAGCTTTAATGTTTTTATAAAAACTTTATAGATATTTTTTTATATAAATTTATTTAAAATTTATCAAGATTTAATATTATCAATATTTTATAGTTAATCTTTATCCTTTATGATAAAAACTATATAAATATTAATGATTAAATAACTGTCTTAAGAATCTTTTAACATTTATATGTTTAGCATATAACATAATAGTTTTTTGATTAATTCACTTATTTTACACATATATACCTAAATATATGTATAACATTTAATTAGTTTATTAATGATTAATAGCATTTGTTGTTGAAAAATATATATATATATAATACTTTGCATATTTTATATATTTATGAATGTATCAAATATTCATTTAATAACAAGATGTAATATCCGAGAAATTCCGTTAATTATTCCGATGATATTGTCCGAGTTATAATAATGACAAACTTTGATTAATCGTTTACGTGTGAATTTGTTCCATCTAACATTATTATCATAAGATAGACACACATCTTGTGTGTGTGTATAAACAAATAAAGACATGAATTTATATATTTATAAATAATATATACACATTATATATAATTTTACAAGATTAATAAATTATTGAATTAAATCATTTAAAAATATTATAACTTCATAAAAATAATTGGTTTATAAAAATTATAAAGTTTTTGATGTTAAACTAAAACTTATAGGGGTCAAAGGTGTATTTTTAAAACTTAAATTATATAATTTTGATGGTATTTGATTAAAAGAAAATCTTAGGGGCTAAAATTGTAAATACCGAAACCAAATACCCCCTGCGTCCAGCCAATGTTTCCGGTAGATCAATTCAGGCCACTCGCCGGAAACTGGCGAAGCGCCGGTCAACACCCCAAATGCACGATTTAATGTATCATTCAATCGAGTTTTTACACCTTTATGACCCAAAAAGCGTTTCTAACGTAAAGAAATGATTAAAACATAATAAATAACACAATTAATCCAACTTTAATCATCACAAAACCGTAGGTTTTAACCTCGAATTCAACTCGACTTTTCAGTTGAAATTGAAACGGATAGACATAGGGTTTTTATTCTTTTGATCATACGTAGCTAACTAGACCATCGAAATCCTCTCAAGTTTGCTCTAGCATTGGAAACCGAACGAGGGTCGGCCTAACTTCATTGAACTCGAACACGAACAAAATTCGACCATTACAAGTAAGTAAATACATCCCCTATATTCGGTTTTTAACATAGAACAATAACCCCATATCAATTTATAAGATTAAACGTTCGTTTAATCTATTTAGGAATTAGGTTGTATGTGAATTTGAGGAAACTTTGAGTTTAAGGATAAAAGGTTTTGGTTTGGAACCAATCAATGAAACACAGAGTTACACGGGTGGTTAGAGCTTGGCCTGACTAAACTTTGGATCTTGAGTTCAAAACCCATAACCAGGTTTGTAAACCTTTTTTTTTTTTTTTACTTTTATCTCATTCTAGTTCATTTCCTCTATTTTAAAAGTTAGATAAATTTTATAAAACATCTGGTACCATTTTGTAAACTCAAAAAAAATTCTGGCAAAAGGATTATTTTTATTTGAATATAAAACTAAATATTTAGGTTTATAAACTATCATTTAAATCACAAAAACATACCAAAATTATTATTAAAATTTTCGAAAAATTACATAACACTTTTAGAACTTCTATGAGTCTGTACAAAATTTTATTTTCATTTATATGAAGTAAAACTATTTAATTTAATTTAAAAATACTACAAATACGCATAAAATATTTATTAAAAATACTAAACCTTATATAAAAATCTGGAAATATTATATCACCTTTCTGTAACTTTTATAAATTTAATATAATTTTTATTTTAATTTTTATGCATGAACACTATATATTTTGATTTAAAAGCATTATAAAACTGAATAAATAATTTACTAAAAAATACTAAAATTTATATATAATTTCTGAAAAATTTAATATAAATTATTAGAAATAAAACTAATTCAGAATGTTTTTGTTTGAATTAAAATATTTTATTTTAATAAAAATGCTATTTAACTTGAATTATAAATACTATAAGTCTATGTTTTTAATTATATAAAATTTCAGAAAAACATATATATTTTATGAAAAAATTATTTCTAACAGAAAATATTTCTAGTTAAATAAATTTATTTGAGTTAAATCAAATAGAAACTAATTTAAATTAAAAACTTTATATTAAAACATATAAACATAAGATTTTGTATTTAGTAATTTAATTGGAAATTTATATAATCATTTACAATATTGTGTATAACACTTCAACGTTTAAATATTTTTTGAGTAATTAGCTTATGAATTTTGATCATTATTTCCTTGACTTGTAATATTTATTTTTAATAACTAAAAATGCAACTTTGTCGTGTTTATCAATCTAATCATCTAACTTAGATTTGATTTCTTTAAACATATTTAGAACCACCTAGAATGCCTTAGAACTCTATTTTGAACTTAGAGAACTATGAACTTGGAACTATAGGTTTGTTGTGAGAATGCTTCTCGCAAATTTGGACCTACAACTACATGAGCTTACAACTTAGCTATTTTTCTTATCCAGGTGAGTTTCATTATTCCCCTTTTCCTGATTTTGATCTTGTTTTCAAAACATCAGGGATGCAACATGAACTATAACTATTTGAACAAAATGTGTCTTTGAACTTATTTTGTGATATGAATTTATGTCCCAAACTGCATGTGAACTATCCTCGAAAATTGCATTAATCATTAACTATATTAGTCTGACTATTGTGATGATAGCTATTAAATTGACCACTTATCCCAGCTGGTGATCACATAGTTACTGACTATTGAACTTTGGATTTTTGAAGTATTGTGTATAATTTGAACTATTGGAATTGTAAGGATGGTATATGTTACTATGCTAACTTGGTTAACTAAGGTTTGATCTGCAATAGTGCAATGTATGTTTCCACATTAAGCCTTATCTATTGATATGTTTATAATACATGATTCAAACTTTGAACTATTAAACTATTTATCGAGTCAACTTTATGATTCTCACCAAATAATTTTGTAGTTGATCTTTTCAACTTTATTCATGTTTCAGGTGCTACTTAGTGAAAGTTGAATGTACACATAAGATGCTTAGACTTTAGAGCTTTAATAATAATTTAGACTCCTACTTTGGTTACTAGAACTTTGTTTGTTTGAACCTTGTTTACTTCGGATTGTAAGACATAGTAATTTTGTTGTATTAATTATTAAACATTTTAGTTGATCATGAGCTATTGAACAGTCATGTTCGCGCCCCGACGTATTCCGCTGTTGGTTAGGGTTTGACATAAGATTCTTTGTTTTATTAAAAATCAAAAAACGATTAAATTTAAAATCGACATATAGAAACCCTAGGGAATGCATCTTGTTTAGCCATTTGCCAGAAAATGCTTAGTAGATGTGGCATACCAAGCTCAAGGTGCTTGATGCAATCCATATAAAGTAGTCTAACTGATAGACATAATTTGGATGAGCTTGATCTTCAAATCCCAGGGGCGGCAAACATTAATTTCTTACTTAAATTTTTCTTAAAGAAATATTGTCTTGACATCCATTTGGTAAAATGAGAAATTAATATGGGATGCGTAGGGCAAGAAAAATGCAAATGACCTTATGATGCGCCCAAGATCAAATACTCTCTCATATTCAATTACCTTTTATTGTTACAATTCTTGAAGTATCAAACGACCCTAAAATTATCTTTCTTTCTCCTATAAACACATTATATGTTGATAGGTATTCGGTAATGGCACCAGTTCTAATCTTGTAGATTTTCAAATTTCATCAACTTCTCTTGTATAGCTTCAATCTAACTTGTTTTCTTTAGGGCCATCTTGATGTTTTTTTTTTTTTTGGCTCTTTCTATGAAATGAAACAAAAATACAAGAGTCAAATGGTCTAGGTTTGTGTCTACTAAAAACAACTTTAGTGTGGGGACCAATATTTGTTGTCGACATGATGATCTTTATTGATGCGGTTGATAGTAACATCTTAAATTTTCAAAGTGAGGCACACTGGTAATATGGTCAATGTCTTCTTCAGTAGGTAAAGTGTTATCAGTAATTGGCTCCTCGGAAACATGTTCTTTATGAGTTGGCTCTTAAGAAATTGGTGTTGATTATTTCAACATCATAAGCGGATTGTTAATCAATTCAATCATAATCAATAATGAAAATTATAAAACTTACTTGTAGGAATCATGACTTTATATTTGATTGAAGATTGTTCCTGTTATGATGTCAATGATCGATGGATGATCTTAGAGAGATATTGAATGATGTTCTTCATGGTGTTCTTCATTCTCTCTAATGTTATATGACATCTAAAGGGAAACTAACACTATATATAGTTATGGTTATGTCCATCAAATAACCTTAATTTTAGTTTAGGGACTAGTTATGTTATTTAGGCAAAGTTATTCAAATGATCCGTATGACCACACTAATGGGTTATTTCCAACATTCTCCCACTTGGTCAAGCGATCATTTGTGATGAGCATTTATTAAGTTTTGGCCAAGTTAAACACTCATCGATTTCATGTTGAAACCTTAGCAGAGAAATACAATCATTGAATTATAGTTAACTCAAGACCTCTATTAATCATAATCAAGTTTCAAATTAAACATTTACCATGAAAATCAAAATGACTAAAATAAACCTTTTAATATACAATATTAATTTGTATAATTTGCATGTCTATATTTCATAAGGTGCACAAGTATTATTATATATAGACAAATATTTTATAGACAAATTATGAGTATAGTCACATGCAACATCATTTGATAATATTTGATTTAAAACATCCGTAGAACTTAATAGATTTTCAAATGTTAGATTTCATATGTTTTCTAAAAGTTTCATGTGGCTTTGTTCATGGATTTTTCACCATTTAAATGAAAATTCAATTTTAATATGGATACTTTCTGAATGTTTTTGAGCCCCGTATAAACAATGATATTAAATGGATTCAAATTGATAATTGGAACAATTCATCGTCAAATAAATTAGATTGAATTCTATCAGTAGAATCTCATTTGATCATCGATTGATATCTACGGGATTTGATTGAACATTGGTTAATGGTGATAAAACATAACTCTTAGGAAAAGTGTTAAAAGTGATTTTCTTTCTGCACTCATTTGAAAACTTACCACCAATCCAATAAATTCGCCAAACACGTAGTTTTCTTATCATCAGTTAACTTTAATAAATATCTCGGTGCCACATAAAACAAAATTGGTACTGATTATTGAAATCACATTTTTTATGCATTGGGATTGATAACATGATTTCAGAAAGTTGATCAAGATGTCAAATTGTCAAATTATTGAATATTGATCTTTATTATCATAACAAAATAAAATCATCGCCGTATGTTGATACTAAATTCAATAAAATATTGCTTATTGGGATAATTATTGAATCACGATATCATCAATTTGCCGACAAAGCAACATATGAATTTCCATTTTGTTTGGATAAACATTAATTCAAAATTTGGATCTATCAAATTAAATTCAAGTAACCACCAATCATCATAACAAATTTAGTGGAACAATTTAAATTGGATAATTTGCATCAAAACTGGACATCGATAAATGGGTTTTTAAAACCATCAATTTCAAAAGCACGAAACATATTCATCGATTATTAACATTGATTCTCAATCGACTATGAAACAAAATTCGTGATTGAATCTAAGTAATTAACCTATTGCTCTGATACCACATGTTGATTATTTCAACATCATAAGCGGATTGTTAATCAATTCAATCATAATCAATAATGAAAATTATAAAACTTACTTGTAGGAATCATGACTTTATATTTGATTGAAGATTGTTCCCGTTATGATGTCAATGATCGATGGATGATCTTACGCTCTGTTCCCCAGTTCATTCAAAGAAAGAAAAGAAAGGAAATGGAAGGAAATGAGAAACAGTTTTGTGTTCTTGAGTTTCATTTAACGAGGGAAAAGAAAGAAAAAAAAACATGTTGTGTTCCCAAGTTTCATTTAAGGAGTGTAAGGAAGAGAAGTAGAAGGAAAACTAGACAAAATTTATTAGTTTTCCTTTCCTTTCAATTTGGAAGGAAACGAAAGGAAAGAACCCAAGTCTTTTCTTTTCCTTTCCCTTAATTTCTTTTCCTTTTTGTTCTCTCCTTTAATAAACTCGGGAACAGAGTGTTAGAGAGATATTGAATGATGTTCTTCATGGTGTTCCTCATTCTCTCTAATGTTATATGATATCTAAAGGGAAACTAACCCTATATATAGTTATGGTTATGTCCATCAAATAACCTTAATTTAAGTTTAGGGACTAGTTATGTTATTTAGGCAAAGTTATTCAAATGATCCGTATGACCACATTAATGGGTTATTTCCAACAATTGGACCATTACATGGTCTTTCTTTTACATACTAGGTGGATCTAGAAAGAGTAACTTAGATAGAGTTGAAACATAGTCAACTCTAATCAACATCTTTGTACTTGTAAAAATCATTGTCTGTATAATTAGTTATAGCTAACGAGTATGATATCTTTCCAATAGTCATAATGTTTATAGAACCGAAAATATCCATGTGATAAAATGGAAGAAATAGAATTAAAGAGTTTAGGCTTGTGAGACATCTTGTGTTGTTTACCCTTAAAACATGAGATAAATTTCTCAATAGAAAAGAAATCCTTGGATGGTTGCCCCACTACATACCTTTTGCAAGAAGATTGAGGTTCTTCACATTGGCATTCCTTAATCAACGATCCCATCAAAAAGATTCATTTTCAAAAGCCTTACAGAATAAACATGCATTTTCATGAAAGGAGTCAATATATTACTAGAATCTGCACTATTGACTCTTGGTGGCTTCAACAAGATCCAAATCTCATGTACTGCAAATTCTGGTTTTAAAATTAAGCATTCCTTCTTAGTAAAGTGTGCTGAAAATCATGTCACATATACAAGAAACATTTAACAAAATGTGGTTTAATTCTTTAACATAGTAAGCATCTTCAAAGCTTAAAGTACCATTTTGTAACAATATCGTTCTTGTTGATCTTACTCCCTATATCTCTACAAAGGAAACATAAGCTTCGTTGAATAGTTTTACCTCATGTAAATGAGAGATGTCCTCTATCATGTGTCCTGTACAACCACTATCAACATACAACAAGCTATTAATATTCATCCTTAGTTGCCCTTGAACAAATACGGAGAGTTGTTTAGTCATGTATACCTTAGCTTTAACAGACATGGATCAAGATAGTTCTTAGCAGATTTTTCTTTTGACTGGTTTAGAAGCAAGCTTTACCTCGGTAGGTTTGACAAATTTTGGTTTCTAATTTTGTTTTACCATGGTTGGTTTGGAAAATTTTAGTGAGACATTTTTTTTTGCTTAAATCTTTGTGGATACACAACCTTAGGTGGAACAAACAAAAACAAACTTACTCAGTATATTCTCACTTTTTGAGATCATAAACAAACAAAAACAAGCTTACTCAGTATATTCCCACCTTTTTAAAATCATATGACTTAAAATCAAGTGGTTGGTGGATCATAGCCTCATGTTGCTCAATCTTCACCTTTTTGATATAGCCTTCTTATTTTCGCTATAGTAAAAGTTAGTGGGTCTGTGAATGTAGTTTCATGCAATATGGCCAACTCTGCTACAAGCATCACAACATTACTTCCATGGAAAAAAGAGCATAGTCCAACCAACTAGACTTTGATGTAATAGGTTGTGCATGAGAGAAAGATGATTGCTTCTAGCAAGACCAACCCTCACAGTCGGTCTCTCATATTGTTAATGATATTTTCAAAATTTGGCTTCACATGATGTTGTGGGACACAAGTTTTGTTGTTTGCATTTATAGAAGATCTTGAAGCCTTAGGGATGGGTTTAGAAGCTTTAGCTTCTTTGACTTTTATAAATTCACCATTAGTTTGTTTGAAGATTTCATCTTCTCTATTGAGCCAGAGACTCCTTTGGTGCAGCCTTTCTATCTCAACTGAAACAAGGGTAAGATTTGTCTTTATCCTTCCCCAAGACCGTACTAAAGAGTGAGAATATACTGGTTAAGTTTGTTTGTTATTGGTGGCATGTTTTACAAACATGGTTTTAAGATCATTCTCAAATCATCACAAGCATCAGAAATTTTGTTATTAACAAAACCAAAAGTTATAAGACCACTAGAACTTTCAAAAGTTTTAAAACACAGTTGATATACATTAAGACTGCTTAGTCTTCATAGCATCCACTGCATCATCTTCCCATCCCTGATTCATAATTGTTACTTTTTTTTGCAGCAGTCTCATAAACATTAGTGATGTTCACACATTTAATTTCAGAGTCAACCCTCAGTGTCATCGACTGTTTACTATCTGACTGGAAGTTGATTGAATCACATACCCAAATACCATATCATCTTCCTTTTTAGAAAACATGAGTCATACAAATGTAATTACAACTAAATCGAGGTTCCGTTTTCTTAAAATCAAGACTCCTTTTGGCTTTCCACGTAATTAAACTTCTGAGTTGTTATTTTAGATAGAGTAAGTTAGTTTCATTCTGATTCAATTCCAAAGTTATTTCAATAATTTTTCTTTTGACATAACACTAAAATGATTCCTTATTGCTCAACAATGTTTTAACTTTGAAACATGTTGCTTTTCAGCCTCTAGCTTATTTTTGAAAACAGATTCAATTTTAAAAACTCAAAGTTAAAAAATTTCAATTTGTTAACTTCTTTAATTGAAGTCTCATTATGTGCTTTATACTTATTGACTTTATCAATGCACAAAGATGAGCATAAATTTTCAGGTTCCTCTAGTGCATGATTCTCCACCATAGGCATGAAAGCAATGCTTAGCTTGACTACTAATTCTTGCAGCTGATAGCTTTAGGTATGTGAGCAATTTTTTTACTAACTAGACTTTTGATGATCCAGTATCAACAATCTTTTTAGCACCCTTTTTCAGGTTTAGGCTCTTTACACTCTCTTTCAAAATGA
Source organism: Mikania micrantha (assembly GCA_009363875.1). Lineage (NCBI taxonomy): Eukaryota > Viridiplantae > Streptophyta > Magnoliopsida > Asterales > Asteraceae > Mikania > Mikania micrantha. The sequence goes on from CM018692.1 coordinate 40,573,408, forward strand.
CCAGATGTGTCACAGTTAATTAATCAATGCAGCTTGGTTTTGTCAAACCCCATCCTTTTACCTAAGATTATTTTGAAATCTAATCTTGTCAACTTCTTTAGAAAGTTTTTTATGCTGAAAACTAGAAGTTCCATCTGCCTTGCAACATCCATGTCTTCAACATCAATAGGGTTTATCTGCTCAAGTTGATCTTGAGTTAGATTTATAGCTGCAATTTCTACTGTGAAAAATCTTTAATAATTGTCTATAAAGTTGTTGAACAATGTGAGATTCTCCTCAACTAGTTTAACGCATCCTTACTAGGCACCAGATTTGCTAAACATGTGTGCATCGAACGTTCCTAAGATGAGATATATTATCTATCTACTAAGTATTAAGAGTGAAAAACAAGGTTGTCACGTTAATTAGGAATAAAGAACGCTCCCATTGAATTCATGGCCCAATTCTTGTCATCATTATGGTATGACTTGAACATGAATATCAACTCAATTAGTTTATTATTATACTAGGTTAAATCCCGTGTGTTACACGGAATTAATAAATAAAATTTAAAATTATTTAAACTTGATATCATGTAATATATTGGACTTTTTATAAAGAAAAAACTAAAAAACTATTTCTTATGATATAATCATATTATTACCAAATTGAATAAAATTATTTTATTATTATTTAATATAAGAAAGACAAGATGAGTCAAAATCTAATAAAATGTTGACTATAAATAATTAATAAGAGAGAGAGGCGGGAAAATCAAATTCTATGTGGCATAGAAAACTGACATGCGTCATATAAAACATTTATTTATTATATAGTATAGATGTATATCTTTTGCCCTCTTAATTTGAGCTTCCAAGGTTTCTCCTTTAATATGGTTGAACTTATTGAATCTTTGTTTTTACATATCATTTTGGCTTCCCCTCAATGTCTTCACTTCCCTCAAATTTCTTCACTAGTGCTTCCCATAATTCTTTACCAGTCTTGTATTCCTTAAAATGGTGAGCCACTTTAGTAGACAAGGCTATATAGGCTTTGAAGAATACGTTATTTCATCCTTCTCTATCAATGTAAGATATTTATTAATATAAAGACCTTGTTCTTTTGGGATTCATCTTTTATCTTACATTTCATACATAGTAATATGTGCCTTATTTGTGGTTCACATATATAATGTATATATATGTGTCAGCCATCAAGGGACCAAAGAAAAAATACACTAATTTTAACGTTATTTTACTTATTATGTGAAAATAATGTTAAAAATGTTAGGATGATTAACTTCAAACGATAACTATGAGCCGGGTACTCCTTTGGAGCAGCATCTCTATCCCAACTGTGATAGGGGTAAGGTTTATGTCTATCCTTCCCCCCCAGACCCTACTAAAATGTGGGAATATACAGGTGAAGTTTGTTTGTTTGTTTGTTTCTCATACATAGTAATATGATGACCTTTTTTAATGGTTAGCGTACTTGATGAATGATCAAACTTTGAACTTCTAAAAGCCATCAGCATATATCCGAAGAATTGTCTCAACTGATAAAGGCCACCCTCCCAATATGGACGTCATGGGTTCAAACCTTGTTGGGTGCAATTTAATGTATATCCAGGTGAATGAACGAATCAGAGCTTTAATCCCGGGTTCGAACCTAATGGGGGGTGGGGGCGAGGGTTTACGGATTCCACCCGGTTCCCGCGCATCTGGGGGCACACGTATCTCAAGGTCGGAGATCGAAGAATCGATCTTAGCTATCAATCGTCAGGATAATTGAAGGTATCAAAAAAAAAAAAAAAAGGGAAGCCATAAGTAGAAAGAAGCCGTGGGGACTTTGTACCAGTGCGATCTCATTATCAAGATTGAGATACTAGAAAATATTGTTCAGATTTTTAGATGCTATTTGAAATCAAACCAACATAATTAGTATCAACAACAAAATAGGTACACATGGAGTTCAACTACCCTCATAACTTAATTACAAAGTCAATTCCCTATTTGTCCACTTTAACTCAAAAAGGACCAAAATGTCCAAATGGTCATCATCGTTGTGGGCGCCGGCGCCTACAGTTACACGGGCGCTGCCCATGATTTACGCCAATAGAAACCTCTCACGTGGATACTTAACAAAAATTAGTAGAAAGTAAGTACTTATCCTTTAAACTAAATCATGTGCTTAAATTTTTCTAAAGTTTTCATGGTCTTTTTAACACTTTAAAAAATTAGCACATCAAATCGAAATCAATTTCAATGATCAATTAAATGTTCTTTACCACAAATAGATATAATTCAAACAACAAGCAACAAGCATACCCAGTAAAACTCTCACTTAGAGTAGGGTCTGGGGGGAAATGATGGAGACAAACCATACCCCTATCCGGTTAGGATACAGAGTACCCGGCTCAAAGTCATCGTTTGAGGTTAATCATCCCAACGCTTTTAACGATTATTTTCAAAAGCTAAAAATTATAGCTTTCCAAAATAACCTATGACTTATTGACATAAAATTAAAAATTTACCACACTCTTTACTCTTTACCTAATAACCTTAAAATAATATCAATAAAAAATGTGTTTTATGGTCATTTTAAAAATTTATTTTGAAAAAGCTAATCCAAACACATATTTAAAAACTTCATTTCAAAAAGCCATAAGTTAATAAACACTTTTAACAAAAAGTCCTTTTGAAATTAAATAAGCAATCCCAAACAAGGCCTTAAAGGCATTAATCTCCAAAATGAGTACTTAATTACTTGAATGCTTGAACTAGCAAATACAAAGCAAGATTATATACAAATGTTTAAAAGTATACTTTCAAAGATTGGTCTCACATACAATCAAATTTGAATCCATATTGTTAGATATTTTAGTGTAATTGGGGTTAATTTTATCGATCAATATGAATTATGATATTATTAAACAAGTTGGGTGTGGGGTGCACGCTTGTTTAATATATTATAAATTCAATGGGGGTTCCAAGGGGGCAACGCCCCCTTGGAGGGGTCCGGGGGCAGCGCCCCCGGTTAGCGGGGTCCAAGGGGCGGCAGCCCCTGGCGGGGTCCAAGGGGCAGAGCCCCTGGCTGGGGTCGAGCTGCCAGGTCAGCTTGGAAAAATTTTTTCTAACCTAAGTTGTTATATTAAAAAATCAATAGAAAAATTGATTTTACGAATTTTACATTAAATTTGTTTTTTAAAACTTTAGTGTCGTTTTTGTGAAATATGAAAGTTGGAAAACTGCCTGGAGGCAGTTTCCAAATGCCTGCGCCCAGAAATTGATCGTTTTTACAGATTGGTTCACACACGAAATTCACAGCGAATTTCATACTTGTTCTTGAGAAAAATCGAATTTTATCCGATCAAATATTTGGGTGAACCGCAAATAGTTTGATCTGAAAGTGTTATCCACGACTTTCGATTTCATCCGGTGTTCGTGATTTCTGGAATTTTCTACACATATGTGAAATCAAACGTTAATGAATGAACATATCATCCAATGTGAATAATATAACTAGTTAAGTATGGATAAGAAATCATCAAAACACGTTCTTAAAGTAAACATATATAATGTAAATTATAATAAGTTAAATAAGTTAAAATATTCTTACACCTTTGGATCAAAAACTACTCAACTAAGGTGATGTTTGTTTTTTCAGAGGTAAAACATCTGCAGTCTGCAGACCATGTGTTCAGACCTCTTTTGCATAACTCTGCAAATGTAACATCAGTGCCGGACGCGTGTCGGAACATTGATCGCAACAGTAAATGGTACAGTAAATCAGGTACACATTACGTGAAACTATGCTTATTTTGTTGATACATCATGCTTTACACGAGACTATTATACGATTGTCTGAAAATCTGATTAAAACTTAGGGTTTAACAGTCAGAAACATGTCAGACAACGCAGTGTTGAAACATAGATATTTGATTTGATACTATTGTGTATAAACGTATGTGAGGTTAAACATAACGAAACTATAACGGTTGTTGTTATGGAATGCTAAACCGACGAATTTTTCGTATAGGTGACGATCTGTACGAATGATTCTGAAAGTTTAACGTTCTGAAATAATGACTGAACAGTAGAGAACAAGAATCAGAAAGCCAAACCATCGTCTTGTTCGTTCGAATGACGATTCGAACGAATACGCGCGATGATGACGCGTTCTGATGAAACGAAAACGAAAACGAAAACGAATAAAGATACGAACAATCATAAATGTAGGGAAATATAACATTTCCTATTTTACAATTTTGAAACTCATCATAAATAAAATTTCAACAAAACTATTTTAAATAGATCGCGAGCAATTTGTGAAACGCGTAAAATATTATAATTTGATAAATAATTTAATACAACGATCTTTAAAATGATTTCTGATAATAATTGTATCCTAAACAATCCTAAAATAATCTTTTTATTTAATTTACGAGAAACGCGTGTGACGATTCGGAAACGCGACTAAAATACGAACCGAGCAACCGAAACGAACCCGAATACCCTCGGGGTATATAAACCTTGAGTGATGGCATTTATTTCATTTCTCACACTCATTTCTCTCTCTAAACTATCTTTCCCGTTTTTCTTCCTCTCAATACAAGATCCAACATTCAAACCTCTCTAATTTGCTCAAATCTTGACCAAATCGCGTGCTCTTGGTGCCTACACGAAGCTACGATCGTTCTCTACTTAGAAGTACAAGGGATCTGAAGTTTTATCCAGCTGAATCGAAGGGTATGAAGTCACAAAGTTCTTGAAAAAGAGGGTTTTCGTTTTGGTTTTGATACACACACACTTAACCGACTTGTATCCACACCCTATCTTGAAATACACTGATCTGATGAACCATTAACCACTGGTAACAACTTTAATGGAGATGAAGCTCGATGGAAGGGGTGATAGTTGCAGGTCTAGGGTTGCGAGGATGAAGGTGAACGAACCCACAAGGGCCGAACCTGTTCAACTCTTGGCCGAACCCTCAACCGATCATGGGCAGCGAACCCTGCCCCACCGAGCCAGACATGAACCCTTCATGACTCGACGAACCTGCATGATACTGATACTGCCGAACCCTTTTTCTTTCTCAGCCGAACCCATGGTGATGGCATGCTAGCCGAACCCTACTGTTCCAGCTATGCATGTTGGCGAACCCTACATCCCACGAACCTAACCCTAGCGAACCATGCTGCTGGTGGCGAACCTTGAGGCTGTAACGAACCTATGAGCTGAGATTAAGGGAAGCGAACCTTGTTCTTTCCTTTCCCCGGCGAGCCTAGCTGCTGAACCAAAAAGGGTTCCCTGCCATGAGAGCCGAACCTTCCTATCAAGGAGCCTAACCTTTGGAACCAATTGAGACCTCACGAACCCTATTCTTTAGACGAACCTAACCTCACTGAACCCAAAGGTTCGCTGCCATTGTTGCTTACCCAGCCTATTTCATGCAGCCACCTCGATTTCATGGCCCACTCTTGGTTCAATTGGCCCGGCCCATGTCAATTCCATTCGGCCCAAAACCTTATGCTAGCCCATCCCTTAGTGGGTCAACAAACAATTACCAACCTATACACACACATGTTACGGCCCATTTGATTAGGCCCAATGTCGATTGGGTTGACCCACATAATTCATAAGGCCCAAAGACCCTAAGATTCGGCTCAACTAATAATGAAATAAACAAACATTTTGGAAAGCCACTAATGAACTTAGATAAACTTATTGTGACATGTTATTACAAAAGTGGCATGATTATGGGCTAATTCCATAAAAGCCAAAGCATTATAATTGAACTAGAGGAAAACAATGAGTTCTAAAGAGTCAAGACTAATGAAGCAATAAGAACACATACTAGTCTACAAGAGTCTAAGGGTCATCAACGGGAATCAAGGACTTTGGATAGCATATTGAAACCTAAAGTGTCATGGCATTGAATTAAGTTGAACATAAAACCCATAGTCAACAAACCAGGGCCGAATCCTGACCAAGACTTGCGAGTGTTAGCCAAAGATTATGGCTAACACATACATGCACATAAACCTAACACAATTAATATTTCTAAGTTAAAAACCACGTGAAATCATACAGGAAATTGAATACAACAACGAATACTACAACGAGCGCGTGCATTCTTGTCTTTACTTAGTCAACCACGACGGACACAAGGTGACTTCATTGTCCCTTTTCAAACTTATTTGTTTTACTTCGGGACTGAGAAGCATGTTAAACATTTTAATAACTATTGAAATGTTATTTAATGCTTTTAAACTTAAACATGATGCTTTCATTGATGCTTATGCTTGGAAACTAGTATTCTTTGAGAAACTATAAACTTGATACTTATACTTCAAACTTGAGGCTTGAAACTATATGTTGGATGCTTATGAAACTATATGCTTAAACGTGAGACTTGATGCTTATGCTTATGAAACTATATGCTTAAACATGAGACTTGATGCTTATGCTTATGAAACTATATGCTTAAACATGAGACTTGATGCTTATGCTTGTGAAACTATATGCTTAAACATGAGACTTGATGCTATACCATGGAATTCATGATGAAACTATGTGTGGACACTTGAAACTATATGCTTGAAACTATTATTTGCGCATGAAACATTAAACATGTATCTAATCGTAGGCTACATAATTGCTAAATGACTGCTAGTGCAGAGCTTGTACCTATGTATTGAGATACATGTAAACTAAACCATAATGAGGCTAAGCTATTACCTATATAGGAGACATGTAATTGCTAAACGACTGTTAGTGCAGAGCTTTTGTCTGCTTATATGAGGTATGTAATTGCTGGATTAAACTAAACCATGACGAGGCTAAGCTATTATCTATATAAGAGACATGTAATTGCTAAACTTCTGCTAGTGCAGAGCTTTTGTCTGCTTATATGAGATATGTAATTGCTGGATTTTTTTGTGTATGCATGGCTTGTGTCTATGTATGAGATACGTAATTGCTAAACGACTGCTAGTGCAGAGCTTGTATCTTGTATAGGAGACACGTAATTGCTAGACTAAGCTTAACTAATTCATGAGATACGTAATGGCTAAACGACTGCTAGTGCAGAGCTTGTATCTATCCGTGAGCTACGTAATTGCTAAACGACTGCTAGTGCAGAGCTTGTACTCACGCATGAGATTAGGGAGAGCTAAACTATGTGCATGTGAAACTATGATGCTTGTTAAACATACTTTGAAACTAATACTTATGAATGCTATAGACTTGCAAACTTTGAAACAGAAAACAAAAGCCATGATGAGGAATGAGTTGATTGGTAGGTAAAATGCTTAATTATTATTAACAACAGTGTCATATCCGGATTAGTATGTGGTGGGATGGCGTCTGGGTGGGTCGTAGGCTCGACCCAGGGTATGCCCTATATATAAGCATACCGATTTGGATATTACATGTGGAGTTAATGAGGTTAAGGTTTTACCGAAAGAGGTTTGTTAAAGTTATTTTAAACTTGAAAACTATATGAACTCACCAACCGTTGTGTTGACTCTGTTTTCTTACATGCTTTCTCAGGTGAAGAACATGTTTAAGCTAAGGCTTTGGATTGCATGCTAGGTGGCCTAGATAGAGGACCTAGTTGACTTTTGGAAGCACATCTTTTGTGGATATTACACGTTACTTTTGATATCTTGTACATATACAAGATATAAACATTTGATTCTTTTGTAGGTTTACTTAGTTAAATTGCAGAACATTGATATTGTAATTTAACTTTGTAATCCTAGTTTAATGTTTGATTGTGCTTTAGTTATTCTTAACATTGATACTATGTAAACAATCTGATCACTATGTAAACAATCTGATCACTCACGGTATCGCGCCCCGAGAACCTTTCACCCGATGGGGACTTCGATCCAACCCCGCCGGCTCGGGGTGTGACAGCAAACCTTTGCAAGAAGAGGGTTTGTTTTTACTTATGAAAACCTCTTTTTAAGGGAAGGAGAATATGGCTTTAGCAAGGGGTTTTACTTCTGCACACCGTCAACAAGGGGGTTTTACTTCTGTAAAGCAGACTTTAGCCGTCTTTCTTCTTGCAAGAGGGTTCGAAAGGGGGTTTGTTCGAACAGCCTTTAGCCGCCTTTCTGCTTGCAAGAGAGTTCGCGTGGAAGCGGTGGTGGTGGCGGGAGGCGTGATGGAGGTGGTTACGGTGGTGGATACGACATACGTGATGGAGGTGGAGGTGGTGACCTCGGATGCGGTGGTGGTGGAGCCTATGGTGGTGGTCGTGACCGTGGATACGGTGGTGGTGGTGGTGGTTACTCAAGGGGCGGCGGTGGATGGTGCTGGAAGCCGGTGGTGGCGGTGGTGGATACGGCAGATGTGATGGAAGACAGTGGAAGCTTGGAAGTCGGCAGACGTGAAAGGGGAGTAGGGCTGCGTGAAGTCGTGAATAAGGGGAAGAGGTGGGAAGAGCTTAGTCCATGTCTGCGTGAAAAAGAGGTTGGGCAGATGTTTTTTAATGAAACGTCTTCTTAAAAACAAACAATGTGCAGCCCCCAACCTCTGCCCGTGGTCTGCGCGACACAGACAAAAGAACCCAGGAAGAGCTTTTTGGAAAAAAACAAACACCCCCTAACTATTTGTCGATAACCATTTCTAATACATGGTTGGCACATGGTTGTTGCACCCATAACTGTTGGTTCAAGCCCCAAATCACACACAAATAAATACCATTTGACCCGATCAAGATTAACCTAACATCACCCCCTTAATCTTGATCGTTCTTCTTGATTCTTGATTGAACCACACATATTCGTTTCTTTCTAGATCGGTTCTTAAAAATTCGGTTCGACTCTTGCTCTGAAAATCTGTGTGGCACAAATAGATATGAAAGCATGACCCTTCCGTGTATGATTTCCAGCCTTGTTTTGCGTGCCAAATTAGACAAACCAGGGCTTCTTCTTTCTTTAGTACGCTTCTTGTGAATTTCCGGCCGGTTAAACAAAACCATTCCACTCTTCTAGAAATAAATTATCCCTTTCTTTGTGAAGTTCCACTGACAACATTAACACAAAAACTAGCCTCATGTTCTCCTGCCTCGATTTCCATTCCTTTTTTTTTTAATCAAACCTCTGCTTGCTTGCTTTCTTCCTTTACTTTCTTTCAACAAAGACAATCAAAAGCTTGCGACTCCGTTTCGATTTTCTTGCTTCTGATCACAAAGTTGGTCGGTCATGCTGTTTCATTCTTTGGCAAACGTCGATCACGTTCACCTCGGTCTTCCTGTCTAAACTTTGTCCGTCTAGGGTTGCAGATTTCGGCCTCTTTCTCTCTCTCTCCGGCAAGAAATCGATCTTCTTGGGCCGGTATTTGGTTTTCTCAGGCTAACCTCCTGTCTAGGTCATCGCCTCAGTCTCTATTTTCTCAGTCTAACATTCTTTCAAGTCGCCGGTCTTTATTGCGACTTGTCAGTCTCGCAGGATTCTCCACCGGTAACGGTCTCTTTCTACGGTCTTCGGTCTTTCTCAGACAACCCGCTGGTCACGGGTGTCTTCTTTGGTCTTTGCTACAGTAGTAGCCCGGTCCTTTCTTCTTTCTTCTCACATCGGTGTGTTCTTGCTGAGCACAAATGAGCAGCCTTCCTGCTTTCTTTTCTTTTCTTTGTTGTACTTACCGTTCAATTCTTCCCAACTTGCAGTTTAGTGGGCTGCCCCCTTCTTCACCTGAAAACGACTCTCAAACCGGCACTCTTTCTTCAACCTAAGCACTCTAATACCAATTTTTGGTTCAGGCCCCAAATCACACACAAACAAATACCCATTTGACCTGATCAAGATTAACCTAACAATAACAAGGAGCATTCTATCCAAAAAAAACTCGGACTACTAATTCTTGTCTTCATGCATGGTAGGGCATGAGGTCGTGTCTAGTGAGGCATGTCCTACATATGCTTGGCCTCTGGCACACGAAATTTTCTTTCTTTAGCCTTATTTTTTGTTCGTTTGATAATCCAAAGCCTGTTTATTCTTGAAAATTCAATGTAAGCTAATTAAGTAATTAATATATTATAATACTCGAAGAATCAAACTGTTGAAGTAACGGATCCCAAACTCCTTCCAATCTAGCTCCTCGGGACTTTCCTAGCGATCCTGCAACCACAAAATCCGTTAGCCTTACCGCAGGAGGGGGCCTCCTGCGATTGGACTCCAACGTGAAAATAAGCTCTTGATCAGAGAAAGAAATCAGGGAATGAAAGTGTGAGTGTAAGAGCAAGAGATGAGATACCTAAAAGAGTTCTCCAAGTGTTCTATTTATACTACCTGGGCTCCTGGAGTTCTGGATTCTTTGGAGTAGACGCTTTACATTTTGGGAGGTCAAGCCTCCTGCTTTCCAGGCGTCCTCCTCGGGTATGTGTGACATCCAGTACCTGATCGTCCGGTAAGTCCGTACGGTATGTGTACTTTCACTATTTACTTGTGTGTAAATACAATGCATGAACAGTGTGTGTGATAACAGAACTCAGAAAACAAACAACAATTGTACGTATTTAAGTGAAAACTTAAATACTGTAAGTACAGCAACTCACGATAAATAACAGTTGTTTGTATTTAGGTGAAAACCTAAGTACAGTTAATACAACGAATCAAGAGGAACAACAGTGTGCAAGCAAACGACAGGAACATATCGGTTGCGATCTGATATCCATAGATGACATGAATCAGATGGCCGATAATTCATTATGAAAACAATGTGAAAACAGGAAGTTTAGTTGAGTCCGTCAGTGAGGAAACACAATTCAAAACCTAAATGCAGCGTTATTTTAGGATAACGAACTGACAGTGTGTTTGCTTGGGTGATGATTCACACAAACATATCTGTGGGTTAAACGTTCTCAAATGATGACTGAAAAGTAAAAAACAAAAGTCAGGAAGCAAAACCATCGTCGTGTTCGTTCGGGTGACGATTCGAACGAATACGCGTGAAGGTGACGCGATCTGACGAAACGAAATCAATAAATGATTCGAACGATAATAAAATAAGACAAATAATTACAAAATATTTATTAGGAATCACAACCTTAGAAAATAAATTCTTTCTAGTTAGTTTCATAAAATACGCGCGTTGCGTTCCGGAAACGCAACGAAAACGCTAACCGAGCAAACGAAACGAACCCGAACACCCTCGGGGTATAAATACCATGAAAGACTCATCTTCTTCATTTAATTCCTCCACTTTCTCTCTCTAGAACCTCATTCCCGGTTCCCTCTCTCTCTAAAATCTTGAACTTCAAACACCCATAAACTTGCTCATTTCTTAACGAAATCGAGTGATTCTTGAGCCTAATCGAAGCTCTTTACCTCTTCTACACGAAAGTACAACCGATCTGAAACAAAAACCTAATGAAACAAGGTAATCTGTGATGAAATGTAGCGAAAATTAGGGTTTCACCCTTTTATTTGGACCCATGAACCATCCGGTGTTCTTACCATCTCAACTCCTAAAACCCAACATTAAACTAGTCCTGGTTAGTGTGGGGACTGGTGTGGCTTCGATCTTGATCATCCAACCAAGAAATGGGGAGTCTTGGTCGAGACACCTGCTGCGGCCGAATGAGGGTATACAGCCCGCCGAAAGGCCTTGGGGCCGAAGGAGAACCGCATGAGCCGGCCGACCGAAGGACTCCATTCTCTCGGCCAATTGGGATTTCATTCTCCTGGGGTCAGTCGACCAAGGTGACAGCCATTCGCCCGAGACACCTCCACCATTCGGCCACCCCCTTTCGTCAGCCACCATCATTCGTTCGGCCCAACTGATCCCCATTCGGCCCAAGGGACTGTTTCGGCCCAGAACACTTCATTCGACCATAACATTCGGTCTAGGTCCATCCATTCGACCAGGTCTTCCATTCACACATTTTAATCCGGATGGGACACATATCATTCGGCCCATGCGATTCTTTCGGCCCAACAGTTTGGCCCACACACACACTTATGGCCCAAGTGTGTGATTTGGCCCAAGAGTGATTGGGTTCGGCCCATTTGATTCAAAATGAAAACAAGAACATAAATCCACACTAAGGATGACATGCATGGGACTTGATTATTACTACAAAGGTGGTAATGGGTGTGGGTAAAGGTATTTCACAAAACCTAAAACATCAAGAGTTTAAGAAATGTTGCATGGTTGTTCGCTATGTAATGACCAATTCAAGTTCAACAAAGATAACATGGCAAGCTTTAACTTAAAGTAGTTAAGTGTTAGTAAAATCTATGACCAATGAACAAGGGCCGAATGATGACCGAGACTCACAAGTATTAGCCAACTTTAGGGCTAACACATACACACACACGAATCCCGATGACTCATACTTACAAGTTACAAACAACGTGAAATCAATACAGGATCGTGAATACAACAACAAGTACGACAAAGAACGCGTGCATTCTCGTTTAGGCTAAGTCAACCACAACAGTTACAAGGTGAGTTCATACGCCCCTTTTCTAATCTTAACTGATTTTAAAGTCTTGGGGCTGAGAAACATGCTAAATCTTTTATTTATTTAAAAGTTTTAGTTCAGCATATTGCTTATACTTTGATTTAGATAATATTGCTTGACTTTTTATCGCTTATCATTGTATGCATGCTTGTGTGATCATAACATGACAGAGACAACTAAGATGAAACATGATAATGTAGCTTCATGAATCATCAACACAATAGAATAATGTAGTTGTAAGATTCTATCTTATAACATTTATTTATTCCTACAAGATCAAACAATGAGATTATCACAGGTGAACATGATGACAACAACAAGAACAAACACGAATGATATAAAGATAATATATCTTCATAATATCATTCATCACTGAAGTTAGCTAAGTGTAATAGGAGAAGTTCTTATAACACTCAGCTTACAACTCGGTGCAGTCTACAAGATAACACTAAACAAGTATCATCCACCACCTGAGTCGACTAAGTGTAGTAAGACTAGCTCTTGCAACACTGAAGTGACAACAGGGTGACCATATGGAACAACAAGATTGATAATCATGATAATGTACCTTCATGATAACAACATCATTCACGCAACAACTAACACTGTATAATAAGATAAGTTCTTATATAACTTTGTTAACAACAAAGAGAACACTCAATATTGAGAACAAGCAACATTGGTGAACACACAATACAATTGATTACTATTGAACTGTCTGTATTATATCATTTCAATCATGTGCCATGTATTCAAGTTGATCATTGTAAGTCCTTTACACAAATCGCTGACCAGTTAGTTTGACGTGACCAAACCGACGATAGCATAGTGGTACCATAGGTTTGACAAACGTCCAGCTTGTAGGGCTGGTATGTTGATCGTATTGATCATTGGCCGGTAACGTATGACCGGTGACAGGGCGGCGAACAGTCAGGGTCTGGAAAGCGACACATGGTGATATTAATCTGCAGTTATAATTGTAATTAATCCATCGATTCCTGTTGACTAGTAGACTGAGGAATTGATTTTCTCTCATGTCATATTACTGGTAATAGTTTCGATGAGGCCTCTGGGAATAGATAGTGGTAGAGGTAAATCGGATGCAATGTAATCTGATTACGTGAGGATTGCAATGGATTCCTTTTAGGCTCTATGCACTTCAAGTTGAGAACAAATATCAATTGGTTAAGTAGCACTCTTATATTTAAAAGTGATTAACAGTTAACCCCGCAAGAAATAGAATAATAATAAGGATCAGATTAAATTAATCTAACTTTCTTAAAACATCGAAGGTTAATCAATACTTTTGATAACTAATCCCCTCGTACTATATTATTCTACATACAAAACAAAAGGGTGTATTTCAAACGGATTGAACATGTGAGATGAAAATGGGTATCTATAGTTGTATTGCAAGTGGTGTGGAGTTCTATTAGTTATGTGGTGGGATGTTGGCTGGGGCTTGCTCCCTTACATATGCCCTATATATAAGCATAGCTAATAAGATGAAATACTATTTGTAAATATAACTATGGAGAGGCCATTGTATGAATGGGTGAATCAAGCAACTTACAAGTATCATGTATGACATTGTGACTGTGAATGCGAACCAATCAATGCTTTCAATTATCAAACTTATGAACTCACCAACCTAGTGTTGACTTTGTTTAAATGCATGTTTTCTCAGGTGACGAACAGGTTTAGTCACCAGTATTCAAGAACATAGCTAGTGGACTTTTAGAAGACCTAGCTACATTTTGTGTTGAACATATTTTTGGAATGGCAAAACAATGAATCATCTTTTGTAGATCTTGTACAGTTACAAGATAGAAACTCATTGATCCTTTTGGATAGATTTACTTGGTTAAATTATGAACGATACATTGTAATTTAACTTTGTAATTCTATATCATTGTAATGTTAGCATTTCTCATTTATATATCATGTGCTATGCAAACAATCTGATCATTTCGATTATCAAACGATATCGTGCCCCGAGAACTTTCCGCCCGACAGGAAAGTCGATCCAGCCCGCCGGCTCGGGGTGTGACAGTATGCTTATTCTTACCATTTATGTGCAAGTGCTGACTTATGTCACCTCTTGTACTCTGATGCCTTAACACCTGTTTCTTAACCCTTGGTCAAAAGACTTAGCTTTCATTAAATGTCCTCTCACTTTTATCTTTATTGGTATCTGGTAAGTTGACTTTGGTTTTGCTTGTTTTGCTGTCATACCATCATGTTATGTGACTAGGTAGCCATGAGGTCTTGACTCGATTTTGTTTCAATGCCCTAGAATATTACCGACTAAGATTATCTCAACTTGCCCCTTTTGGCGTAAGCAAGATTACACACTTCGAAATGGCCTGTAAGGCTGTTGGGATTCCTCCTACCATGGCTCTGTTTCGGAGATTCTTTAATCTAGCAAAGAATGGTGCTTGGTTCACCATTCAACGTCGTAAAAAGGATGACGAGTCGCAGTGTGTTTTTGTTGTTACTCCATCTGTGAAGAACTGGAAAAATCGATTATTTTGGGTTTCGTCCAAAATTCTGCGTTTTAAACCGTTCTTTAGTGACCCAAAAGAACTCGTTTCTGAGACGAGTCTCCTTGTTTCCATTATTAACCTAGATCATCATAGGTTGTTAGTAGCCAACTAAACCCATATGCGATCTTTTAGCGAAGTAATATTAGTCCTTGGTGGGTTAAGCCGATACTGGGACAAACCAGACCGCATGCCGACGTTCACGTGGCGTGGTAGCGGTATGTGTATTTTACATATGAAGTCTTTCTTGGGGTTATTGTTATTTTGTCATGGTGTCTTAGTTATTTTTCTTTTATG
The DNA here is from genome assembly GCA_009363875.1 of Mikania micrantha. NCBI lineage: Eukaryota > Viridiplantae > Streptophyta > Magnoliopsida > Asterales > Asteraceae > Mikania > Mikania micrantha. The sequence goes on from CM018692.1 coordinate 40,588,707, forward strand.
TTTGTTTTGTTGTAGCTATGGGTTTGCTTGACTTGATGAAGATGGACACGAATTCTGATGTGGAAAGGTCCTCTTATCCTTTGCATGATGGGGAAGAAGATGTCTTAGTGGCCATAAGAAGGTTGCTTATGAGGGTGGTGAGTATTCCAGTATTTTATCCTCGGGTGGTCCTACTCGTTGTGAGTTGCCTAAGGTTAATATTGGGGATGTTGTTGGGCCTAGTTCTTTGAAGAAGAAAAAATCTATGGGATCAAAGAAATGTTCGCAAGATGTTGCTGATTCTACCATGGCGAAGCGTATTCGTTTTTCCAAGCGAAAGGCCACCGCCCAAGAGGGGTCCTCGATGAAAAAATATCTAGAGGTAAATGCGTCTTTGTCTGAGTAGGAAACAAAATCGGATCCTAAGGTTGTACTGGAGAATGTGGCCACCGATGATGTGCAACAACTAGATGTGGCGGGCAATGTTAGCACTGATGTTGTAGGGCTGGAGTCTAGTTATGCGAATGCTCCTTTTGTTCCTTCCTGGGATTTATTGAACAAGGACAGATTTGAGGATCCTTTTGTTGCTTTGAAACTTGCTAAGGAGTTTGTAACTCTAGGTCAACGGTTAGCCAATGGATCTCTCAATGATGAAGAGATGAAGGGTAGTGTGGCTGCTTTATGGGCTTAACTAGGTTCGTTGTTACCGGAGGTTAATCAACGGTGGTCGTCCGCTTCTGCTGCACAGTACAAAAATTGGATTAAGATGTGTATTCTGAATAACAAGTTGTCCCAATTGCAGCGTGATTTTCAAGCCATGAAGAAAGATAGGGAAGAAGAGAATATTCATTCTCTGGAGATTGAACGCTTTTATGCTGAGAAAGAAGTGTTTCTGAATGAGAAAATTTTGAATATTAAGGAAGACTTGGAGCGTCGCTTGATGTTGCTAAAGGAGAGTATGGCGAATTTTAATGAGGAGCGTAAAAAATTTGACGGTGAAAAAGAGGATCTGACACGATCTTTGGCAGAGATGCAGGTTCGAAACCAGAAACTGCGGGAACATAATGATTCGTTGCTTACTGATCGAGAATGGCTCTTCACCCAAGGTATTCGACAAATCGTTAGCCGATTGCATAATAGTCCGGAGTATTTGGTGCCACTGGCAGCTATCCGGAAAGCTGCTCATGAGTATGGTGTTACCCTTGGGTTGAAATCGGGGTATAAACATTCTGTTGCTGGTCACGTATTGGGGAGGCTTCCGAAGTATAAACCTCATGCCAAAACGCTATTGCATGAGGCCATTGCGACTTTCGAGGATATGGCCTTTCCCTACTTGGAGGTCGTTGCTAAGTGTGTGAATGAACCTGTTGCAAATTTGCAAGGTATAAGAATTGTTATTCCGAATTGTGTTATTCTCTTTTTTGCACATGTTGTAATATGCGAATTTCGTGCAGGGTTGTTACTAGAGAACTTTGATGTTGCAAATCCCTTGGCAACCGCCAGTCAAGCCAGCCCTGTACCACTAGCTTTGCAACCCCTTCAACTGTTCCCGTGATGCCTAAAATGCCTGTTAATCCTTCTGGATCGCGTGGCGCATCGGTGGAATCTTCCAAAGCTCCTCTATCAGAAGACAAATGAAGTGGTCTTATGTGTTGTTAGTGATCATTGTTATTCAGACATTATGTTGTCTTTTTGTGTGCTTGTTTTTAAACAATGGTTGACATGGATGTTGTTTTGTAATCCAGAAAATTTGTTGTCTTATGTATTTTGGTACTTGAACAATGTTAACTTGGAAAATCGTCAGCCTATAACTTTGTTTGCATTTGTGATGATGGTCATCGTGGTTTATGAACTGTAACAACCGATAATAATACATGTATTTTTTTTCTTTAAGGTTAATTTATTTAAGAACAAATGTGATTAAAGTAAAGCCTGAGTGACCATCTTGTAACCGTTTAAGTATATATAATGCAACTGATCTAAAGCACACATATATGCGTATATATATCTATGTGGGGCGTAAGAGAAAATGCATGCATGCTTTAAGCATGAATACGTGAAATATACAAGCACACCTACACGCATATAAATATCAACAAACATAAGAAAATAAATCTACACACTCAAATTCATTAATATAACAAAATCCTTTCTATTCATTCTAAAGCAAAATCTTTAGCAAAATTAGTTAAAACTTACCCACCATCAAGTTTAAGTCCCGAAGACTCGTTCTGAGCCAAAACCGTTCTACCCCCCCCCCCCCCCCCCCAAACATACATACACGCTGAAGATAAGCCTTGAAGAACCACCAGCCACCCTTGGGATCATAGGAGTGTTCAAAACCAGTTAATCACAATCTTACTACCATAATAATTAACGTACAATGAGTCCAAGAAAGACACTAGAAATCTTAATAACTAAAGTCACCAAAACACTTTATCCCAACCGAAACATGCCACCTTTCACATAAGATTAAAAATCAAACAATTAAAAATCAAATGAGAATTACCCCTCACGAAATTATTCCTTGAAATCCAAATAATTTGGCAAGATAGAGGGTATAACATAAACGTGATTATGGCAAAAATCCCTTAAGACATCTATCATAGGAAGTACAACTAACCTTAACCTATATAGCAGCACCATAATCCTCCTAGTTGCAATAAACAGCCGTAGACTCCAAGAAAGACAGCTCAAAGGAGCTGTCAAAACAACCAGCATGGGCCATACTTGCATAAGATATGCTGCCAGATTTTAAGGATCCCTCATATACTTAAAGTGTACTAACTATGATCCCATTGGTGAAGGGAATAATGGGTTACCTTAACAACTTTCTATTCTTTTCCTTCATTCCATCGGCCAACAGCTTCCTATTTATAAACTTTCTGTTCGAAATACATGAACCAAGAAAATATTAGTTTTGGGGTCTAACAAACTGATGAACCACACACTCAAAAACCATCTCTGGCTACTTTAACAAGGAATAGATACATACGTATATACTCCCAAGATTTCAAGAAAGATAGTACAAAGCATAGCACTCTAGGATATGACCATTAAGGCTGTTCAAAACTTGATTCCCAGCAGCCCTAAAACTAGGATGTCAATCGAGATCTTGCCAACTAGAAATGCAAAGGCCAATTCAATTCTAACCTTACTGGTTTCCCCCTATTTACAGACTGAAAAATCGACCTCCACACCCTATAAATACCTTCATTTGGTTGCCATTTAACTCACACCTCACCCATCTCCTTTGCCTCACTTAAGTAGCATCCCTCCCCCACTTATCACTTGGCTACGAAGCAACCAAACAGCCCAAGGGCTGGACTCGAAAGCAGCCCTCTCTTCCTCTTAGCAGCCTTCAACCGAACCAGAAAGCCAGCAACAAGGGAAAAGACTCAAAGTGATAGTGAACCAGCCTGTACAAGCAACCTGTAAACAAAAGGGAAGCTTTAACCAACCATGCACTAAAGCTTCATAAACACAAATGTTTATGTTAATAAACAACAAAGCATATATATTTAAACACCTATATGGTTAAATAAGGTTGATTGGCTAATAAATATTGATTACAACCTTGTATAAAGGCTATTAAGAAAATAAGTATGGAGATGGCACCTACACCTACGTAAATGTATGCGAAATATGCATGCAAATGCTTTCAAATCCATACCTAGTTTACATGAGGAAATAAGCCACGTACAAACTGATTGGTGTAAGCAATATGTACACCGAAAATTAAAAAGAAACAAGGAATAATGTTCATGAATGGATTTATATTAATAATCAACATCAAACATTAACTAGGAAAGAAACACTCATATTAACTTGTAAATGTCTGGGACATAATAACAGTGTTCGAGAAACGTAAACATGAGATACATACATTTTGGGATAATTTAATATGAATGTTAACATGGAACCATGGAACATTGTAGGGATTGTGTAGTGAAGTGATAATACCTCCCAAATTTCCAATCTCTATCATATCAAGCTACTGAGTGAGTTTCACGACCCCTTTATACTATTTTATTCTTTGGGGTGGAAAGCGTGATACTTAAACTTTTTATGACTTTATGCTATGTATGTTATTGTTAAAACATGAGTTTGTTGGATGTAGATTTCATAAGGTTTGTTATTCTATTGTAAGTCCCTTTTATTTATGCCTAGACACAACCATTAACTCATGGGTATGAGCCACGGGATATATTGGATAGTACTATCTTGCTTGACAGCCCATTCACCTATCGGGTGGTCTTGCTAGCTACAGTCACCCAAAGATGAGGCCAATACGGTGGATGAATATGTCTAAATCTATTGTATACTTTGAACTCGGGATGATTTTGGTGATCATGAAATCATAACACAAGGGCAATCAGTCATAGGTTTGGTTGTGGTCTTATGTAAATTGCATCCTTACTTACTTGTGAATAACATATAAAATGATTTACAGATAGCATAACACTTGGGGAGATGAACCCAAAGATTGATTTTATCGAGTCCTAAACTTGTGTGACTCACCAACATATTGTTGACTATTTTTCTCATGCTTTTCAGGTCATTAAATCAAAACCTGAGGTTGGTGCATGTTTTTGGATATTACTCACGAAGATTCATTATTATAGCGTAGATGATATATGCCATAATCTTTTGAGAATCTCGAAGTGTTGTAATAGTTTAACTTAGACATTTGTTGCTGGTTGTTTATTTTAAATGATGAATTGATGATTAAGCATTGTTATAAACCATAAGACTCTTGATTTCCACATCGTCACACCGCCCGTGATTCCGCCATCGGCGGGGTGTGACAGATTGGTATCAGAGCCAATGGTTATAGGGAATACATAGAATATACCTAGACTATAACTAACTGCTCATATGTACTTGCTTATATATATTGGATCATTCTAACGTATGTGATGCAGAAATGGTTAAAGAATACAACTATGGCGGGAAGTTGTATGTGGATTTAACCACTACAGAAGAAACATATTTGGGAAGTTATATCCCAATTGAGTACCCGGATACTGATGATGAGGTGTTTAGTTAGCCAAGGGTTGTAAACCCACCTGCGCCAGGAATAGCTATGCCAACACCCCCATCCCGCTTTGAGATAGGAGAACCCTCTAGGCCGAAATAGGTAGTTGCCCAAGAGGTGATCCAACAAGAGCTGCGTACCTACCGAGCGCAACAAGAAGAGGAAAGGGCACTAATGATGGCTAGACTAGCGGCAACAGAGGGAGAGATGGACGGCCTGATAGACCTTATGCAAGAGTTAACCCACGGACTGGTAATTGTAGACCAAAACACAACGGACCATGAGGAGCAGAACACCCAATATCATGCAGAAACGCGAGAGATTGCGGTGTTAGGTTTCTATTGGACCATGTTCGCTGTGATCCTGACGATTGCATGGATTATCTATCATATGATATATTAGGACACAGGGGGATAGGCGCACCAAGTTTTGTTAATAGGACGATAAGTGACTACACTACGTTCTATGGTCGTGCAACCCATATTTAAGAACTATCCTTGAACTTATATATTTTGATGTATGATGATTTGAAATGCTATCTAATTTCTTATATTAAATTTATTGTGTAAATTTGTTGCAGTAAAAATGTTATCTGGGGATAACCATTACATCAATCATCGCATCCCTTTAGTTATCTTGTCTGACAACAATACCGACCCTTTTAAGGATTCTGACTCCTAAGCTGAAGATAGCCAAATGGCAACCGATGCCCATGCCACAACAACAGAGGGTGCCGACAGAGCGAGACAACTCTTGAGGACGAGGGCGTATGCGTGCAACTGCACGAAAGACCATAGGGCTACCCTCAAGACGCCACCTGATGCCGGGAGAAGGAATGTCTAATGCTGCTCAGGGCTACGGACTAAATGAGGCTATGCGCCACCAGCTTCTAGCCAACTTTGTGCCACACAGTGAATTCCAAACCTGGAGTAATACTTTCAGGTTAGAGTTTTATCATTGGGCGGAGAAGACTCAAGAATTTCATGAACGTTGGAATGATTTGGTGGAGGAGGTGCACACCAATTATGTAGGAGTGGCTTTCATGTGAGAGGAGCTCAGGAGGAACAGGCGCTTGGTGGTTATGGTGATCACCTGGTTGGTGATGGTGGTAATGGAAATGGCAATGTATCTTTTGGACATAAAAGAATAGGGATTATTCATCCTGGTGTTGTTTTATGAGCGTGAGCTCCCGGTAAATTTTAAACTCGAATATGTATTAATTTAACTATGGTTGTGTGAGACAATTCTATATTTTATGATATGATGGTGGTGTTTTCTTACTTGTGCTTGAATTAGATAACTCTTAATTAATGTATTTACAACTTATAGAATATGCTGCCAAAGAGACGAGAGAGACGACCAAAGACCGATCCCCCTAAAGAAAACAATAAGGATGCAGAAACTCTAGGAGGAACTGAGGAAAACACAAGGACAACCCATGCTAATCCCCCATTGAGCGCCGATGACGTCGTACAAATTGTTTCTGAACAGCTTAAAGCAGCATTTCCAAACAAACAAGACGGGACTAATGGAAGCGGTAGTCATCATGGCCCCGTTATCATTGATGATGGAACAGCTGTCGAAACCAATCGAAAGGGTTGCTCATACAAGACGTTTGTCTCTTGTAAACCAAAAGATTTTTATGGAACAGAAGGAGCAACTGGGGTATTGAGATGGATTGAAAAGATGAAAGTAGTTCTGAGCATAAGTGAGTGTCTGAACACTCAAAAAGTCAAATATGCTACTTGTTCATTCCAGAACAAAGCCTTAACCTGGTGGAATACCCAGGTGCAAGCCAGAGGAATAGAAACATTGAGTCAATGAGTTGGGCGGAACTCAAGGCATTACTCATCAGGGAGTATTCTCCGAAGAACGAAATGCAAAAATTGGAAAAAGAATTATGGAATCTCCGCATGGATGGAGCAGGTCACCAAGCCTACACTAACAGATTCATAAACTGTGTTGTCTGTTACCCCATATGGTTTCAACTGAAGAAAAGAAGGTGGATAGGTTTATCTGGGGACTCAGCCCTCAGATTCGTGGTATGGTAACAGCTGCAGAACCACGCACCCTAGAGAAAGCAATATTATTGGCAGGAAGTCTTACTGACGAGATGATGAGGACATGGGTCCTAGTAAGGAAGCAGAAAAGGAAGAGGTTTGAGTCAAAGAATACTGAGGCGGGAACTTCAAAGGATTCCAAGTAAGTTCGCAACTATGCTGCTCTCACAACTGAGAAGAAGGTTTATAGGGGGGCCTTTGCCCCAATGTGCCAAATGTAAACTTCACCATGCTACCACTTCCCCTTGCAGGGAATGCACCTACTGCAAGAAACTGGGGCATACAATTGAGTACTGTAACCAACGCAAACATGCTGGAACTGCAATGGCCAATCATGCACCAAGGGCTTGCTATGAGTGTGGGAGCACAGATCACATCAAGTCCTGCTGCCCAAAATTGACTCAAGGAAACAATGGAAACCCTGCTCGAGGTAGAGCATTTGTGATGGGAGCTGTTGAAGCAAGGGTGGACCCGAATGTAGTTACGGGTACGTATCTTCTTAACAATCATTATGTATTTGTGCTATTTGATACAGGTGCTGATAAGAGTTTTGTGTCAAGAGAATTTGAATCTATGCTAGGTCAGAAAACTAAAAGATTAGACCATCCCTATAGCATAGAACTTGCAAATGGTAAACAAATAAAAACAGTAAATATAATTCAAGGATGCACCTTAACAGTAGGAGAACACATACTCAAATTGGATTTGATTCCTATAGAGCTAGGAAGCTAAGTTGTTATAGTTGGTATGGACTGGTTGTCTGCGAACCAAGCAGAAATTGTTTTTCATGAGAAACTTGTTCGAATACCATTACCCAACGGACATACGTTAACTATTCAAGGTTAGAGCCCTGGTAAAAAGATACAAATCATATCTTGCTTAAAAGCTCAAAAGTATTTAAGAAAGAACTACTATGTCTTCTTGGCTAATGTAGTGGAGAAGAAGGGCAAAGAAAAGAAGTTGTAAGACATCCTAGTAGTATGTGATCACCCGGAAGTATTCCCAGAGGATCTACCCGGTCTCCCTCCTGATAGACAAGTTGAATTCAGAATCGATTTTTAACCTAGAGCTGCTCCGGTAGCTAAATCTCCATACCGTCTAGCTCCATCTGAGATGCAGGAGCTGTCGAGCCAGTTGTAGTAACTACTTGGCAAGGGATTTATTAGACCAAGTTATTCTCCGTGGGGAGCACCAATCCTGTTCGTCAAAAAGAAAGATGGGTCATTTCGTATGTGTATTGATTACCAGGAATTGAATAAACTGATCGTCAAGAATCGGTATCTGTTACCGAGAATTGATGATCTGTTTGATCAACTGCAAGGATATACGTATTTCTCAAAGATTGATTTACGATCAGGATACCATCAATTGCGGGTGCAAGAAGATGATATACCGAAGACTGATTTTCGAACTTGATACGAACATTACAAATTCTTAGTAATGCCGTTTGGGTTAACTAATGCCCCCGCAGTTTTCATGGACTTAATGATTAGGGTGTGTAGACCTTCTTTTGATAAATTTGTGATTGTATTCATAGATGACATTCTTATCTACTCACAAACCAAACAAGACCATGAGAAACATCTAATGCTGATCTTGGAGTTGCTCACGAAAGAAAAGTTGTATGCAAAATTTTCTTATTGTGAGTTCTGACTAAGAGAAGTTCACTTCTTAGGTCACGTAATCAACGAACGAGGCATTCACGTTGACCCAAGTAAGATTGAGGCAATTCAAAAATGGGAAGCGCCAAGGACTCCCTCCGAAATCCGTCGATTTCCAAGGATTGGCAGGGTATTACCAACGCTTCATTGAGAATTTTCAAGAATCGCACAACCGTTGACGATGTTAACTCAGAAAGACAAGAAGTTCAACTGTGGCGAAAGACAGGAAGAATCATTTCAACTACTGAACAGTAGGTTGTGTAAAGCACCCATCCTATCTCTTCCGGAAGCCAATGATAATTTTGTGGTCTTCTGTGACGCATCACACAAGGGTTTTTGTATTGATGCAAAAAGACAAAGTCATCGCATACGCATCTCGTCAACTCAAGGTTCACGAGAAGAACTACACTACGTACGACTTGGAACTTGGAGCGGTAGTGTTTGCCTTGAAAATCTGGAGGCATTATCTGTATGGTACTAAGTGTGTGATTTACACCGACCATAAAAGCCTTCAGCACATTCTGAACTAAAAAGAGCTGAATATGCGGCAGCAAATGTGGGTGGAGTTGTTGAATGATTATGAATACGAAATCCGCTATCACCAGAAAAGGCTAATGTCGTTGCTGATGCATTGAGCCGTAAAGAAAGAGTTAAGCCAACTCGAGTACGAGCTATCAGTATGACTATTCAATCGAGTCTTATTCCCCAAATTCACGATGCACAAAAACGGGCATTGCAGAAAGACCATTATGAAGAGGAAGCATTACGAGGGATGGACAAACAATTTGAAGTTAAAATAGATGAAGTATGTACTTCATGAACCGGATCTGGGTGCCTACTTTGGACGACCTGAGATCAAGCATTTTGAATGAGGCTGATAAGTCTAAATACTTTATTCATCCGGGAGCCGATAAAATGTACCAGGATTTGAAAGAATATTACTGGTGGCCGGGGATGAGAAAGACATTGCCACATATGTAGGGGAATATTCGACCTCAACCGATTTCCCTTCTTCACATTTTACTGCTCGTTCAGTTATGACTTCCACCAGAACCTGCTTCGTGAGATGGGAGAATACTACCGAGGCCAACTTGCTTAGTGCATTAGCTTTCTTGTTCTGGCTTCAAGTGATCTGGCTGACTTGCCACCTGGGATTGACTTTAGTACGCTTTTCGCCTTTACCAAATACTTCTTTATTCGATCTCCTTTTGCTTCATAGATGCCATTTACTTGGCTTGCGACTAGTAGGGAGTCCACATGGGCATGTAACTTTGTACCTTCATTCTGACAGCAAGTTTGTAACATCACTGTACTTCCGGTCGTCCGTACCGTACTAGTACCGTTACATTGTTGATGAGATTATGTATCACAGTCATGCTGAATTGTTCATATGTACTATACGTATATTGTATTACGACTGTAGATTTATTATTATAATGATATTATATATTTGATGATTTCACTGTATTGTATACATGCTAGAACATATTATTATAGATGAATTTGATGTTACTAATAAAAATGAAAGTTATGAGAGTTATGACAGATGATTACAATGATTATGGATTGGGTTGAAATGGAAAGGAGTTTGAGTTAGTGATTATGGTTTGGTTGCTAAACATTGTCAAGGACACATGGTCATTGTTTATCGAAATAGCGGTGAGACGGTGTAGGGGAGGTTGCGATCTACCTCTGCATATGCCCTATACATATGCATATTTCGGTCTATCATGGATGTGTCAGTGACTTGGTTTAGTGGGTTTTGGTTTAGGATTTATAATATTAAAGTTAATAAAATAATGGTATTGATAACGCGATGGTGAGGTTACGAACATTATTTAAACGCGAATATTGATTTAGAAATGTCAAATTAATAAATGTATTCGCGTGGGTGACGATTCATGCGAATATAATTATTGAGAATGATATTCTGAAACGATATTGCCTAAATTGTAAATCGAATCGAAATACAGTGCGAGCGTCGGATTCGCAAAGGTGACGATCTTTACGAATACGTACGCAAGTAATGCGTTTCGACGAGATAATAAAATAATATCAAACGATATTAAATTAATAAATGAAAACCTAAAATATTTATTAGGAATCACAACTTAAATTAAATTCGAATGAATTGTTATTTAAATAAATAATTTAACGAAAACTGTTTTACGAAACTGCATTAATTAAAATCGTTTTATTTAAAACAAAACTTATGTATTTAAATGTTTTATGTTTTAAATGGGTTTCGTGTTAAAAACCGAGCATAACAGAGCATTTAATTAATTATTAATCGCGATAAAAACGAGACCGACCACGAGGTGTTCATACGCGATAAAAGAGAGGGAAAGCTTTCTTCTTCCTTCATTTTCACCACCACATTCCTCTCTCTAAAAACACACACACTTCTTGTCTAACTTCTCTCTAGCATTTTGTGCTCGTTTCTTGACGGAATTGTGAGATCTCGGCGCGCCGAAACGACCACAGATCGAGGGGAACAAGAATCTACAAAGAAATCCCAAGAATTGTAGCTGATTCGAGGTACATCTGAATTTTTGTTTTCGGTTTTTACTAAAAAACTTATATGAGGTAATTACAAACTTTAAACGAGGATAGGGTTATAGATCTTGTAAAATGAGTTGGTAGGGATATAATTAAAAAGAGACCACGATTTAACCTATGACATGCAATAGAACGAAGATGATGATGTTGATAACAGGTTCGTCGGGGTCAAAGCTGATCGAAATGGGCAGGGTTCGTGAGGGAAACCATGGCCGAACCTGGGCCATGGCTGCGACTGGGCCGAACCTTTCATTTGGCGAGCCTCTCATGAGCCGAACCCAAGGACTTCAGCGAACCTCCTGCCATCAGCGAACCCTTGGAGCTCCACGAACCTTGCATGAGCGAGACACGAACCATGGCTGAACCAAGGGCCACGAACCCTTGTATTCTTTAGCCGAACCCTAGGAGGTGGCGAACCATTTTATTGGGCCGAACCTTCTGCTTATCTAGCCGACCCGTGGGATTAGCCGAACCCTAGAGATAGCGAACCTAATGGTTGGGGACACAACCCTTGGGGCTTTTCCGAATCCTAAGGGCCACGAACCTTAAGGTTCGCTGGTCCTAGGGCTGATAAAACCTAGGTTTCGTTAAGCTACGGGAAAGAATACACGATCATTAAAGAAACATGGAACATGGGTTCATCTAAAAACCATGCATGCATAACCAAACAAGCCACCACCTTTCCTCTCTCTAAAAGACCTAAGTGTTATAGTGCTTTTAAGTATATATATATATATATATATATATTGAAAACATATTGTATACAATTAACCTAATAATGGATTATTGAACCTAAAGATCGAACTCTACAAAGGAAAAGGCATGGTGGTTGGCTATTGAACATGCATGCGCTAGGAATGTATCTATATAGGTTGTAAAGGTAATATTTTTACAACTTATATGATTTTAACATATTATTTGAAAGATCACTATAAATAAGATAATCAGCCCTAATGAATACTAGAGAGTTGAAAATAATCATGTTGGGACACCTAATAACAATGAAACACTTATACTCATGGTCACAAATACACGATGATTACAGATCCTTAAGTTGCTTTGAGTTTACATACGCGAGCGCGCATAATACGAGAGCCCAGATTCTAAGGACTTCAGGTGAGTTCTCATAACCTCCCTTTCTTTAAACTACTTTGTTTTAAAACTCGGAGGTGAAGCATGTATACCAATTTTAAAAATATTATTTGATAACACATGGACGATACCTGTTTATCAATATGATATTCATATTATGGATTATCATTATTATTGATTATCACTGATTATTATACATCCGTGTAAACATTGTCATTGACTTCGGTCAATAACAAAGATTACATGTATTACCACTTGGATTATCACAACTCCATGAAACATTGCATTTGACCTTGGTTAATTGCATTGGTTTCATGTATTGCCACGTGGTTAGCGACCACTCCATGGATCATGTTTTTAACTTATGTTAATTACATAATGTCCACGTATAGACACATATATTATTTGAGAATATTGATTGTTGAGAATGGTTGAATGGTTATGTGGTTGATTATCTATTATTGTCTATGATTATCTATGAATATGTGAGCTAAGTGAATGTGTGTTTGCTTATGTGTTTGATTGTGTGGGATATTTAATTGGATTGTCACACAGGTACTCTTGTTGATTTCCTCAGAAAGACCATAAGTTCTTATACTTATTTTATCTAAACTTTTTATAAAATCTTTTCAAAATACAAACTTTTATACTCATTTTATAAAACATTTTTAAAGTATAAAAACTTATGATTACTCACCAACTACTTAGTAGTTGACACTGATTTTCTTACATGTTTCAGGTGATGAAGCTAAGTAGGTTGAAGAAGATGAATTCTCACTTTTGGACATCATCACATAGGATCTTGGAATTAGCTAATTAATTAAAATTATGGCGATTAGAGTTTAGTTAGTTTAGCTAATTCTTTTGTGTAATTAATGTATTTAATTCATGATAAACATGATTTTTGTGTAAACATTTATTTGGTTTGATTGATATGTGATGGTTATATTTAGATGCCCACGAGCTTTTGAACAATCTACACATCCCTCGTGGCATCCTGACGTTTCCGCCATCGGTCGGGGTGTTACAAAGTTGTAATCCTGTGATGAGAGCCTCATACTCGGCCTCATTGTTTGTGCTTGGGAAATTTAATCGCAACGCGTAGGTGAGTTCCACGCCTTTTAGATCGATGATAATCAAGCCAGCGCCTGACCCTTCTGCATTTGATGCCCCATCTATGTATAATTTCAATCCACTTTCTTCTGACTCAGAGTTTATTGTGAGCACCGAGTGATCTTGCTGTTCTACCATTGTGCCTTCCATGATGAAATCGGCCAATACCTGTCCTTTGACCGCCGTTCAGGGGAGGTAAGTGACGTCATGTTCTCTGAGCTCAATCGCCCATTTGGCTAACCTTCTAAAGTTTTCTGGTTTCTGCAAGACTTCTCTGATAGGTAAATTGGTTAGAATAGTAATATGATGTGCCTGGAAATACCTGCGTAGCCTTTTTGCCGTATGCACAACGGTGAGTACGGCTTTCTCAATTTCTGGGTATCTTGATTCGGCTTCTTGGAGAACTCTGCTGAGGAAGTATACTGGTAACCGTGCTTCTGATCGCTCTACCATCAAGACAGAGCTAACAGCTTCTTGACCAATAGCAATGTAAAGGGACATTTGTTCCGATGTTTCTGGTGCTACCAAGGAAGGTATGCTGGCGATGTATCTTTTCATGTCTTGAAACGTTTTATCTGCTTCTCCCGTCCATTGGAAATTTATACCGCAACACTTGAGTGTTTGAAAAAATGGCAAGGATTTTTCCGCCAACTTAGAGAGGAACCTGTGCAAAGCTCCAAATTTTCCATTCAAGCTCTATACCTCTTTCTTGCTTTGTGGGCATGTCGTTGGACTGCTTGCACCTTATCGGGGTTGGCCTTAATGTCTTGTCGGCTGACCATGTGGCCTAAGAAATTTCCTTCTTCGAATCCGAAGAAGCATTTTCCTGGATTCAGCTTCATGTTGATCTTTTTGAGATTGTCAAACGTTTATTCGATATGACATAACATTTGCTCCTCGGTATTACTTTTATCACCAAATCGTCTACATAAGCTTCCATATTCTTCCCGACCTGGGTGTGGAATGCTGAATCTACCAACCTTTGATATGTTGCCCCTACGTTCTTCAGGCTGAAAGGCATCTTTGTATAACAAAAGATTCCTTTCGGTGTGTAAAAAGCAGTCTTTTCTTCATCCGACCTTCGCATTTGCACTTGATGATACCCTTTATAGGCATCCAAGAAACACTTGAACTTGTATCCTGCCATAGCATCTACTTTTGCATCTATTTCAGGGAGGGGGTAACAATCTTTGGGACAGGCCTTGTTCAGGTCTTTGAAGTCTACACACATTCGCCAGGTATTGTCCTACTTTCTGACCATAACGGGGTTTGCGATCCAGGTGTGGTATAGTACCTCCCTCAAGATTCCTGCGGTCACTGGTTTTTCCGCCTCCATTGTCACGGCCTGGCTTCGTTCGAAGGCCATGCCTCTTTTCTTCTGTGTGACTGGCCTGCTACCTTCTCTTATTTCCAACTTGTGTTCGGCCATTTCTCACGGGACGCTTGTCATATCAAATGGGATCCATGCGAAAACATCGACATTATTACGTAGCAACTTTACCAACTGGCTTCTTCCTTCCGGACTAAGTGTTGGACCAATGTTGATCAATTGGTCCGGATGTTTCGCATTTATACTTAGCCTGGTTTCGTTTGCTTCTTCAGTCAGGTACGCTTCCCTACCATTACAAATGGTGCAGATCCCTGCCTCCGTGGGGAGTTTTACCATCTTATGAGCTGTGGACACTATTGCCCTGAACGCACTGATTCCTGGTCGTCCAATGATAACATTGTACCGTGACGGCGCTCGAACGACCAGGAATGTTAATTCTTCACTTCTTACGAACTTTCCTGTACCCATGGTGATGTTTAAAGTTAACTCGCCCAAGGGGTGCACCTTTTCTCCGGCAAAATCGACCAACGGGGTATATGACATTTTCAGCTTTTGCTTCGTACTTTCGTCCAGCTGGTTAAAGCAGTGTTCATACATAATTTCGGAGGCACTTCCAGCATCTAAGTATACTCTATGTACGTCTACATCTCCTATGGCTATTTTGATAACAATGGGTGACGAGTTCCACCGCTCGTGTCCACATGGGTGGGAATTTGATCTTTCTAGACATACACGCCTGGTGTTCTCTTTTCTCCTTGCCATCTGGTGATGTTTCTCCCGACACCATCAATATTTCTATATTCTTCTTTTCCTTGTCATTCTGCGGTTTTTCTGTACTGCCTTTTTTTCTTTGATATCTTTCACCAAGTGGGCCAACTCGCTAGACTTTACGGCGGCTTCAATCCTCTTCTTCAACTGGAAGCAATCATTGGTATGATGCCTAGTATCCCAGTGAAAATCACAAAACTTATTTGAGTTTCTTTCTGTCGTTTTGGGCATAGGTTTGGGAGGTCGAAAACCAAACTGTGCTTCCTCTGTGGCTAAAATCTCCTTCGGAGACTTTGTTAACGCCGTAAACTGTAGTTGCTTGCCATTATCCTTTTCGTTGTTTTTCGAGTTGTATCCAGACGTGCTGTATGGCCGGTATGTATCATGAGACCGATAAGAAGGTCTTTTGTCCGTAAAGGAACCATACCTGGCCGATCTGCTTTGTTGTTGTGATGGGGATCTCTTCCATGGTTGGCTTTTTGGTCTTTTTGTAGCGTTCAAGGCTTGCGCTGCATCTTTGCCTCTAACAAACGCTTCTGTTCTCTCCATCGCCTCCTCCATAGTTTTTGGTATCGTCCAGGTCTTCGATCAATTGTCTTGGCCGGACTCCATGGATGTAACCGGAAACACGCATTTGCTCTGTTGCTCCGCCTATACTTAAACTTTCCGTTTTATACCTTTCCATGAATGCACGGAGATCTTCGTCGTCTTTTTGTTTGATGTTATGGAGCTCTACCGGATCCCTGGTATACCTTTTTTTGCTGCATGAAGTTAGCCAGAAATTTTCTACTAAGGTCTTTGAAAGTATCAATACTTCCATTTGGTAAGCTATTGAACCAAAGTCTTGCCGGCCCGACGGGCGTTTGAGCAAACATGTGACACCATAATGGCAAGCTCCACTGCTCTACCATTGCTGCTCCAGTAAACAGTTCTAGGTGATCATCAGGATCACCAAGACCTTTGTATGTCTTTACGTTAGCCGGCATCTTGGTTTTAGGAGGAAACGGAAAGTTTGCTATCCGTTGTGAGAATTTTGTATGGGTAGTGGGGACATATGGTTGGGACAGTTCATCGGCTGACTCTGAGTTGTGAGGAGTGTTTTCTAGATTAAGGTTTTGCACGAAAGGCTCGGTCTGATAAGTAGGAATGATAAGGGTTGGCTATTTGGCATGTGGTTAAAGGGCATGAACGAAAACACAGGAGGTGTGGGGTTGAAGTATGGGCTTACCATCGGGTTACTATTTCCTGGATGGGTGAGTAATGGGTTGGAACCAAGATGGCGTGTGAACATCTGGTTACGGTATGCATTTTGCCACGGGGTAAGGCCATGGTATTTTGGTTACTGGACAGAGTATTTGGCCAGATGGTTCTGCTGCCTACCAACGGAGCAACGGTTTGGGTCTGGTTTAACAACAAGGTCGGCATTTGGCCGGATAATGGGAATGACTTACAGTAGGATACTGGCTCTGTCCCAAGATTCATACCTCCTGACCCTAACATCGTCTCGATTCTGTATATTTGGTTTGAGAGTAGTGCTTTAGAGCCATACTGGACAAAATATTGGGGTGTTTCGAATGGCAAAGTCGATGTTGCCATTGTGGGGTTTAAGGAATGGCTGGATATGGGGAAGGATATTGGGATTTCAGCACTTGCCGACTGTATGGCTGGTGTTGCAGAGTCTTCATCATAAGCCAAACGGACACGCACTCCTCTGAGGCGTTCCTCCCGGACATATTCAGTTATCAGTTCCTGCAAACGCGGAAAATTCTCACGGACACCTTCAGGCGTTAACTCGATCATATCGTTAATGATAGGCAACAAGCTGGGTGAATGGCAAGGAGCCGTGGACCCTCCAGGGTCACTTGTCCCCTCCATGAGGTATGAATGTTTTAGTACAAAAGTTTGGTAATTTACCGAGATTACTGGGGACCTTATTGCTCAGCGTGTAATTTTGACTTCAAGGCCCCACGGTGGGCGCCAATGTTGAAGTAACGGATCCCAGACTCCTTCCGATCTAGCTCCTTGGGACTTTCCTTGCGATCCTGCAACAACAAAATCCTTTAGCCTTACCGCTGGAGAAGGCCTCCTGCGATTGGACTCCGGCATGAGAATAAGCTCTTGATCGGAGAAAGAAATCAGGGAATGAAAGTGTGAGTGTAAGAGCAAGAGATGAGATACCTGAAAGAGTTCTACAAGTGTTCTATTTATACTACCTGGGCTCCTGGGTTCTGGATTCTTTGGAGTAGACGCTTTCCATTTTGGGAGGTCAAGCCTCCTGCTTTCCGAGCGTCCCCCTCGGGTATGCTTATTCTTACCATTTATGTGCAAGAGCTGACTTATGTCACCTCTTGTACTCTGATGCCTTAACACCTGTTTCTTAACCCTTGGTCAAAAGACTTAGCTTTCATTAAATGTCCTCTCACCTTTATCTTTATTGGTATCTGGTAAGTTGACTTTTGTTTCGCCCATTTTGCTATCATACCATCTTGTTATGTGGCTAGGTCGGCCGTGCGGTCTTGCCGTCTGGCTATTTTCATATCTTGCGATACTCTCCTACATCATCACAAAACAATGTAAAAATTATGTGTAATAATAATCATATCAAATATTCTCACACTTGAAGTTTTCTTATCCTCAACCAAAACTAAAGCTTAACAAAAACGCCCAATGGAATTGTGCAACCTATAAGCATGCTTATGGTTCCATGATCATTTGAGAAAGACATGAATATTTACAAGTGTAACAAACCTACTAATGATGTCAAAAATATGCAACATACCTCACAAATAGTCACTCAACACCTAACCAATTCGCTCCAACAGACATACATGATTATGTAGTCAAAGCAACTTCGTCAAAAAAATGTTGATAATATACAAACGTATATCTAGTCCTTCATCATGAGCATAAATATTTACAAATATCATGAGGACATGAAAATGAGATTTATTTGGTTGGCTTGGGATATGGATAGGGAATTTTTGGTACTTAAAGTTTGTAAAAATCCCCGGTTATTAGTTACACTCTAATATGAACAATATACAACTAAAACAAAATTCTCAAAATTAGGCCTAGCAACAAAAATGGACAAAAGTGATCAAACCTTTCGATCAATATATTTTGTTACAAAATTAGCAACTGTATAGAAACCGAAATCAAAGTGGTAGCAAAATTAGCTATCAAGTTAAATCGGTTGAAAAATTAGCGACTTAAATTTAAAGGTCTCAAAATTAGCGACGGGTTTTGTTTTTGTCACAAAACCGTCGCAAAAATAGCAACGTAATTGTTTTGGTAGCAAAGACTGTTGGTAATTTGGTTAAAAATAAAAATAAATAAAATTCATTTGGTCACAAATGTATCTACCAAAGTTGTTTTAGTTCAAAATACAATCGTTAATTTTAATAATAAAATATAACTTAATTTGGTCACAAAATATATGCAAAATTAGCCACATAAGCTGTTTTAGTTGCAAAATAGAAAAAACGGACAAAAGCAACCAAAACTTGCGACATACTTGTTTCATTCGCACAAAGCATTTGGTCGCAAAATCAGTTGCTAATTATGCGATTGATAATATAGTCGTAAATTTGGTTGCAAGAATATTTCGGTTGCAAAAAGTTGTCGCAAAAGTAATTACCGACCAAGTCATCGGTCACAAATAGTCACAAAAGAGCATTTGTGACCGTTTACGACTGTTATGATTTTGCGAATTTGGATACAACTATAAAATAGAAAAATGAAATTCCCATTTAAAGTTGTTTGAACTGAAAACCAGGTTTCGCTAAAATAGGTATGAAAACATACAAAATACTATGTGGCTAAGTGGGTGAAATATGCATCGAAGTATGGGTAGCGATATATAGGTAAACACAAAACAAAATGGTGAATCCAAATGCCTTAATCATGTAATTTTATATTTATTTACTTGTTGATCTTGAAATGTGTAATCAAGTCAAGTTCTGATTTACACAACATTTGGCCATCACATAAAGTTTCTAACTGATAGGCAACACATAAATTAACGTATAAATGCTAGCTCTTAAAGGCTCGTAAGCTAATTAGAAACATATAGTTTGGTTTAAATATGACGTCGCTTATTAATTAGACGTTTCACTACAAGGAAAAAGCCTTAGCGACGACGTTTGTCGTCGCCATAGGCTATAGCGACTACATCTCGTCGCTAAAGAGCTCGACGATTTTTTAATTTTACATTAATTTTATTTTCTTTATTAAAAATAAAATAATAAAAAATTAATAATAAGTAGTCTCTATAGAGAAAATAATAAAATATACGGATCGGCTAAAGCAATGACAGTTATTCGTTACAAAGAAAATTTTTTAAAATAATGGTTTTGGTTATTGTGATGACATGTCATCTCTATAGGTCAATTTTTTTTTTTGTATTTTTAAATTTCCATATTTTCTTTTAATCTGTAACTCGATAAAAGTTTCCTACCAAATACATTATTCATGCATCCATGCATCAAAGTATAACAAAAAGAATTGTTCAACAAACAAACATACTAAATGAAAACAATTGTATGTTATCTCAATACACTCATTCATTCATGCAGCAAAGTTTAAATAGTTTTTAAAATTCAACAACTTCATTTAATCACTTTCTTCATCTTCATCATCTTCTGTGAGGTGATACGGTGTGGTAGGCCCTGGTTTTGCATCGAAAGGAGTTTGTTGATTTGTTGTTGCATCATTTTGTTGATTATGGTTGCTTTTGCCAACATGAATTTGATTCTTGCAATTGTTGTTGCAGTTCATTAGTTGGTGCATGCATGTGG